>CAOKZL010000079.1:600000-1140722 GCA_948472985.1 Iguana delicatissima | reverse complement strand
AAGGAGAGAGATGCTGTGTAAAATTCAAAGAGGAACTTAATGGCAAAAGCTTTTTGATGGTGGAATGGATTAGCTCAGAGAGTGGTGGACTCTCCTTAGAATCACAGAATCATAGAGTTGGAGGACACCCCAAGGGCCATCCAGTCCAACCCCCTTCTGCCATGCAGGAAGGCACTATCAACACACTCCCAACAGATGACTATCCAGCCTCTGTTTGAACATCTCCAAAGAAAGAGACCCCAACACACTCCTAGGCAGCAGTGGATTCCACTGCCATGAAGTTCTTCCTAATGTTTTGGTGGAATCTCTTTTCCTGTAGTTTGAATTCCTTACTCTGCACCCTAGTCTCTGAGCAGCTCCATCTTCCATGGAACGTCCTTGCAAATATTTAAACATGGCTATCACGTCCTGTCTTAACCTTCTCTTCTCCAGGCTAAACGTCCCCAGCTTCCTAAACCACTCCTCATACAGCTTCACGGTTTCCAGTCCTAGTGAGCCTTGTTTGGAGGTCTTAAAACTGAGGTGGACTGTCCACCTTTCCAGGATGTTTTAGCTGTGTCCTGGCAAGGCAGAAGACTAGACGGTCTCTTCCAACTCTTCATTTCTATGGTTCTTCAAACCCACCTGCAGATGCTGTTTTTGCCCATAAGCAAGTGTCTGGAGGAGGTCAAAATTAATTGATTCCTCTCTATTTGATTCATAAATGCCAAAGTCCCAAAGGGGCCACTTGGCTGGCGGTGAGGAGAGCCATTTGTGGACAGATGGCTCTGCAGTTCATGTCACTCCGTGGGCCTGTGCAACGTTCCCTTTGTCTTAACAAGGAGGCTTGGCTGGAACCGGATGCAAACCGCAAAACCATTGCGGCTGTCTGGGCCATTTTCCCAGAAAGTCCCTCTGAAAGGCAGCTTAATTGACCCCAGCTGGTGTTGCTCCAATGTGGGGGGGAGGAGGCAAGGAAGGGGAGGGAGAGGTGGAATGTGGGAGGGGGATGGCAACTTTGACCACTCTCAGCTTTCAAGTAGCCTGGGGAGTGTGCGACTGGCATGGATGAGTGTGTTTGGCATAAAGGGAGAGGGGACAGGACCTACCCTCTCCCCCTCCTAAACTTCAGGACCACCTCCCAGAAAAAGACAGAGAAAAAAGCTTAGAAAAGTCCTCATTTGAGACCATAACCATTTCCGCACTAGACTGTCACTCCCAGAATCCAGTTGGCCATGCTAACTAGTAGGGTTGCAGGATCTCGGAATTTGGCCCCAAGTCTATAGTTTTTTTGCATCATCTCCAGGTGGGAGATGGGGGTACAAATTTACCAATTTTGGAGTGCTTAGCTCCAGGATTCCTTTCTTTCTTTGGCCATTTCCACACTAGACTGTTACAGCATTGTTATTCCACTTTCAACCTCCAATGGAATCCTCCAAGGCCCCTCCCTGAACTGCAAACCCCAGGATTCCATAGGAGGTTCAAAGTGGAGTAATAGCACTATAACAGTCTAGCGCAGAAATGGCCTTTCTTTCCCTTTTTCTTGCATTTGTATACCACATTTCCCCCAGAGTGGGAGCTGAGGTGGCTTCCAGAAACAGTCAATTTGAAAACATTCACAATAAAGTTTAAAAACAATTAAAACCACCACATAAAAACACTATGAAATCGTTCTAAAAACATACAAAAGTTTAGAAAGAGAAATAAAACACTCCGGTGAGAAGCTTTCCTTCTTACTCGTTAAAAGCCTGCTTAAACAAAAATGTTTTTGCCAGCCAGCAAAAGGAAAGCAGGGAGGGAGCCAGCTGAGGCGCCTGTGGAAGAGAGTTCCACAGGGTGGGAGCGGCCACGGAGAAGACTCCGTCTCCCATGTGCTCACCAAGTGAGCCTGGGACGGTAGCAGGACCAAAAGAAACCCTTCCTCTGAAGACCTTAACACTTAGGCAGGTTCGTATAGGGAGATACTGGCCGTTTCCGCACTAACCTGTTATAGCGCGATTATTCCACTTTCAACATCCTATGGAATCCTGGGGTTTGCAGTTTAGGGAGGCGCCTTTGAAGGGGGGAGGAAGCAGAGGCCTTTGAGGCCCCTCCTTAAACTGCAAACCCCAGGATTCCATACGATGTGGAAAGTGGAATAATCGCGCTATAACAGGCTAGTGTGGAAATGGCCAGAGAGAAGTCCGAATCCTGCTACGATCCCTAGTAGAATAAACCCATTGAATCAGTGCAACTTAGGTAAGTGTTAAATTGTTTACTTACCCTTGATGCAATAGGTGTGTTCTAGTTGAGGCTAGCAAGAGAATTCAACCCGGACTCTCTGTTTTTCCCAGATCACTGACTTTCTGTGTTTTTATTGTGCCGTTTTGCTGTTGTTTTTGTGTGATTTTCAGATATCATGTTTTTAATTAGATTTTCCTCTATGCTGCTGAGGACACGTTGCCTGCTGGGTGGTCTAAAAGTATTTTAAAAGCTAGATAAATAGTTGTGTTCTTGTGTGCCTTCAGGTTGCTTCTGATTTATGGTGACCCTAAGGTGACTCTACAGCCATTTCTGCACTGGGCTGTTATAGCGCGATGATTCCACTTTCAACGTCCTCTGGAATCCTGGGGTTTGCAGTTTCGGGAAACTGCAAACCCCAGGATTCCAGAGGATGTTGAAAGTGGAATCATAGTGCTATAACAGTCTAGTGCGGAAATGGCCTATCATGAGGTTTGGGCTGAGAACGTGTGATGCATCCAAGCTCACCCAGTGGGTTTCCATGGCCGAGCAGGGACTCGACCCCTGCTCTCCAGGACTGTAGTCCAAAGTTGAAGCTGCTACACTGCACTGCCTCTCTTAGAATGTCATCATTCACTAATTTCATTCTCAAAGGAAGCAACAAGTAATTTTAACAGTGTCCTTCCCATTGCAAGGAAGTTTTAGGAAATCATGAAATTTTTGAAGATTTATTTGCAGTTCAGGAATTTAATTCTGTGCCAAATTCTCACATGGCATTTTTGCGCAAAAAAAACCCCAGCATTTTTTCTGTACAAAAAATTAATATTTTGTACAGAAATATTGTTTTCTGCAGAGAAAGGGCTATGTCCTGCACAATTTTTCTTTTTTTTTGCAGAAATGAACCACATGTGAAAGATGCTCATCAACTAAGGTTTCTCCTCATCAGAGCTTCCTAACCATTGAGAAACATGATTTTGATCATTTTTTGGAATAATTTCAAACAAACTTTCCATTGTAAGTAGGGAGATAGATGGTTAGATCAATAGATAGATAGATAGAAGCTTCATTTTAAGGGTGGGAATCATATGGACCCTCAGATCTTGTTGACCTAAACTTCCAGCATTCTTCTCCATTGGCTCTGCTGGCTAGGGGCTGATGGGAGCTGCAGTGCAACCACATCTGTAGGGCCATATGATTCCCAACTATCAGCGTCACTTTTGGAATATTCCACTTTCTAAAACTATTTTGAGAGATGGATGGATTTCAGAATTATGCAGTCTTTCCAGATCTTGTCAAATGGCAGCTCCTCTAATTCTTCACCATTGGCTGTGTTGGCTGAGGCTGCTGGGTGTTGCAATCCAACAACATCAGGAAAACAACGTGATCCCTTCCTCTGCTTTGTTGGGAGATGCTGGTGATCGAATGTCAGAACATAGACCTCAAGGAGACTGCCAGGTGCCCGTCCCCACAGCTCTCGAGTCAAAGAGCAACAGGAAACAAGGCAGGCGAAAGAGTACCACGGCACCGTTCCAAGTCTAGCTGAGTCTTAAGTGGGCTGTTAGTGCATTTTTATTCAGCCAAATTCTGTGGGCTGCTGTAGGAATTATGATCCTCCTCCAGCTGTTTTGGCAGCACCGCCTTTTGAAATTCAGTGGATTCATAACATGATTGTGTTTGCGGATAGAAGCCTTTTCTCTCATTTTGCGACCCAGGGTGCCCAAGACAAAGAGAAGGGACGAAGAGCAGCCCAGGTGAAAGGTGAGGCAGTCACACTGATCTGGAACACCAAACAAAAGATTTGAGGTAGTGGTAGCTGGTGGTTCCATTGTCAGTGGAACGGTGAATCTACTCAAGGTTTTAGACTGAGCTATCCAAAGTATCCTTGGGAACAGTTTCAGTGGCCAGGTTCAAATCAAAATTCCAGGTGGAGGGGCTACCTAAAAGCAAAAGGGGGGCTTGCCATAACTTATCAGGATATGTTTTGTAAAAGGCAGGAAAACAGGAACATGGAAAATGGCATGGAAATGGCAGAGGGCCCTTAGTGCTGCTGGCAAGATTGGTGAAGCAAAACAGGGAGGAAGAATGGGAAGAGAAGAGATCCCATCGAACAATTCCACAATATTAAGTGTGGTTGTGGGCAATGTGTGGCATGGTTTAGCCAGCACACAAAGTTAGGATGAAAGTAGACTCTATAATAATAAAGTAATATATTTTATGTCATTGTGTGTCTGTCTGGCAGCCATGAGTTGTCAAGATGTCCTTCTAGATGCCTCAATGTTTGAGGCAAGCTGCATATCCCAGTCTGAAGTCAAAAAGTCGGATGTCTAGTTCATAGAATCACAGAGTTGGAAGAGACCAAAAGGACCATCCAGTCCAACCCCCTTCTGCCATGCAAGAAGACACCATCAAAGCACTCCCTTTGACAGATGACCATCTAGCCTCTCTTTAAAAACCTCCAAAGAAAGAAACTCCACCACACTCCATTGAGGCAGCAGCAGATTCCACTGTCAAACTGCTCTTACCATCAGGAAGTTCTTCCTACTGTTCAGATACACATGAAGTTTGAAGCCATTGCTTCATGTCCTTATCTCTGGAGCAGCAGAAAATAGGCTTGCTCCATCCTCCATACAACATCTCACCAAATATTTAAACATGGCTGTCAGGTCACCTCTTAACCTCTTTTCTGGGCTAAATGTCACCAGCTCTCTAAGCCTCTCCTCATAGGGCTTCATGGTTTCCAGGTCTTTGACCATTTTGGTCACTGTCCTCTGGACATGTTCCTGCTTGATTTCCTCCACCTTTGTTCTGGAACTTTCTGTGGGAAACGATTTTGCCACAGCAGCTAACCTCCCTGTTCTTCTTTTTCAGTCATTGACCTACTGGAGGCGCTCAACATCACACGTTCAGTCCTAGGGGTCACCAAAGCCAAGGGACCCGATCCAGGAATGCCGGCCTGGAAGTTCCGCCAGCGGGTGCCTCACCTCACCCTTCCCTGGGATTACTCCGTCTACTTGCTCTCCACAGTGCAGGGGGCCCTCGGATTCCACTTCGTGGCCCGCCAGAGCCGCGGCTCCGAGGGGACCCTCATCTCCCTGGTATCGCCAGCCGCCCTCAAGCGGGACGGGCGCCCGCTCTTGCAGCTGGTCTCCAACACCCAAACCGACCAGCTGCGGCTGGAGTACCGTGCCGTTCACAACATGGAACCCGCCCGCCTGGTCTTCCCTACAAGCAATCCCTTCTCTCGCAGCCGCTGGGTCCGACTGGCCCTCAACCTCGAGCCACCACGCATTTCACTCTTTGTGGATTGCCAGGAGCCCTTTGTCTTCGAGAAAGGAGGCGGAGAGGAGGTCCTGAGCCTCATCCTGCCCCTGGATCTCCAGATCACCTTTGCCAGCATCTTGGGCGACAAGACCAGCAAGTTCCTGGTAAGACTGAAAGACACACACTGTCTCTTTTTTGAATTTTTTTTTAATCAGCAATAACAAAAGCAACCCACAATTCATGCTCAAAATAGTGCTGTACTCTACATGCATAAACATTTCTGCATAGTTCTCTGAGCTGCTGCACTGCAGTCATAGCGCCTTTCCACACTACACTGGCCATTTCCGCACTATACTCTTATAGCGCGATTATTCCACTTTCAACATCCTATGGAATCCTGGGGTTTGCCAGACAGCCTTTCCCTAAACGGCAAACTCCAGGATTCAATAGGATGTTGAAAGTAGAATAATTGTGCTATAAAAGTGTAGTGCGGCGAAGTTATAGTGCTTTTATTCCACTTTCAATACTTTATAGAATCTTAGGGTTTGCAATTAAGGGAGGGGCATTTAGAATTCCCAAACAGAGAGCTCTTTGGCCTCAGTAACTACAAACCCCAGAATTCCACAAGAGGTTGAAAGTGAAATAATAGCACTATGAGAGTGTAGGGCGGAAATGCCAATGGAATCATAGAATTATAGGGCAAGAAGAGACGAAAAGGGCCTTCAAGTCAGTTGACTCTGTCTCTCCACGGATTCTGCATCCCCAGATTAAACCAACCATATGTCAAAAATATTGAGAAAAAGAGCTCCAAAAAGCAAACTTTTGAGTTCTTCACCATTTTATATAAGGGACACCATTTTACGACACCATTCTGCATAATAGGACTTGAGCATCCACGGATTTTGGTTGTCCACGGGAGAGCCTGGAACCAAAACCTAGTGGATAATGAGGGCCCACCACATTCTCCATCCTGCTGACTCTTTTTGTGGGAGCTGTAGTCTCCCCACCCCTCCCCTGTAACCTTTTTCAAGCCCTTGCTAGAGTAAATCGATCCTTCATTTCCGCTGTACTGGGGCTCTTCTCCTGAGCCTCGAGGAAAACAACAGTCTTGAGAAGGAACGTGTTTTATTTGATGGAAGCTTTTGCACGGTATAGACCAGAGAGTTGTTGTGGATTTAGCGTTAGACTACGATTCCATGAGACTGCAGTTTAAATCCCTGCTCAGCCGTGGAAAGCCTGTGGGGTGACCTTTGGCAAGTCTCAATCTCTCACCCTTAGAGAAAAGTCATGGCAAACCTCCTCTTAAGAAATCTTGCCAAGAAGCCTTTGGATAGAGTTGCCGTATGCCCAAGTTAACCTGAAGGCATGAAATAACAAGAACAATTTCCAGGCTAGCGGGGGGATTCTGGGAGTTGCAATCCCCAAAAGGTAACAAACTCTGTCATACGCTGAAGTTCTTTTATGTGTGTGTGTTCTTCTCCTTGTTTAATTCTTCTTCTCAACCCTCATCCTTGATTTCATCAGCCTCCTCTCTTTCATAGTCCTCTTTCCCTTTGCATTTTTGAAGAAACTTTCTTTTTCCCCAGGGCTACTGGCAGACGGCAGAGATTTCTCCCAGTGGTTTCCCACACCGTCCCTGGCACTGCCACAACCTACCAGGTAAGAGCTGCAGGGTGGTGACAATACCTGGAGGGAGACTGAGAGAAGGAAAGGCAGGAGAGTCTTTTTCTCCAAGAGACAAAATGATGGACAGTATGGGCTCTACTCTCTGATAAAAACGCCATGTCAGAACTTGAGAAGGTTACTTTTTGCACTACAGCTCCCAGAATCCCTCAGCTAGTACAGCCATCTTGGGAATTCAGGGGGCTGTAGTCCCCCCAAAATGGTCAAGAGGTTTGAGTGCTGGGCTTGGATTCTGGAAGACCAAGCTTCAAATCCCTGCTTACCTATGGAAACCCACTGGGTGGCCCTGGGCAAGTCATACTCTCTAGCCTCAGAGGAAAGTAATGGTAAATCTCCTCTGAATAAAAACTTTGCCAAGAAAGCCCTGTGATTGGCTCACCTTAGGGTTTCCATAAGTCAGAAACAACTTGAAGGCACACAACAACAACACTACGAGGAAGCTGCATTTTCCAAAATTCTCCCTCCTACTATAATACCAAGAGGGACACCCTGCACGTAACAGCAAAGGCACACAACAGCAAACACCCTCCAAAGTAACTTTTCTAAGTTCTGGGCCATGTAACAAAGAGGAGCCTCATCCCTTTGAAAGGGAGTCAATAGAAGAAACGTTGATCAAAGCAATCTGCTGACTTTGGGAAAGTTTTCTCCCTGCCGAGGAGGCTTTGGCATCCGTTGTGGAGAGCAAACACAGCTGGGCCAGATGTTCCGTGTTGTGGGCGGTTGAGATCCCTAGCCTTGGAGGGGATCCAAGTGACATTTGGGACTCAGGCTGCGTTGCAGTTCCCGAGCAGCACAGAGCAAGAGCAAAGGGGGAGAGGTCTGAAGGGAGGTGACAACAGAAGTTGACGTTCCTCTCTGATTCGAAGCCAGCCAAAGGGCGGTTCAGAGGAGTTTGCTCTGGGCCGTCCCAGGTGTTTGTTGTCTTGAACACGAAATGCTATCCTCATAGGCAAGAGATTAAAATGTTCCCCCAAACTGACACTTCCACAGTAGAGAGTTTGCATCCTAACTTCAGATTATCTTACATCCATCCCACCCCAGGGGATTTTGCTTTTTCTTGCTTTCTCAGTAGACCACTTTCTAAGCTTCACAGTCGGTTTCACAGCACACTGTTCTATTCCACTATTATTCCACTTTCAACATCCTATGGAATCCTGGGGTTTGCAGTTTAGGAAGGGGCATTAAATAGCAAGGACAGAAAGCATTCTTTGGTACAAAATACACCAGGGATAAACAACTAATTCAAACTTTCTTTGGAAGTACAGTTAAGATAGAACTCTAAATATCACTGTATTCTAGGAGGAATGGAGGAAGGGTATGAAGAAACTTATAATAGCTAAGTTGTTAATGTAAATATGTCAATATTGCTGTTATTTAATGTAATGTAATGTGTTTATATACTGTTGTAGTACCGCCTCGATCCGTTGGGAGAGGCGGTATATAAATAAATTTTATTATTATTATTTTACTCATTGGACGTACACACAAAAAAGATTAAAAAAAAAAAGAATTCTCAGCCAGAGAGCTCTCGGGCCTCAGCAAACTATAAACCCCAGAACTCCGCAGAAGGTTGAAAGTGGAATAATAGCGCTAGAACATTGTAGGGCAGAAAGGATTATGTAGGATATTTTTACCCTTAGTGTAAAAACATGCAAATATTGTTGTTGTTTTATTAGAATACAAGTCCCAGAAGCCTCTAGTCAGCATGGTCAATGGACGTGGTAGCTTGTGCAATCTGGGAATATAGTCTCAAAAATTAAGCCAAAATGCTAAAAGACCTGGAAACCATGAAGCCCTATGAGGAGTGTCTTAGGGTGCCGAGGCCATTTGGGAACGGAGGTCCGATGTCTAGGGGCAGCCATCGGGAAGGCCCACTCTTGCATCCCCACCAGCTGTGCTTGCGATGGTGATGGAACTGAGAGAAGGCCCTCCTCCCCTGGTCATCTCAGAGCCCTGGCAGGGAGATACAGGCCATTTCCGCACGAGTCTGTTATAGTGCGATGATTCCGCTTTCAACCTCCTATGGAATCCTGGGGTTTGCAGTTTCGGGAGGGGCCGCCTGGCCCCTCCCGAAACTGCAAACCCCAGGATTCCATAGGAGGTTGAAAGCGGAATCATCGCGCTATAACAGACTCGTGCGGAAATGGCCGCAGTCTGCCAAATAGCCTGGACCTGAGCCATACATAGGGCTTTATAAGTCATAACCAGCGCTCTGAATTGTGCCCGGAAACAAACTGATAGCCAGTGGAGTTTTTTCAACAAGGGTGTAGTATGGTCTCTATAACCTTCCCCAATTAACAGTCTGGCTGCAGCTTTTTGAACCAGTGGAAGTTTCTGAACACCCTTCAACGGCAGCCCCGAATACAGCATGTTATAGTAGTCTAAACAACATGTAACTGAGGCACGTACCACCGTGGCCGGATCTGACATTTCAAGGAATGGGCGTAGTTAGTGCACGAGCTTCAGATACGCAAAAGCACTCCTGGCCACAGCAGCAACTTGGGCTTCCAGTTCAAAGTTGAGTCCAGGGGTATAGCCCAGAGTATACCCTTGTTTCTTTGGGGGGAGTGTAACCCCATCTAACAAATTCTAAGTATCTCGCCAAACTGTAAATCCCAGAGTTCTGCAAAATGGAATTATGGTAATCCAAGTGGCACCAAAGTGTTATATTTTTGAAAGAGACCTTGGAGTATAAGGTTTGTAAGAGTCAGGCCAATTTGCTTCATGGGATAATAAGTGCAAACTGCAACAAAAAGTTGCAGTGGAGAACATGTCCGGGTTCCGACCTGTACTCAAAATAAGCAACCGCAGCTCCCGATCTGAGATCTAAATTGTGACAGCAGGTCCTGGCTACAGACTCTAATGGGATTACGCAGAAAAGGGCACGGTTAATCAAAGAGATTAACTTGAGTCTTAAATATTTTTGAGATAATTTGCCAAGTCTGGGAACAGTGTGAAAAGAGGCCAGGGGGAGAGGCAAAACAAGCAGAAAAGGGCTTCGTGCCAAGGCTTGTTTTCTGGGTCTCGGTTCTTGGTTTTGTCAAACTGGCTGCTCTCTCCCTCTGCGCCCCTACGGAGAGGAAAGGAGTGTAGCTGGACAGAGAGATGGGCAAACCAAGGGCATTGCCCCTCTCCAGTAAGAATTCTGCCTTCCCCCAAAATGAAATAGTCCGTTAGTCCTCAATTTCTAGCACTGACGTAAGTTAAAACTTGAATTGAGCATTTAGAAATAGCATTGGGGTATCCAAAGCAAAGGGACAGGAAATGAGGCCGAGGGAAGGGGAACACAACAGAGAGAATCCCTCTCAGTGGGAATGATTTTCAGTGTGCCTTTCCTCACTATGCTGTTATAGTGCTATTATTCCACTTGCAACCTCCTATGCAGTGCCAGAGCTTGGAGTGTGTGGGGGGGCAGGAGGGGGGCTATGCTACATGGCCACTGTGTGTGGGGGTGTGGCCAGGGCATGCGGGGGCGTGGCTATGGACCAGGATGCCCCCAAAACATTGCCGCCTGGGGCGAATCGTCCCGTCCACCCCCACGTCCCTACGCAACTGCTCCTGGGGTTTGGAGTTTAGGGAAGGGCCTTTAGAATTCTCAGCCAGAGAACTCTTGGCCTCAGTAAATGACAAACCCCAGAATTCCAAAGGATGTTGAAAATGGAATAATAGCACTATAACAGGGTAGGGCAGAAGCAGTGGCGGAGCTTGGAAGCCATGGAGGGGGCGGAGCTATGGTATAGGGGGCGGGGCTACAGCACGTGAGGGTGTGGTGACGGTGCGTAGGGGCACGGCCACTGTGCGTGGGGTGTGGCCACGGTTTGAGGGGGTGGGATTACGGCACGCGGAGGCGGGGCTACGAGCTGGGACACTCCCACATAACTGCTGCCTGGAGCACACCATCTCTGCAGAAGAGAAGGTTAAGAGAGGACATGACAGCCACGTTTAACTATTTGAAGGGATGCCGTGTAGAGGAGGGAGTGGGCTTGTTTTCTGCTGCTCCAGAGACCAGGACAAGGAGCAATGGATTCAAGCTGCAGGAAAGGGGATTCCGCCTGAACCTCAGGAAGAACTTCCTGACGGTCAGGGCTGTCCAGCAGTGGGATAAGTTGTCTCCATGGAGTGGGGTGGAGTCTCCTTCTTTGGAGGTTTTTAAGCAGAGGCTGAGTGGCCATCTGTTGAGAATGCTTTGAGGGTGTTCCTGCATAGCCTGGGGTTGGACTGGATGGCCCCTGGGGTCTCTTCCAACTCTACATTTCTTATGATTCTATGATAGAGCAAGATTTAGGGGCTCAAGGGATACTTCATTTAGTAGGGCAGAATTCTCATTTGGAGAGGCAATGCCCTCATCTTCTCTCCCCCACAGGTACACTGTTGGGAGAAGGGTTTTGCTGTAACATACAGTCGCCCTTCCCCTTATCCACGGGGTGTATGTTCCAAGACACGGGTGGCTGCTGTAATTGATTGAAAAACAGAACCCCCGTACTGGACGATATGGAGCATGAAGGACTCACAGAGGCTCATTTGGGACTGACTGCACGTGTGCTGCTCGCAAAGTCCTTCAGCTGGCTTGGTGCCTTTTCCCCCTTCTCAGCCCACTTTGCAAGCGGTATGCAGGAGAAGTCCCAAGCAAGCCTTCAGAGGCAAGAAGAAAGAGTGGACCCCACATCAAATTAATGGAACTTGGCCTTAATTTGGAAGTGTCAAAAGGCTGAGTTGTCAGATATAGGGCATCAAAACGTACGGGCTTCCTGTACTCGTATGAGTCTTCAGAATATCTCTATAGTACCTGAAAGCTAAGCCGTTTCCACACTAGGCTGTTATAGCGCAATGTGGCCCCTCCCGAAACTGCAAACCCCAGGATTCCATAGGATGTTGAAAATGGAATCATCGCGCTGTAACAGGCTAGTGCAGAAAAGGCCTAATAAGCTAAAGGGCGCTGACCCCCACCTCCCCACTATCAAACTGTAATGAGAATAGGGAGAAGAAGGCAAAATAGTATTATTCTAACCATAACAGATCCCACTAAGCAAAGGTATTAATAGTCGTTCCCATAAATTATTGCATCGTTTGGATTATTGCAAAACTGCTTTCCTTTTGACCTCGCCAAGTTGTTTTAAGAAAACTTTTAGTCTGTTTAAATTATTTCTCAATGTTTCAAATGATTTTAAGTTGTTTAGATGGATTTTATTGTACTCCACTCTCAGGCCCTTGGTAGGAGGACAGGATATAAGTAGTATAATTAATCGGTTTGTTAAGGGCGGTGGGAGAAGGCTAACAGAGGTCCCATCTCCCTGGCTACTGTGGAAGTAGAATGCTGGACCTTTGCTCTCATAGAATGATAGAATCCTAGAGTTGGAGGAGACCCCAAGGGCCATCCAGTCCAAACCCCTTCTATGGTGCGGAAAGACACAATCAAAGCCTTCATGACAGATGGCCATCCAGCCGCTCTTTAAAAACCTCCAGGAGACTCTGCCATACTCCACTGAAGCACCAGCCTATTCCATTGCTGAACTGCTCTTACTGTCAGGAAGTTCTTCCTAATGTTGAGGGGGATCTCATTCCCTGAAGTTTGAAGCCATTGCTCCATGTCCTAGTCTCTGGAGCAGCAAAAAACAAGTTTGCTCCATCTTCCATATGACATCATTTCAAATATTTAAACATGGCTATCATGTCACCTCTTAACCTTTTCTTCTCTGGGCTAAACATACCCTGTTCCCCAAGCTGCTTCTCACAGGGCTTCATGGTTTCCTGGCCTGTCTCCATCTAGCTGAGCTGTTCTTGAAATCAGGGACAGTTGGTGATTTTCCTGTCACTGTGATGGCAGTGAATTTGCTCTTGATTTAGTCTGAACCTGAAAAGAGATGCCCAAGCTGCTGAACTCATGGAAGCAAGGTTCAGCAGGGTTAAAATCTCCTTTAAAGTTCAGGCTAAAACCAGGAGCAGATTCATCACCACCCTACTGACATGTAAGCCACCAGCTGCTACCTTCTTGGATTTTTGTGGTCTAAAAAGTTTGAAATGCAGGGAGGACCAGCTCTACTATGGAGGCCAAGTAGGGCATCAAGCTGCAGTTTTTGTGGTGTTGTGAAAGGCCAGGAAATTGATGAGCCATTTCATTTCTTAATATTGTTTTCCAAGCAGCTAATGACAGAAAAAAGTGCATAAAGGATATTGATCTATATTTATTGAATAGCCAACCTCTCTCCCAATGTGAATCCCAAGACAACTTGCCACATGAATTAAAATACATATAAAACCAAATCATTATAAGTTTTAAAAAGTTAGAGCCGATTGAATAAAGGCAATTAAATAAACAATATTGGATTTCTTTTTTGCTATTTCCTGTGCCAAAATATCTTGGCTGGCATTGGGTTCTGGGCATCTCACTGAGTTCAGTGGGTGGATGGATGGGTTGTGTGGTTTCACTTGCTTCTCTGCCTCAGGCAGCAAAATGTCTTGGGCAGTTGTAAATGTCCTCTCAAAGATTTGTCTTGCTTAGCCTCTTCTGTGGAATCCAGAAACAAACACACTTCTTGGCTGCTAGTGGGGGGAAAGACCAGAGCGCTAATTGACCAATTACCTGGAAACGAGGCTTCAGCAGGGTCATGAGACCAAACCTGACTTTTGCCCAAACCACATCGTTATGCAGCCTGCCAAACATATAAAGCCTCTTTTTCTTCTGTTTCTACTGACTGGATCTAACTGTCCAGGCTAAGGCAGCCAGCCTCACTCAGCTTCACAGATTCAGGGTGCATTTTCGATTATGAGACATCGGGGACCTTGAAATGCTATGCCACAATAAGCTCTTGGAAACGTTAACTTTATTAGACCACACCTCCCATACACCTAATTTTTAGTCCCAAACAGAATAATAGAATCCTGGATTTTGAAGAGACCCCAAGGGCCATTGAGTCCAACTCAGTTTTGCCATACAGAAATACACTGTCAAAGCATTACTCTCAGATGGCCACCCAGCCTCTGTTTAAAAACCTTCAAAGGAGGAGACTCCACCACCCTCCATTGAGGCCGCAGCAGATTCCACTGTCAAAAAACTCTTAGTGTCAGGAAATTCTTCCTAAGGTTTAGGTGGGATCTTTTTCCCTGTAGTTTGAATCCATTGCTCCTTGTCCTAGTCTCTGGAGCAGCAGAAAATAAGCTTGCCCCCTCTTCCATATGACATGCTTTCATATATTTATACATGGCTCTCATGGCCCTTCTTAACCTTCTCTTCTCAAGGATAAACATACCCAGCTCCCTAAGCCACTCCTCATAGGTCATGGTTTCCTCGTCTTTTCGCATTTGGGTTGCCCTCCTGTGTACATGTTCCAGCATGTCAATACCCTTCTTGAATGGTGATGCCCAGAATGGGACACAGTGTTCCAGGTGGGGTCTATCCAAAGCAGAGCAGAGTGGTACCATCACTTGCCTTGACCTCAACACTATACTCCCATGGATGCAGCCCAGAATTGTGTTGGTGTTTTTAGGTGTTGAGCTGTAGAGTTGTTGCTGCTGCTGCTGTTGTTGTCGTATGCCTCTGATATAGGGCCACCTACTCCTAGAATTTTGTTGGCACGGCTAATTCAGAGGAGGCTTATCCTTGCCTTCCTCTGAGGCTGAGAGAGTGTGGATTGACCAAGGTCACCCCATGGGTTTCCGTGGCCAAGTGGGGACTTGAACTTTGGTCTCCCAGAGTCCTAGTCCAACCCTGGGCCCACACTGGTTGTGTGTGGCAGTCATCCACTAAGATTTTGTTGGCAAGATTTACTTGGAGGAAACAAGAGAGAAGGCTTACCGGGTAGGTTCCCGTGGCCAAGTGGGGATTCAAACGCTGCTTTCCTGGAAATCTAGACCAACACACAAACTGCTACATCACACTGGCTGTCAGTGGCCATTGGCCATGAGATGGTAGCCTAAAAGCCGTTGGCCAATCCCAGCTAAAGACAACCCACTGAATCAACCGCTGGTGAGTCGAACAACCATGAGTGAATCTTATTTGTTCAGTGGCTCTACTCTAGAGACCCAGCATGAATTGCTTTGATTCCTTGTTGCTAGGTTGTTCCTTCATCGAGCTTAACATCGTTCTCTTTCACAAACACACAAACTCCCTGTTCATACACACATCCTTGTTTCATCCTCTGGCACACCATTCTCGCATGTATCCATGCTTCTTGGTCACACACAGGTCTTTGTTTCGTTCACATACACATACACACACAATTTTCCCACCTAGACACCTTCCCTGTTCATGCACCCACTTGTGTCGTTCACACATAGGTGCCCACCCTACACGCACACGTATGCACATGCAGGCTCACCCACATGGAAAAACAGCAAACAGGCTGTGGAAAGAGAGTTTTCTTCTATCTTCTGGTATACATTAAGAAGAATTTCCTGATGGTAAGAGCAGGTTGACAGTGGAATATACGGCTGCCCGGAAGTGTGATGGAGTCTCCTTCTTTGGAGGTTTTTAAAAGGAGGCTGGATGGCCGAAAGGGGTTGGACTGGATGGCCCCTGGGGTCTCTTCCAACTCTTTCATTCTATGATTTTCAGATTCTATGCCAAGGAACGAGTGGGGAGAGTCCCTTTGTCCCTCCTGAACTTCCACTCCCAGCCTTTCACAGATGACCAGGATACTGAGTGGGTTCTGGGACTTGTAGTCCCTGAAAGAGTTATAACAGGCTAAATCTCTTTCTCCTTCTTTCTGCCTCCCATCTCCCACCTTCCTCCTCCAGCCACCGTTCCTCCCCACCAGCTGCCCCCCTTTTCCTCCTGCCCCCCCCCACTGTGTCTATCGTAAGCCTTTCACACAGCTAATGAGCCGCCACATTCTGGCTTGGGGCCCTTTTTGCTAATTGAGGGTTCATTGTCTTCATAAGGTCATTTGGGGAGGGGGAGAACAGCTTGACATGGGGGTTGCAGTGACACACCTTCCTTGCGCGCACGCACACACACACACACATATATACACCCCCATTCTTCTGACCCCAGACGGGGAGGTCAGGAGGAGTTCCCTGCCCATCCCAGATGATGCCCCTTGCTCCTTGCAGCCCCTTGCCAGCTAGGGGGCTCTGGCAATGGATGGAGGTCAGCCTGCAGGGGGGAATTCTTTCCAGAGGAGGAGGAGGAGGGGGAACCAGGAAGGGGGGCACAGAAATGTCAGGCCAAGCCAGCTGTTCCCTGAGCCAGAGAGAGCAACCTTGTGCCAAGGCCATTCCTCCGCTTGGCTGCCTCTGAGGGGGGAAAGGGACCCCAAACACAGTCAGGCGTCTGCCCCTCTCCCTAGGAGGATGGCACCCTGGAGTGGAGCCAGGGAGCCCCTGCGTCCTTCTCCTGTTTAGCACAAAACAAGAACCCTGCAACTCAGGCATGCGTGTTAACTATATTTGCTTAATGAACCCCACCCTCTGTCTTTGGGCTTTGCATAATTTATTTGGCTCTGGCCACAGTGCTCTTGGAGACTAAATGGACCCAACCTGTGCATCTTCTGTAGGATTTGCAGATTACAGGTTCTGGCTTTGAGTCTTCTGTTCTCAGGGGAAGGGCAGGGGAGGAATCTCAGGGCAACAGCACAGCCTTGAAAGGTGTGGGTATATATTTTCCTCATTTGTTAGACTTATTAAAATTATATAGCATACTCTGTACAAATATAATTGGTGCTTATCATTATTAATGACATCAACAGAGGCTTGTAATCTCACTGTTGTAACATCACCAGAGTTTGTCTCCTGCAACATCACAAGGAATAAGGTTTGCCCGTTCAGGATCGTCCCAGATCCTGAGGTTTCTGGGCCAAAACCTGAGACCTTGGGATGGCTATTGGTGATGTCATTAATCATTCTGCGTTAAGTACCAAACAAGGCACCAGATCCAGATGCCAGACGGGTCAGACCTCACCTGAAATGCTGTGTCCACTTCTGGGCAGCACAGTTCAAGAACTGTATTCCTGCATGGCAGGGGATTGGACTCAATGGCCCTTCTGGTCTCTTCCAGCTCTATGATTCTATGATTCTATGATGAAGGATACTGACAACCTGGAATGTGTCCAGAGGAGGGTGACCAAAATAGTCAAAGCCTGGAAACCATGAAACCCTCTGAGAAGCAGCTTAGGAAGCTGGGGATGTTTAGTTTGGGGAAGAGGAGGTTAAGAGGTGACATGATAACTGTGTTTTAAATATTTGAAGGGATGTCGTATGGAGGATGGACAAATTTGTTTTCTGCTGCTCTAGAGGCAAGGATATGGAGCAATGGCTTCAAGCTTCAGGAAAAGAGATCCCATCTGAACATTCGGCAGAACTTTCTGACAGTAAAAGCGGTTGGACAGTGGAATATGCTGCCTAGGAGTGTGATGGAGTCTTCTTCTTTGGAGGGTTTTAAAGGACGTCTTTTAGGAGTACTGTGATTGTGTATTCCCACATGACAGGGGGTTGGATTGGATGGCCCTTGTGGTCTCTTCCAACTTTTCATGTTTAAAAATTAAGATAGAAATCTTAGCTGAGAGGCTCTTCCCAGATCAAGATGAAATGTGGGGATTATTTCTTTTTACTTACTTAGAAGATGGAGCCAGGAATTTTGCTTCTAGCCAGAAGGTAGATGCAGAGAAGAACAGAGGGTGGTCCCTGGCATCACAGGGACAGAGAGAAGGAGCACAGTAACTAATTAAATACATAGACTCCCCTGGAGAATCTTTGCAAGCTGCAGCAAGAAATTAATTCAACTTGAAATTCAATGATGAGACATAGACCATTTCTGCATGAGTCTGTTATAGCGCGATGCTTCCACTTTAAACCTCCTATGGAAGCCGGCCCCTCCCGAAACTGCAAACCCCAGGATTCCATAGGAGGTTTAAAGTGGAATCATCGCGCTATAACAGACGCATGCAGAAATGGCGATAGATTTGCACCCAGCCGTTCCCACTTGCCTATTGCTGAGCATAGCAAAATGGGAATTTTTTCACCCTCTCTCTGCATAATGAAAACCCCAATAAAAACTGGAGACTCGATGCCAGGACCTAATATCTGACAACCTTACAAGGAGTTATCCCTAGGTCTCAGATTTTGACCCTAAGACGGTGTAATTCAAGCAGGTGCTGCAATCATTCTGGCCAGAAGCACACTTTGAAAATTGAGATAGTCATGTTCATGGGGTTCTCAGCCATTTCTCTTGTTTTTCTCCATTGGAAGCCGCACCGCAAAAACGCTGAATGCATATCCGAAGGAACCTGGACTTGTAATGAATCTTTGGAATCCTGGCTTCTTTTCACAGCTTGTAAATATTACTTTATGTGCCTGTGTCTCCCAGCATCCCGAAGCTAAAGTGGCTGTCAATCACATTTGCTGTGAGATTTTGGGAATGGTTGTTCACAACACTGAGGGATTCTAGGAGCTGACAGAGAGTGAGTGGAGGATTATGGGAGTTGGCAGAGACTGTGCTCACTAGGGAATACTGGGAGTTACAGTCCAGAAAAGGGATCATTTCCCAGCTGTGCCCCTTCCCAGCCCAAGATGGTCTATATTTATTTATATTTTTATTTATGTATTTCTAATGCTACCTTTCTTGTGGAAATGGGACCCATCTCCCTCTTTTGCTAACCCACAGAGCCAGACCTGCTGCCTATGCCCTACGCCATACCTGCAGAGCAATACAGAGACCTGCCAGGGGAGCATGTACCCCACCTGGACTCTCCTCCACCCCTTGAACCGCTGGCCCTGACTGATATCCGCCACTACCAGCGAGAACCCAGCGAGTTGGACTTCCCGCCTCCGGGGTCTGCCATACAGCCCGATCCGGCCAGTCCAGAAGAGCGGATCCGGAGGCTGGAGGAGCTGGTGGACGGGCTTGGGACAATGTTGGACATGGTGAAAGAGCAGGTGAGGGTCTTCTCAAGAAACCCCAACCCTATCTTCCATCCAGTCTCCCAATCCCAGAACCATCACTAGGAGAACAGGAGAAATTTGGAACTAAAAATACCACCTAGAGGTCATCAAGTGTGACCCTCACTTGGTGGGACGGATGGCCATCTGGTGATGGACGGATGGATAGAACTGAGCCACAAAGGGGCAGCAATCAAGTGTGTGGGGAGGCCATGATTATGAAAAAGCAGAAGGGAAGTCCAGCTCTTCGTGGTTGGGCCAGGGCATTGCATTCAATCCTTGCCATCTCCACATCATTAGGGATGAATAGGCCAGTGGGCCAAGTCCATGGGGCTGCATTTCTGCCCTTGGGACCCACACAGAGTCCTTAATGTCATTTGATGATGCAGTATAGAATAGCTTAGCAGATGAATGCCATTAAGCCAGCCCAAGTGCTCCTCCTAGGCAGGCAAACAGCAATTTTAGAGCAGGTGCAGTCCATCTGAGTACTGACTGCTTGGCACTTCAGCAGTAGGATCCTTTGAGATTTATAACCAATTCTTAACCCCAATGTATATTTTATTGGTCACTTCCAACAGAGTTCAGTTGCCGGGGCCAACTCCTGTTTGAGTCATCCTTCCAACTCCCTTTTTCCTACTGCACTTATTAACCCAATGGACTGCAGTTTTGCTTTTCTGATTTTGGGGGTGCTTGGGTGCAGGATAGAATTAAGAACTGCATCCTAAAATCATAGAGTTGGAAGAGACCACAAGGACCATTGAGTCCGGGGACCTATTGGAGCTCATTCCTTTAAGAAAAAAATACTTCACAACACAGAGAACAGAACAATATCTGTATCTGTCTGTACATATGCACATGCATGCACATACATACACACACATATTAATTAACTACAGTAGAAGACAGAAACTAATTTAAGACTACTGACAAAAAGAATAAGGGAAGAATAAACTATACGTAAACAACATACATGTAAAACCCAACTGAACTAAACTGAATTAAAGGAAGATGAAAAAATAATTTAAAAACCTGTTACTAGAACATGGGGAAGATATGTGACTTTAACAAGCTGTTCTTCTGATGTCAGTACTTCAGTCCCTTTCCAAGGCCATTTCTACACTAGACTGTTGTAGTGCTACTATTCCACTTTCAACATCCCATGGAATCCTGGAGTTTGCAGTTTAGGGAGGGGCCTCAAACTGCAAACCCCGGGATTCCTGGAGGGCCTCTCCCTAAACTGCAAACCCCAGGATTCCATGGGATGTTAAAAGTGGAATAATAGCGTTACAACAGTCTAGTGTGGAAATGGCCTTAGTCTGAACTTTAAAGGAGCCGTTGAAGGAGATGAACACCATTTTCTTTTTGTAAATCATCATCGTCATCATCGTCATCATCTACTATCTAGTTCTTTATTCCCAGTAAAAACATAGCACTTACCCATTTTTTTAAAAAAGCTGCTCTCTTTATTTTCTTGGCTTCTAAAACCCTTAACTGGGGCCATTTCCGCACAACACTCTTATGGCGCGATGATTCCACTTTCAACCTCCTATGGAATCCTGGGGTTTGCAGTTCCGGGAGGAGCCGGCCGGCCCCTCCCAGAACTGCAAACCCCAGGATCCATAGGAGGCTGAAAGTGGAATCATCGCGCTATAAGAGTGTCGTGCGGAAATGTCAGGGTGTTGTCCATACAGTTCCCCCACCCTACCTCTCTTCAAGCATAAGGACTAGAGATTTGAAAAGGAGAGAGACAGAGTGTGTGTGTGTGTGTGCGTGTGTGCACATACACACACACATACATACAAAGCTCCTTTTCCATAATATAGTTTTCTGTGTCAAATTTTTCCCAGACCTGCTCTTGGATCCTCTATCTATGGACGTAAAAGATACTCAAAAAACACATTAAGACACATTAAGACCCATCACCAAGAAAATGGGGGTTAGATTTTGGGAAATCAAGGTTTTTTTTAAATAGAAACGAATTTTTCACAACAACAACAACAACAAAAAAGAAGTACAAAAAATATCATTTTAAAAAATGTGTAAAATGCTTGCAATTTTTGCCTAGTGGGGAGAAAATTTTAAAATCAGCCATCCTTGTGTGTGAGAATGAAATAAGTGAAAAGTGAAAAGCCTTACTCTCACTTTGCTGAGTAACCCCCTCTGGCCCTGCATTGCTCCGCTGGTCCAATTCCGCAGAATTCTGACCTCCTGGTCCGCGTGAAGTCCCTGGAAGACTGTGAGTGTCGGCCTCTGTCGTGCATTTGGGAGGGGCAGCGCTACGAGGACGGTGCTTCCTGGGAGAAGGACCCCTGTGCCACCTGCACGTGCGTTCGGGGCAAGCCAGAGTGCTCGTTGCGCCGTGATCGGCCACACTGCCTGGGTGAGTACATGCTATGGCTGATAGCCTTTCTGTGGTCAACTGTTCCACTGGGAAAACCTTCCCATGGACTGGGCCCAAAGTGCAGTGAGGAATGGAAAGTGAAAGCAGCCCCAAAGGGCCATGATCCACAGAAGAGAGGACTTTCTCCTTGCAAGTAAGGGCTGGAAACAAGCCATGGGGTAGAGCTGAGAAGTTTTGTTGGCATGAAAGAGGGAAAAAATGAGCAGTGGATGGTGGCTTCTGTGTCAGTGGGTTGGAGATTCCAGTCCAGGTTTTTGTCTGAATTTTAAAGAGCTATCCAAGCACTTCCATCCACATAGATGTGGTTTTCAGAGATGCACATTTAGAATTATGCCCTCCCATCCCTTTTCCGGAGATGAACAGTTTCTCCTATTGCATTTGATCCCCATGATGCCCCGTCCCATTCCATTTGCCACCACGAGTGGGGTCCTCATAGGCCAAATTCAACAGGTGTAGCTTCTCCCTCACTCTGCACTGACTTTTGTTCTCCTTGTTTCTAGGCTGCCTGGATGGGAGAGAGGAAGGGGAGAGCTGGAAGCCGGAGGCATGTCAGACTTGTCGGTGCAAGGTAGGAAGGGAATCCTCCAGGAGGGGCCGTACCAACATGTGTGGGTCCTTTCTGGCTGGTGCTGGGTTCCAGGTCCCCCCCCCCCACAACACTGCCTTATCAGTTCATTTTGGTGGTTCATGGATTCCACTGAGAATCTCAAGAAAACTGTGGAGCCTCCTGCCCAGAAGAATACCAATGAACATAATTCACACACATACAAGCACCAAATACTCTTTATTTTGATGTGTTAGAAAAACTTTTCAGGATTGATTTGATTTGATCATAAAATGTATTCCAACATTGATTTGATTTCATCCTCTTGGAAGTGGACTTTCTTCCACGTTGGAAACTGATTTTCCTAGGCGTTGATTGGTCTGGACTCTCCCCCCTCCTCCCCTTTCTAATTCTGAGGACCACTTGAAAAGACCACATTTTCACATTTAAAAAATGCCCTGTGACAGGGAAGAAAATTCAGTGTAACAAGAAAGAAATTGGAGATGAGAGTTTGTGGACCCTCTGAAGCCATACCGGCAGTTCCAAGTCAGGGCCTATGAATCCCAGGTTTAATTATTTGTAAAATTTGTAAAATTTACATATTTGTATTTTGAGCTCTGTTATTGGCAAATAGGCAGGATATAAAAGAATATAATAATTAATGAGAGTGACAATTACGATGATGCAACCCCTGCATCATACTGATCCATATTCTTGCATGGGGGTATAGAGCACCTGTGGGGAAAGTGACTTTTTTGGACTACAGCTCCCAGAATCCCCAGTGTTCATACTGGCTGGAAAGTTGGGGGCGCCGTCCAAAAGACGAACCTTCAATGCTGTGCTCTGAGCATCCCCCAAGAGAACGGCAACCAGTCTCCACCTACCAAAATGAAATGGCGGCTGGCTCCTTTGCCCCTTTCTTGGTCAGTGAACCTTGCCTCTGTCTCTGCCCAGGGCGGCCAAGTGTTCTGCCAGGCGGAGGACTGTGCCCCTGTCCCCTGCCAGCACCCTGCCATCCCTCAGGGGAGGTGCTGCCCCGAGTGTAGGGCCTGCGTCTATGACGGCCACCTCCTGGAGGACAGGCAGAGTTACCTGGAGGGACCGTGCACCCACTGCGTCTGCCAGGTGAGTCCAGGTGGAGGGTGGGGCAGATTAATTGGCAGCCGGTGGAGTTCTTTAAAGCAAGAGGGATATACAAGATTACATGTGGATAGCTGACCCCTTTCAGAAACAGTTGCCTTCCATATCAGTGGGGTGGTGAGTCTTCTCTGGGTTTTGGTGTGAACTTTCAAGGAGCTATTGAAAGAGCTGAACCCCATTTTCTGTTTCTAAATCATTTTACTTAGATAGAATCTTCACAAAATAATGTAGGAAATGAGACTAAAACTGTTAGGATTCAGCCTTCATTTAGCAGAGTTACACAGAGAAACGTTTAAAAGCTTGTCTAATGACTTGTGGCTTCAGACTGGCTGATGTAATAAACACAAACACAGGTAGCTTTGGATAAAAACTTAGAATACTTTACTAATGGCTTCTTCATTTACATCTGTATTGAGAGCCTGCTACCTGTCTAACTAGTGAATAGGAGAATCTTCGGTCTTAACTCACCATCCTTCTCGATGGAGACTCGAAGCATACGAAGAGTTCAGGTAAGAGCAGCCATGAGGGCAAAGAGAGATCAGAGAGAGAGAGCAAGAAGGGGTCTAAACTTTGATAAGACCGATGACCCAAGCACAGTCCTGGGTCACATGATCTGATCACCTGAGAACCAAAGGTATTTATGATGTAATGCCGCCTCGATCCATTTGGGAGAGGCGGGATAGATATAAATTTTATTATTATTATTATTATTATTATCATCATCATCATGCAGTAAAAGACAGAAAAAGTCAAATGGAGGAGATCTGGCATGCAGGAGACAAAGGGAGCCCTATCTGGCTATTGCCCACTTGTTCTAACAACAAGATGCGAGGGAGAGAGAATGCTGAGATTTTCCCAACAAATAAACATTGAATAACACATATAACAAACTAAAAATTACAAATACAGCCAGCCCTCCACATTTGCGGGTTTCACTTTTGCGGATTTGATTATTCACGGAATATTTGCTGTCAGCTCTGCTGCCTCCCTGTGCCGTTTTTAATAGGAACTACAAGCCTCGTGAGACTGAGAAACTGCCAAAGGGGCTTGTAAGTCTCTATTAAAAATGGTATGGGGCAGCGGTAGAGGGGGCAGGATGCCCCACCAGCCACCCCCGTCTGCCCTGCGAAGGAACCCAGGTGCCTCAGAGGAATCCACGGTGGGCTGAATATGGTGATCATACTTTTTGTGTGTGTCTTAAATACGCTTTGGGAGGGCCTAGAGTTATTCACGGTTTTTTCACTTTCACGGGGTCCTGTGCGAATATGCAGGGATAACTGTAAATAAAACTACAGATAAACCTTACCACCTTCATACGTGCAAATCCCAGCTACTGCCTGTATGTATTTGTGTACGTGTGTTTGTCTGTAAAACAAAAACTACAAGCAACGAAATAGGAAAAGAAGAAAGATGACTTCCAACTATCTTTTCTGCAGGTATAGCTTAACTCTTAAAATTTACCTCTCTCTATCTTAACTGGAACTGTCACTTCATCTATACAGGACAAGTTCCATTAATTCAGTGGGAGTTCCACTCTTTTGTCAGTTCTTCCTGCTTAGAAAGGTTTGTGCGGAACCACTTGTGCACTGCTTGCAAAGTGAATTGGACAGGGGAGAAGGGCCTAAGATGGCTGAGAAACGTTGCAAGCAGTGTGAGGGCAGTTGGTTCCACGTGAGCCTTCATAAGTCCTTCGTGCTCCCTACAGTACAATACGTGGGTTCCACTTTTCAACCAATTCTATTTTCTGACAATGCTCCAGTCCCTAACCTGCCAGATAAGTGGAAGAAGCCGGTATATTTAACACATATTAGTTAATAAATGTTGGGGAATTGAGAGATTTTTAGTAATAAGTCTCCCAATCAGTAGAGTATTTTGTAATGCACACGCAGAAGTTGAACAAATTACCAATCCCAGTTTATCATGTCCACCCTAGACACTCTTAGTCTAGCTCAAAATAAACACAAACAGTTTGGTTAAAAATATGTAAAAAGGATCTAATCACATAATCTTGTGCATAGTCTGCACAAGTTCAATTCTTGAAGAAATTAAGGACTCACATGCTTACAAGAAAGCATGCTTGCTGGAGAATCAGAGACCACATGCTTGCAGGGAAGCAGAAGAACAAAAAGGAAGAGGAAGAGAACGTGCAAGGGGAAGTGGGTGTTGACCAAACAACAGGAAGTTTATGCTAGGCAGTCCCCCCATGCCTACAATAGACATGCAAACTAACTAGCCAGTTAATTAAAGCCTGCAAAGGTTGCCACTCCCAACAATAAAACCAACTGTCATTAAAACTATCATCAAATCACCCCTGGGAACTGAACACCATTTTCCAAATAGCTCCTTGGATAGCCCCTGTAGCGTATTAATTCAAGCCCAGAGGAAATTCGCTCTCCCACTAACATGGGAGTCACCAGCTCTTGGTGCTCACAGCTGGTACTCGGTAGCCATGGGGGAACCTCAGTGTCTGTCCCCATCACAGCACTCTTCTCATAGGGAAACTGCATCTCCCCAAAGTATTGAAGCACAGAAGTTTGTCCATTGGAAGAGAAGCACAAAATTCTCAGCCCATCTTAGTGCCTTTGCTGCTACAGTTGCTCGGCCTCAGGTGCCTATTGGACAGTGCCTGTCACGTCACAAATGACAAGGAACTCAAATGGACTTTCTGCAATGGGTGGATGTTTTTGTGATGCTTCTGCCGAGTCGGAGACCAGCCTTTCCTGTCTTTGCTTCTCTTAGGCTGGCACAGTGCAATGCCAACCCGTCAAATGCTCTGAGCTTTCCTGCCGGGAACGCTACACACCACCTGGAGAATGCTGCTCTGTTTGCCATCCAGGTGAGAGCGGAGGGAGAGCGTGGGAGCACCAGGGAAGACTCTGGACAGGCCAATGTAAAAACCTCCTCAGTAGACCCCACTAATAACCCCAAATCTAGCACCATTTGTGTATGTTGTAGAAATGTAGAGTTGGAAGAGACCTCAGGGGCCATCCAGTCCAACCCCCTGCTATCAAAGCCCTCCCGACAAGTGGCCATCCAGCCCCTGCTTAAAAACCTCCAAAGAGGGAGACTCCACTACACTCCGAGGCAGCATATTCCACTGCCGGACAGCCCTGACTGTCAGGAAGTTCTTCCTGAGGTTCAGGTGGAATCTCCTTTCCCGCAGCTTGAATCCATTGCTCCTTGTCCTGGTCTCTGGAGAAGCAGAAAACAAGCCCTCTCCCTCCTCTACATGGCATCGCTTCAGATATTTAAACATGGCTATCATGTCCCCTCTCAACCTTCTCTTCTGCAGACTAAACATACCCAGCTCTCTAGTCTATCCTCGTAGGGCTTCATGGCTTCCAGGCCCCTCACCATTTTGGTTGCCCTCCTCTGGACTTGCTCCAGCTTGACCATGTCCTTCTTGAATTGGGGTGCCCAGAACTGGACACATTATTCAAGATGAGGTCTAACCAAAGCAGAGTACAGTGGTACCAGGACCTCCCTCAATCTAGACACCATACTCCTGTTGATGCAGCCGAGAATTGCATTGGCTTTCTTGGCTGCCGCATCACACTGCTGACTCATGTTCAGCTTGTGGTCTATGAAGACTCCTAGATCCCTTTCACAGGTACTGCTATCCAGCCGTGTGTCCCCCATCCTATATTTCTGTATTCCATTTTTTCTACCTGAGTGTAGGACCTTACACTTCTCTCTGTTGAATTTCATTTTGTTAGCCGTGGCCCAGCTCTCCAATCTGTCCAGGTCATTTTGAATTTTGATCCTGTCCTCTGGCGTATTAGCAATCACCTCCCAATTTGGTGTCATCTGCAAATTTGATGAGCATGCCCTCTATTCCTTCATCCAAGTCGCTGGTAAAAATATTGAACAGCACTGGGCCCAGGACAGAACCCTGTGGCACCCTGCTAGTCCCTTCTCTCCAGGAGGAAAAGCAGCCATTTGTGATCACTCTTTGGGTTCGGTCGGTCAACCAATTACAAATCCAACTAACAGCAGCCCTGTCCAGTCCGCATTTTACTAGTTTCTTTGCAAGAATGTCATGGGGAACTTTGTCAAAGGCCTGACTGAAATCGAGATACGCTACATCCACAGCATTCTCTTCATCTATCAAGCTAGTAACTCTATCATAAACCTGAATAATTTTTTTATTCTTTCTATTATAAATACAACAAATAAAATAGACATATTTAATAAATAACTGCAATTTTTATATTGCATTGTAGCTATTATAAGTATCATTTGAGCTTCCTCCGTTCCTTCCTAGAATATGACAATACTCATAGTTCTATCTTAATTGTACTTCTAGAAAGATTCTGGTTAATCATTTGTCCCTGATCTATCATATCTAAAGATGCTTTCTGTTCTTACTAAATCATACTTCAATATTACCTCCTACATTCCATTTCTTATTGTAGGCCATTTCCGCACTAGACTGTTACAGCACTATGATTCCACTTTCAACATCCTATGGAATCCTGGGGTTTGCAGTTTCGGGAGGGGCCGGCCAGCCCTCCCGAAACTGCAAACCCCAGGATTCCATAGGATGTTGAAAGTGGAATCATAGTGCTATAACAGTCTAGTGCGGAAATGATCATATAGTTTGTTACCTCATTTTTATTTCTTGTTTAAATTTCCTCATCTAAACTGATGTGTGAGTTAGTCAACTGGTTTGTGTTTTTAGTTTTTGAAAAAAATGGTTCAAGGAAGCCCATTCCTTGTCTATTTTTTCATCTGTCATACCTTGAAGTCTTTGGGATAGGATATCTGCTGTTTTCATTTCCGACAGACTGTGCAGCCATTGTTCTATCTTGGGAATCCCTTCATTCATCCAGAGTTTCACGTATTCTATTTATATCTAATATATAAAAGTCAAAGTTTGTTTGTCTGTGTCGGGAGAAGATCTCATATGATGGGCTGTGTGAGGAAAAAACCTCATATGATTGGCTTCCTAAGAAGATTCTGTGGAATCCTGGGGTTGGTAGTTTAGGGAAGGGCCTTTAGAATTCTCAGCCAAAGAGCTCTTGGGTCTCAATCAATTGTGTTTGTCTTGAATAGGCCAGTCGCTGTGGATATGAGGCCTAGCAGCAAGGAGGAGGGCAATGTATTTTCCTCAGGAACCCGAACTCTGTATGTTAATAACTCTGAATACAGATTGGATTGGGGAAAATGGGGAAAAGTTACAGGTACTAGGCAAGACAGTTTGGGGAATTAGAGACACAGGATCTCAAACCTTTCTAACAAGTATTACCTATGAGAAAATAAAATCCTGGGCAATGCCAGGTATATATGCTAGTTTATTTATAAAAATGAATAGGAGAATGGAGATTGGGGGAGGAGGAAATTTTCTCCATTGCTCTTTTTACACATCCTTCCTTTCCACTTTATTTCCTTTCCAATGACTGAAATATAGAATGGGTCAGCAGCTGGGTTTTGCTTTACCTGTCATAGCGCTCCGTCCTTTGCAACCCTGGGAGTTGTAGTTTGGTAGAGGGGCTTAGAATTCTCTGCTAAAGAGCTGTAGTCCAGTAGTTATCAAAAATTTGGTCCTTGGAATATTTAGCTCTCATAAGCCTGAAGGTGGCCTACAGCAATTTAAAGCCAAATAAGGCAAAAATCTTATAGTACAAAAGTTTTTTAAAAAGCAATTAAATGGATAGTTCAACTAGAGGCACAAAGTTAAAATAAAAAATATTTAAAATACAATTTGATGGATCCTCGTGCCAGGCTGGCCCTGCAGTTCCAGCCATGGATTTTTGCCTTTTTCCCCATTTAATCCCTTCCTGGATTGAGTTTTTGGGCCTCAAGGTGACCCCCAATTGTGGGCCGGTGGCTGACTTGTTTTGGTGAGTTCTATGTAGTAAGCATGACCAAGCCTTCCACCAAACTTTATATGAACAGACAGAAACAGTGGTAAAAACAAACAAGTGTAGGTTTATTAAGACACAAGAAACTGAGACACTAACCCTTAAGCTACTAAATCATTTACAGCTCCCCAAAACCAGAGCCAGTCCTTCCTTGTGTCTGGCCTTTCTGTCTCCATTCCATCTGTTCTTATCTCTGTGAAATCTGTTCCCTGTCTCTGTGCCAGCTTTTCCGTATCTGCCTTCTGACAGAAACAAGCCTCAGTTTTATAACATTTCCTCTCCCCATCACAGCATTTCCTGAGCTGTGATTAGCTGCTTCAGCCAGGGTTGCCCAGGTCCTCCTTTTATGCATAATAGAAAAGTTAAATGCACAGACCACCCCATGAAAAGACCTTTCTGCTGCAGGAATTAAGAGCCAAAGGGCCACCCCAAGAAAAAGAGCTGCTTCTGCTGCTTGAAAGAAAGCATTGTTGCTCCTTTCCTGATGCTTCAAGGACATGAAAAGAGTAGTCCCTGTAGTCCAGGGGTGGGCAAAGTGCAGCCTACAGACCAATATACAGCCCCCAGGTACACCACAGGGGTTTAAAAAAATATTTTTGGGGCCCCAATGTCCTCTGGCGGTATGGAGGGCATTGGCCCCAAATGTCCTCTAAGGGCTCAGGGGGCATTTCTACCACATATTGGACCCCTTGGGACAATTTAGTCCAAAAAGAGGCCTTTTTTGAAATGTGGACAAGAAGTAACTTCTGCTCACTTCCTGTTATTAAAAAGGACCTCTAGTGGGCCTAAAATGACCCAAGGGAGCCTAAAACATGGTGAAAATCATCCCTATGGCCCTAGAGAGCATTTGGTAGCACTTGGGGGCATTTTTTTTTCAGTGTCTGCAATAGGGTTTGCAGCCCTCCAAGGTATCCTGGGAGCTAATGCAGCTCCCTAGCTTTCCACACATGCCCATCCCTTTCTGTAATCCTGACGTTGGAATAACATCAGTAAGAAGGGGATGCCTTCTCATCTGTAGGAGCAGATCTTCCCAGAAGCCTCCAGAGTACTTAGGATGTCCCCTTGCCTCCATTTTATATAGGTTGTGAGTATGAAGGACAGAGGTACCAAGATGGGGATGTCTTTGTGGCCACATCGAACCCATGCATGAATTGCTCCTGCCTGGTGAGTGACAATAGGGGGAGCAAGAGGCCCCTCATTTCAGGAAATGTTTAAGGGGTCCGGCATTCACGCAGGTCAGGAGATTGGGAGAAGATCCAGGGAGTGGAGGGCTGGAACATCTGCTTCAGGCAAGTACGGGGCCATTTCCGCACGAGTCTGTTATAGCGCGATGATTCCACTTTCAACCTCCTGTGGAATCCTGGGGTTTGCAGTTTCGGGAGGGGCCAGCCGGCCAGCCCCTCCTGAAACTGCAAACCCCAGGATTCCACAGGAGGTTGAAAGTGGAATCATCGCCCTATAACAGACTCGTGTGGAAATGGCCCAGGTTGAGTATCTCTTATCTGAAGTGCTTGGGACCAGAGGTGTTTCAGATTTATTTATTTTTTTGATCTTGGAATATTTGCATATATATAATGAGATAATATATTGTTCTTTCGACACGGAGTCCACTCTTTCATCAGTGCTTTACCTCTTGCCTTCTTTGTGTAGGGAATATGAGAGAATTACAGAAGCTTGAGTGGAGCTGTGCACGACACTACACAGTACTTAAGAGGTCTCTCAGTTGGCATGGCACCTTGCAAAGTGAGCTTAGAGGAGAAAAAGGAAGCCAAGCCACCTGAGAGACCTTGCAAGTGGTTTGCACAGCCCCAAGCAAGCCTCTATAATTCTCTCATGTTCCCTACAAGAAGAAGACTGGGTTCTGCTTTTCAAAAGTTTTGGATTTTGGCGCATTTCAGATTTTGGATTTTTGGATAAGGAATATTTAACCTGTACTTTGGGAAGGAGGAAGCAAGCAACCCTTGGTGTGGTTAGTCACCGATACATTTGCGTTCACCCATTCACACATACAAACAGACATTCCACCTTTGCACACATAACGCGGTTCCATTTCAGCCCTCCATCCTCTTCAGTCATGCTCACATTCCCAACTGGAAAGCGGCAAACTGCCTAGGAAAGGAGAAAGGATTATTTACTCCCTCCATGAAAGGTTCCATTGAAGTTTGGAAAAGTTGTTCTGTTTTTACTGCAACTCCTAAAATCTCCCAGCTGGCACTGATTCTGAGACATGCAGTCCAAAAACAAGCAGCTTTTCATGCTCTGAGTTCACTGCCTTTTAAGGATGCCCACTTTCCCAGGGCATCAGGGGAGAAGCTCTTATCTCCAATCTGCAGCTGATCAGAGATAAGAGCCTCTCAGTCCTGCCTGTTTTGTTGTCACTAGTGCAGTAGTAACAAGCTTTGGTAGAGCTGATGGAAGATAACAGCTTTCCCCTACCTAAGTGAGAACTAGAAGACATTGGCAGGCTACATGAGCAAGCCCTATGGGTTATATCTGACCAATAGTCACAAAAAAAGAAGATGAGGGCCATTTGTTCTCCCAATACATCCTGCTTCTGGGTTTGGAGGTTGCACTTCACTGTCATATTTCACAGCCTCTAAAAACTCCCTGTTCTTCCTTACAGCTGCTAAACATAGTGGCAGTTACCACATCTTCTGCTAGTCAATTGTGCGTGTTAATTCTGCTCAGTGTGACAGTTCATCTGAGCATGTTCAGAATGTCTTTTTCATCCTTTGTCTGAAAGCTACAACTCTCCCACTAAACATCTGCAGATGGGGCTGGTAGGTCAAAGTGTGTGAGAAATTGGCAATGGGACAGAAGTGTCATTTGGGAGTTACCCTTCAGGAAAAGAATCAGCCCATTTTACAGAGGAGGCAAGTATCTGACCCATCTTGTTCCATTTCTCCCTCCAGAGGAGCCTGATCCAATGCCACCCCATTCAGTGCCCCCCAATCCGCTGCTCCAAGGCAGTTCCCCAACCTGGACGCTGTTGTCCTGTCTGCCCAGGTGAGTTGCTCATTTGTTTATAATAAAGTGGCTTCCAGTTGCTTGTTATTTATATGTTCTGGGACATATTAGGAGAAAACATTTTTCAGTCTGTCCATCCATCCTTCCTTCCTTCCTTCCTTCCTTCCTTCCTTCCTTCCTTCCTTCCTTCCTTCCTTCTGTCCTTCCCTCCATCCTGCTTGCTTGCTTGCTTGCTTTCTCTTTCTTTCTCTCTCTCCCTCTCTCTCTCTTTTTCCTTTCTTATGAAAATGTTTACATCCTGTCCTATATTCCAGGATCTTGGGTTGGCATGCAGTCAAAAATCAATTTATACTGTTTAAAATAATTCAAAATTTAAAGCGATAAAAACAATTAAAAACTTGCTAAAAAATTTACAAGTTAATGTTAAAAACTACATGCTTTTTAGAATAAGTCAGATAGACCACAAAGGCTTTAATAAAAGCTCTGTTTTGACTTGGCATCAGAAAGACACCAGCATTGGCACATCTCAGTGCTCTAAGGGAGGGATATTCCACAACCAGGGTGTCACAGCAAAGAAGGCCCTCACCCACTTCCTCCCACAGTGTATGCCGTGAGTCAACAATGTGATGGAGCAGCTAAAAAGACTGATGCAATTTTAGGCTGCATCAACAGGAGTATAACGCCTAGGTAGAGAGAAGTCTAGTACGACTCTGTTCTGCTTTGCTCAGACCTCACCTGGAATACTGCATCCAGTTCTGGGCACCAAGAAGGATGTGGACAAGCTGGAACGCGTCCAGAGGGAAATGACCAAAATGGTAGAAGCTCTGGAAACCAGGAGGCCCTGTGAGGAGCAGCTTAGGAAGCGGGGGATGTCTAGCCTGGAGAAGAGAAGATTGAGAGGAACCGTAATAGCCATGTTTAAATATCTGGAAGGATGTCATTTGGAAGATGGGCAAGCTTGTTCTCTGCTGCTCCAAAGACTTGGGGCATTTCTACACTACAGTGGCCATTTCCGCACTAAACTGTTATAGCACGATGATTCCACTTTCAACATCCTATAGAATCCTGGGGTTTGCAGTTTCAGGAGGGGCCTTTAGAATTCTCAGCCAGTGAGCTCTTTGGAAACTACAAACCCCAGACTGCTACAGGATGTTCAAAGTGGAATAATAGTACTATAACAGTATAGTGCAGAAATGGCCTAGAGCACAAAGCAGTGGCTTCAAACTACGGGAAAAGCGATTCCACCTAAACATTAGGAAGAACTTCCTGACAGCAAGAGCAGTTCACCAGTGGAATATGCCACATGGGAGTGTGATGGAGTCTCCTTCTTTGGAGATTTTTAAAGAGAGGCTGGATAGCCATGTGTTGCGAGTGGTTTGACTGTGGCCATTTCCGCACTATACTGTTACACTGCTATTATTCCACTTCCAGCATCCTATGGAATCGTGGGGTTTGTAGTTTAGGGAGGGGCCTTTAGAATTCTCAGCCAGAGAGCTCTTCGGCCTCAGGAAACTACAAACCCCAGGATTCCACAGGATGTTGAAAGTGGAACAATAGCACTGTAACAGTGTAGTGTGGAAATGGCCTGTATCTTCCTGCATGACAGAATGGAGATGGACCTTGGGTTCTCTTCCAATTCTAGGATTCAATTTTTTTTTTCCGAGAATGCCAGTGTGAACAAGCATCTTGACACCTCTACTCTTGGAGCACATGGATTGTTCGTCCAAGTGTGACTTCTTTGTGACCTTTGAAATCAAGGGTCCCGCACACCTCTCCTCCTTCAGTCAGCACAATTGTTACCTTCCAGCTGTCACCAAAAGCTGCCTCTGAGAGGTTCAGGTAGCTGAATCAGAGCCAAGGGTCATCCTGGGGATAGTTGTTGAAGTTGCACAGAGCCCACAAGTCTGTCCTTTTTAAGTTCCGGGCATGCTGACTTCCAGGTAGGAGCAGCCCTTCCTGAGAACCTGGACAGGGGAAAAACCTCCAAAGAAGGAGACTCCACCACACTACACTGCGGCAGCAGCATATCCCACTGCCCAACTGCTCTTGCTGTCAGGAGGTTCTTCCTAAGGTATCGTGGAACCTCTTTTCCTAAAGATTGAAAAGCCATTGCTCCATGTCCTAATCTCTGGAGCAGCAGAAAACAGGCTTGCTCCATCCTCCATATGACATCCATTCAAATATTTACACATAGATATGATGTCCCCTCTGAACCTTCTCTTCTCCAGGGTAGACATCCCCACTTCTCTAAGCCACTCCTCATAGGACTTCGTGGCTTCCAGCCCTTTGACCATTTTGGCCTCTGTCCTCTGGATACATTCCAGCTTTACAGTTTCTAAATACTCAGCTGAAGTTTTAGGTTACTGCAATGCTAGAAATTTGAGGACTGAAGGAAAATGCCTTATTTGGGAAGGTCAGTGGCTTTATTTTGCACCTCCCATAGCAGCACCCCTGATTCTCGGACTGTCTAACCAATCTTGCTGCCACTTAGCCCGTTGGCTTCAGCTTCATCAACGTTTGTCTGTACCAGATTGTTCAACTAATTACACAGCTATTCCCTCTTCTCAGGGAACGTTGGGAATTGCAGGGCAGTCCATAAATTTCCCAAGGCAATTAGCATTGTCAGCTTGCCTCTGGCCGCTCAATGGATGGGTGGAATGGAGAGATGTTAAATAATTTCATCCAATTACTGCCTGTGCAAATTGCAATTGATGTCTTAATTGCTTGTCTCAATGCCAGTGGGATTAGTGCGGTCCCTTTGTGCTCTGCCCTGGAGTCCATCTGAATGAAAGCTGGTTTAGAAATAGTCTTTTTTTAAAAAAAAAAAAAGATTAATTAATTACTGCCTGCCCCAGGGGATATTGCTGAGGTTGTATCAGATGGCTGCAGGTGGGTGAGGGCAAAGCACATCTGGGAAATTTGTCCCCTACAAAGCGAAGGCTGACTCAGACCCCCCTTTCTAATTCCACTTCCCCGCAGTGTGTGAGCTGGATGGGCGCCCATTGGAACCGGGACAGAAGGTCACCTCTGCGGACGGATGCCAACGCTGTTCCTGTTCTGTGAGTTTTTGGGGTGCTGTGTTGGCAGTGTGATTAAAAAGGATACAGTGTGATTCTCCAACAATCCTTCATTACCTGTTTATTTTAAAATTCTGCCTTTCAAGGCCAAATCAAGCCCCAAATATCCCATGTAGACTTGACAAAGTCCCCTTTTGCGCTACAATTCCCAGATGCCTGGGGTGATACCTGGGGGATACTAGGAGCTACATTCCAAAAAAAAAAAAGGGAAATTTCCTCTGGTTTCACAGTCCTGATACAATTTAACTGAAGAGGCTGGGATTTGAATTTGGAATCTTTGCGTTCTTTGCCACCAAGCTGCCAGATTTGCACTGGAGTCTTTTCAGAACTGGAGTCTTTGCACTGGAGTCTTTTCAGGCCAGAAGTGGGACTGAGTGCCATCCCTCTGATGTGGTGGGACTGTAACTCCCATCATTCCTCATCCTTTGGGGTTCTGTGGTTTAGGGCTGGGGAAAGTGCCATGTAATGAGAATGCAACAGTGCCCCTGCAAAAATGTCTGAAGAAGTGCAAATCATATGCCCCCCTAACAAGACCTAGAAGGCAGTAGAGCCTTCAGCCACAACAGTGCGATTGTCTTTTATAGTGGGCCCTTCGTATCTGTCAGGGTTTGATTCCAGGACCCCCATGAATACCAAAATCCCTGGATGCTCCAGTCCCATTATATACAATGGTGTAGTAAAATGGCATCCCTTCTGTAAAATGGCAAACAACTCAATAGGATGCCGGAAAGAGCCTGAAGATCTGTGAAATGGGGGAAGCTACAGCAGAGTATAGCTACACATCAGCATAGTGTTCAGTGTGCAGCAAAATCAGGACATGCGTTGTTGTTGTTTTTTCCCAAATATTTTTGGCGCGCTGGTTGGTTGAATCTGTGCGTGCAGAACCTGCAGATATGGTCTACTGCCTGAAATTCGATGTTCAGGAAGAGATGATGACTGAGCCTCTTTCTCTAGGAGGGGGAGCTGGTGTGCGTCCCAGCCCAGGTGTGCCCCAAGACTTGCACCCACGGACTGCCGCCGGCCGACACCTCTTGCTGTCTGGACTGCTCCCGCTGCCTTTTCCGTGGACAGATCGTTCCCAGCGGTGGAGAAGTCACTGGCAACAGCCTTTGCGAACGCTGCACCTGCAAGGTGGGTGACATGGTGGGAGAGAAGTATGGGGGTCCAGGCTCCTGGGGTTGCACCCCAGAAGCAGACACTGTGGGAACAATCAAAGCTTGGATTCACTACATTGCGAGAATCCAACTGGCTACCATACTGGAGATCAAGAACATAATAGCAGCTGGTGTTTTTCAAGTCAGGGCCACTGTGCATTTGCTCTGGCTTTTAGCCTAGAGTCACAGAATCTTAGAGTCTGAAGAGACCACAAGGACCGTCCAGTCCAACCCCATCCTGCCACGCATGAAGACACAAAGCACTCCTGAGAGGTGGCCATCGAGCTTCTGTTTAAAGACCTGCAAAGAAGGAGGAGACTCCGCCACAGTCCATTGAGGCAGCAGCAGATTCCACTGCCGGAGAGCTCTGACCGTCAGGAAGTTCTTCCTGAGCTTCAGGTGGAATCTCCTTTCCTGCAGCTTGAATCCATTGCTCCTTGTCCTAGTCTCTGGAGCAGCAGTAAACTGGCTTGCCCCATCCTCCCTATGATATCCCTTCAAATATTTAAACATCTGCAGGCTGAACATCTGCAGTTCCCTAAACCACTCCTCATTTTAAATGACTCCGTACCGTTTTGTAAATTCCAGCAAGAAAAAGTTAGGGCCAATCCTGAAATCTCACCAAAGGTTGGGGTACTTGTTAGTTGTTTAATATGCTCTCAAGTTTTGTTTTTTTTTGTTAACATAAAATCATAGAGTTGGAAGAGACCGCATGGGCCATCGAGTCCAACCCCCTGCTACGCAGGAACACCCATCAAAGCATTCCCAACAGATGGCCATCCAGCCTCTGCTTAAAAACCTCCAAAGAAGGAGGAGACCCCACCACACTCCACTGAGGCAACATATTCCACTGACGGAGAACCCTGACCATCAGGAAGTTCTTCCTGAGGTTCAAGTGGAATCTCCTTTCCTGCAGCTGGAATCCATTGCTCCTTGTCCTAGTCTCTGGAGTGGCAGAGAACAAGCCTGCTCCCTCCTCCACATGACATCCCTTCAGATATTTAAACATGGCCATCATGTCCCCTCTTCACCTTCTCTTCTGCAGACTAAACATCCCCAGCTCCCCCAGCTGCTCCTCATAGGGCTTCGTGGCTTCTGGACCCTTCACCATTATGGTCGCCCTCCTCTGGACACGCTCCAGCTTGTTGACATCCTTCTTGAACTGAGGTGCCCAGAACTGGACACAGGATTCCAAATGAATTCTATCCAATGCAGAATAGAGTGGTACCATTACCTCCCTCAATCTAGACCCCAGACTCCTATTTCAGTTTTTCAGCTGCTTAAACTGATTTTATTCACAGGCTGCCTCGAGATCCCATGAGAAGGGGTGAAATACAAATACCTGTATTTCAGTTAATAAATAAATACATTAGTTAGCTCCTTTAATGTTGCACTAAAATCCACAATTGAATCTCTCTTCTCTCTTCTCTCTTCTCTCTTCTCCCTTCCAGGATGGGAATGTTCTCTGCTCCCAGGTCACTTGCCCAAACCTGGGCTGTACGGCCACGGAGGAGGTGCCCGGCCAGTGTTGCCGCCGCTGTCCAGGTGAGAGGAAGAGACCAGCCTTGGGCTGAGCCCCTCCGAAGCAGACTCCGTTCCTCCCTTAGCCTTGGTGGCTACAGGAATTGTATACCCCATCCAGGTTACAGCCAAATTTGGGTGCTGGTTCTCAGCAATTCCTTCCTTGCAAATGAAAATGAATAATTCAAGTAGTTAATTAAAGCTCGCTGCCAGAATTTATCCTTGGTAATTTCCTCATATTCAGAGATCCTGAAGGGTTGTGCCAGAATTATTCTGTAGATTTAAAAACCCTGCATGTGTTCTTGAACAAAATATGTTTTCAGTGCAGAAAACAGGTTTCATGCACAGATTTTTTTTTTTTCCTGTGCAGGAAACCCATTTTCTGTGTAGAAAACAAGGAAGGGTTGCAAAAAAATTATGCATTTTTCCTTGCAGAATGATTCATGTGCAGCACTCTGGGATATTCAGATGTCCAGAGAAAACTGCAAAATTCTCTTTGGTCTATTATTTCTTCCAGGAGGGGTTCCTGAATGTCAGGAAGCCTGTTTTCAACCTGGGAATGAAGCATTATAAATACTCTTTCCATCCCTAGAGCTGTGCTTTATTTCTTGTTCACAAATTCTGCCTTCAAATCCTGGTCAGATTTGCAGCATCTTAACTTTTGGATTTGGTGTTTGGCATGTAATGAGTGTTGTTGGACTGCAGCTCCCAGCATCCTGAACCAACATACCCAATGGTGAAAGAGTTGCAGTCCGGTCGCAGCTAGAGGGCTGCGTGGTTCCCAGCCCTCTTCCAGATCCACTGAGCCATCTGTCTTGGGTGACAAATGCCTCCCATCACGACTCCACTCTCTTGAATCTGCCTTATCCCTCTGTGCAACAGGATGCATGGATGGAACTACTCGGCACGAACACAACGAGGAGTGGACGCCCCCCGCGGATCCGTGCCTGAAGTGCCGGTGCCTGGTAAGATAAGAGGGTAGCGTCCATGGGTCCCCACCCTCCTTCTTGCTGTCTCCCTGAACATCCCAATTCTGTCAAAGCATTCCCTTGGTTAGAGGGCCATCCAGCTTCTGATTAAAAACCTCCAAAGAGGTTGTCTCTGCCACACTCCTAGGCAGCAGCATGTTCCACCCTTGAACTGCTCTTACTGTCAGGATGTTCTCCTCATGTTTAGCTGGAATCTCTCTTCCTGCAGTTTGAAGCCATTGCTCCGTGTCCTAGTCTCTGGAGCAGCAGAAAAGAGGCTTGCTCCATCCTCTATACGACATCCCTTCAAATATTTAAACATGGCTATCATGCCACCTTGAAGTGGCTGGGGAAGTGTGTTCAGTACACATATACGGCAATTCTATACTCTTTAACTGTCCCTGTGGCTCCGTCTTATGGGATCCTGGTGTTTGGAGGGACTTAGGTTTCTCAGCTAGGCTGGAGAGGTCTAGCAGACATTCTCCTGAACTACAGGTCCCAACACAGCCTGAGAAGATAAACTGAGTATTGACCAGCTTGAACCAATCTAGAAAACAGTTACCAAGATGATAAAAGGCTTGAAAACTCACAGCCCTATGAAGAATAATTTACGGAGCTAGATATGTTTAGCTGGGAAGAGAGAAGACTGAGGATTTGTAAGGTAGTCATACTTAAACATCTGAAGGGATGTCGTGTAGAAGATGGAGCAAGAATGTTTTCTGCTTCTTTCTGACTAGGATGAGAACCAGTGCATTCAAATTGTAAGGAAAAAGATTCTGTCTCATTAGGAAGAACTCTTTTTTAACTGAAATTCTTCCATTCCCTGTGCATATAATAATCTTGCTGCAGTGGTCATGTACCGTAGTATCTTTCCATACAGCTTCTCCAGTTGCCTGCCCATCAGTCCCAACAAGGATAATTCAGATTTTGTTTGAACATTAACTTCCAAAAATCTTTGTGCATATGGTATATTTGATTCCACAGGTTTTTGGCCATTCCACAAATCCAGCACCAGACAGGCTTGTTTCACGAGACCCTGTGTTCTCTCCTCCCCCCGCAGGAAGGCAAGGCCATCTGCAAAAGAAGACACTGTGCCAGCCTTTGTCGCCACCCTGCCCGCCCTCGCCCGGGCACCTGCTGCCCCGTCTGTGATGGTGAGTCCTACGGAAGAAGCTGGTGGGTGGGGAGGAAGGAAGGAATTCCGAACTCCTGTGACGCTCATAAGAAGACAGTCTCTCCAAAGCTGGCTTGGCATGGGGAGAATCTCAGTGCAGGGCGAAGCCAGGCAAGGCTGTGTCTTGTGTGGGAGTCGGTTGGAGAGGAGAGCAGGAAACAGGTGGCACAAGGGGGCAGAAAGCTATTCTTGCCAGGGGTATTGGAAAGCATGACATTCTTAGGAATGGCCACACAGAGTGTGGTCAGTGTTCCAAAAAAGCAGCCGAAAAAAAAAAAACCAATGCAATTCTAGGTGGTAGCAATGGAGCATAATAGGGTAGTAGCAACACCCTGTTCTACTTTGGTCAGACCTCCCCTGAAATATTCTGCCCACTTCTGGGCACCACAGTTGAAGAAGCATTTGGACAAGCTGAAAGGTGTCCAAAGGAGGGCGACCAAAATGGTGGAAGGCCTGGAAACCATGAAGCCCCGCGAGGAGTGGCTGAGGTTGCTGAGGGTGTTTCATAGAATCATAGAACGCTAGAGTTGGAAGAGACCCCAGGGGCCCTCCAGTCCATCCCCCTTCTCCCACGCAGAGTGCACACTCAAAGCTCTCCCAGCAGATGGCCCCCAGCCTCTCTTTGAAAGCCTCCAAAGAAGGAGGAGACTCCACCACGCTCCTCTGAGGCAGCGCATTCCACTTAGCGTGGAGAAGGGAAGACTGACAGATAACATGACAGCCATCTTTAAATATCTGAAGGGGTGTCATGTAGAAGATGGAGCCAGCATTTTTCCTGTTACTCCAGAGACTGGAGCTTGACCTGATGGATTCAAAGCACAGGAAAAGAGCTCCCACCTAAACCTTAGGAAGAACTTCTTGACCGGAAGAGCTGCTTGACTGCAGACTGTATGATCTTGGAGAGTGGTGGACTCTCTTCTTTGGAGGTCCTTAAACAAAGTTTGGATGGGCATCTCTCAGGAGTGCTTTGCTTGTGTATTCTTGCATGGCAGGAGGTTGGACTAGATGGCCCTTGTGACCCCATCCAAACTCTAAGAGTTCATGATAACTTCTCTCTGTTTGTGGCTCTCCACCAATTTCCGCGTTACAATCTTATAGTGCGATTATTCAACTTTCAACATCCTCTGGAATCCTGGGGTTTGCAGTTTTGGGAGGGGCCAGCCAGCCCCTCCCGAAACTGCAAACCCCAGGATTCCATAGGATGTTGAAAGCGGAATAATCGCACTATAAGAGAGTAGTGCGGAAATCCAAGAGGGACCCAGGGTGGTTTACTTGCTTCTCTCCTTCCTCCTATACACAGAAAATCCACACAGCAGCAAAGCCTGGTCAGTAACCACCAGTGTCTGATATTTCATCTCCAGAAAGAATGGGGAAAGGTTTTTCCAATCTATTTATTATTTTATATATTTAAAGCATTTATATACTGGCTCTCAACCCACCAGTGGGTTTCCATGGCTGAGCAAGGAATCGAACTCTGGTCTCCAGCATCATAGCTTAATACTCAGACCACTGCACCATTCTGGCTCTTGTTTATACCCCACCTTATATCAAGAGATGTCAGGCTGGCTTATAAATTAAAATAGGTTTTAAATTTTTTTTAAAAAGTTAAGATAATTTAAATCTGCTCAAACAAAAACTTGTCGAACAAATTGTCAGTTGGATATCTTGTTCTGTGACACGGCGGTACTTTGTATATTTTTTTCTTCGTCTTTTTTTTTCTTTTTGGAGTACAGATGTGTTCTATTTTGTCATATAAAATCTGTTAATTAAAAAAAACATATTAAACAAGATGAATAATGAGGTAATGAGGAGAAAGTGTGTTCCTCTCGGGTCGTGTGTAGGCCCGAGATCTAGGGTAGCTGACTGCCCCACATGGGGATGCATTTCCCCAAAATGTTGTGCACTCTCTCCGATTGGGCAGGTAGATAAACAGGGCTGCTGATTCAGGGCCGCTCCCTGCTGGTGCCTGGGAAGGTTGCAGTCTGAAGTCCGTGCAAGAGGACTCCTGTGAGTTTTTTACGTGCCTCTTGGGTCCTCTTGCCTCTCCAGGCTGCCTGTGGGAAGAGCGAGAGTACCGCCGTGGGGAGACAGTGCCCAGTGGAGACCCCTGCAAGCGCTGCACCTGCATGGTGAGTCTGGCAGCCGTGTGGGCTGAGCCCAGTCTTGCATTATCGTAGGACTGGTATGGATGCTGCTTGCCTGTTGTGTTTATTTTAGAATGCCAAAGGCAGTAGAGGGGGAGGTTGAGACGGTAGAGGGATGATGGCCGCATTAATGTTCCAGGGAAAACTGTTCTGCTTTTCATTGGGCAAGTGGATGCAGAAGGCCTAGCTGGGGGGGGGGCGGAGTGAAGCTTTTCTATGTGGATTTGGAAGAAGAAAAGGAAATGAGACACATGACGGCTGAGGGTCATGCCCTCCCCTCTGAGAGTTCCTTTTCCTTGGGAGATGCTAGAACCTTAGAATCACAGAGTTGGAGGAGGCCATGAGGGCCATCGAGTCCAACCCCTGCCATGCAGGAACACACCGTCAAAGCATTCCCTACAGATGGTCATCATGAAGCAGATCATAGAATCATAGAAATGTAGAGTTGGAAGAGACCACACGGGCCATCCAGTCCAACCCCCTGCCATGCAGGAACGCCCTCAAAGCACTCCCGACAGATAGCCATCTAGCCTCTGCTTAAAAACCTCCAAGGAAGGAGGCTCCACTACAGTACCTCTTGTTCCCAGGACTCCTTCCTACTCCTGATTTAAGTTCCCAGTTTAGCAGCAGCACACTAAGTTGATTCAGGAAGAAGCTGTCACGTGCACACCTTCTGAAATCACTCATCTATGCATAATATTTCAACAACAATATTCCAACAACATTGAGTTTCAATCCAGGATGAAAGTTTTCTTTTCCTATCACATTACATTCACAGAAAGCACACAATTTAAAAGCAAGACATTGAAATTGGCTCGGCAAAACAACACAAAGGATAGACTGCTTTCATTTGCTTGCTAAATGCCTTTCTTGCCTTCAGCTACATGTATTGATCAACTGACCCTCAGAACTTTATCTGCCCATTTACAATTCACCTGACAATTGTGGCACAAGAATTCATTGCCTATGTGCAATTATGGGATATACTAAGGGACAAAGCTTGCTTGCATTAACAGTGCAATCAGATGCCAGATCTGAAAAACAGGCACTCTGGAAAACTGCTCAAAAGTCTCATTTAAAATTGCTGATTGCACATACACAAATGCATGTACAGCCTCTGGTGCCTTCTACTGGGAACAATTAAAAATAAGGACAAGTGGGGAATGGTTCTCCTTAGTCTCAGTTGCTCTCCTTACCAGTGCCTGCAGGCAGACTCTACCACTAACTTGTTATTCCTCGATACACTGCCCATACCATGGCTTTGCATCACATGATGCAAGAAAGGAAGGGGGAAAATATGACCTAACCATCTCTCAGAAATTTAGAAGCTCAGATGCTCATGCTGACACATGACTATAAAGAATCAGTTCTTAGATCTCCATTAGTATCAAACCTCAACTTCTGATTACACACTTCAAATGCAATGGGACAGTATTGTGTTCTTTGCAACTGGGTGTACACTGCCACTGCAAGGTTGTACTGACTGTCACGCTACCTCTAACATTTCTCTCCATTGTTCTTCTCTTGTTCATCGTCTCCCTCAGACTGTAAGCCTGAGAGCAGGAACTCTATTTTATTTTGCTTATTGCATTCTTGTCATTGTTAAGGGCTCCAGAATTATTATATTTAAGTTATAGCCTGTCATGGAAGTGGTATGTCACAGAACTTCTGAAAGCAAGAATCATTAAATGGGTCAGTGATGGCTGCATTTGCACATAATACTCGTAGCCTACTTTGGATGCAGTACTAATGCTAAGACTACAGTTTAGCACAAAGAGGAATGAGAGCAGCTAAAAGCACCAAGCATTCCTCCTCCTCCTCTCCTCCTGCACCAAAACGGGGAAAAGGAATTCATCCTTTGCCATTAGCCAACATTTCATTTGCCTTTGCACGTAAACGATGAATTTAGTCTTAAAATTAAAACTGAACAAGCCAGCACAACCGTTTGGGATTTGTAGCTGACTTGGTTATGAACCAACCAAGGTTTATTTAAACCACAATTCCTGATACGCCCTCACTTATTTTTCCTCTTGGCCATAAAGGAGGAGGAAGAGAAAAGAAAGGCGGGAGCTAATAACTGATCTCAAGTTTTTACCCATGTTCATTTTTCCTCACCTATGTGGTGCTGAACCATTAACATTCTTTCTCAGTCTTCCTAACATTAATGCTAATATTGTGTATCAGCCCAAGTTTTGGGGACTGAACCAAAAAGGCCCTTAAGTTTCTATCCCTTAAGAGCAGAGAGATTTTAAAACATCAGAAATAGACAAATGCTTGAAAAGAAATGCTTAAATGCATGAACCTGCTTAGCTGTTTTATTGTTTTAAACTTTTTAAAATGTATTTGGCATCAGCTTCCTTGGTTTTTCTCTCAGCCATTGGGGGGAATAAAACAGATGAACGAACAAAAGAGAGTAGGGAGAAGAGCAGCTAGAATTTTTAAGCATGTGCCTCATGCTTGCTGTTGCAAACACCTGGTGATTACAAACTGAAACTTTCCACGTTGAGATTGGAAGAGTTTACATGTTAACACCTAACCTTGATAAAATCTCTGATGAGATCAGTAGCTTTTACACCGTTCTGTACATTGAAGCTGATATCAACTTTTACTGCAGTAAAGGAATCAGTCAGTTTAATTATAGGAACAGTTGCTTTGATGTATCGGTGGGGGAGTCGGAGAGGACGCCTGATGGCCAGCCAGCTCCTCTTCAAGTTCAGCAGGCTTCAGAGTGAGAAGGGGAGCTAGAGGAGAGGCCCCCAGCCCCCAAAAAAGGAGGAGGCCCCGGTATCTGGCTCAGACCATCCTCCACAGATGGAGGCAAAGGCTGCATTCAAGACATCAGGGAGAACACAGGCTTTTGCTCTCTCTGAGCCAGATACTGGAGTTTCTACCTTTCTTGGGGTCTTAGCATGTCATTTTGATACTGCTCCCCATGGTCATTCCATTGCTTGTAGAAAGATGGGGGAGGGTCTGAGAAGCATCCAGCTATGTCCCTGCAGCCAGATGCAGACTGTGGTCATCTTTTACAAAAGTCCTGTGGGGTCCTCCGGAGATCTCAGGTAATGATGTCATCAGTCTGAGTCTGGCCACAAAGACCGAGCCAGATACTTTTCCTATGCCTCTTCCAGCCATTTCACCAGCCCAGAAATGGACAGTCGGAGGGAGGTGTTTATAACACAGTGGTGAGCCCTGGGGCAGGGACTTTGGTCATTATGGAGGAAGGAAGACAATACCAAGCTCCACAATGAGCAAAAGAGTACATGCACAAGTGTAAGGTGGGATTAGGTTTGTATATATCAGCCTGGTGTAGCGGTTTGGGCATTGCCCAAAAAAACCCTCAGAGCAGACTGCCATAAATCAGAGTAGGCTTGAAGGCACGAAAGCAACAACAAAGATGACCCAACTGAGGCTGTTGTACTTTGGACACATCATGAGAAGACATGACTCACTTGAAAAGACAATAATGCTTGGTAAAGTAGAAGTCGGTAGGAAAAGAGGAAGACCGCACTACAGGTAGAGAAGAGACTCCATCAGTGAAGATATTGCTGCCCTGAGTCTGCAAGACCTGACCAGGGCGGTTGATGTCAAGGTGACTTGGGAGGTCCCTGTGGATGAACGTCAACTTGACAGCAGTGAACAACAACACAAGATCTCTGAATAGGTATCGTGAATGAATGAGATTTGGGGTCCTATCACACTACACTGTTACAGCACTATTATTCCACTTTGACTGCTGTTGAAATGTTCTGTGGAATCCTGGGGTTTGTAGTTTAGTAAGGCCCAAGTGCTTTCTGGCTGAGAATTCTAAATGTTTCTCCCTAAACTGCAAATCCTAGGATTTCATACTGATGGTTAAAGTGGAGTGATAGCACTATAAGTGTAGTATTATAGACTCCTCACTTATGTGTTGATTCACCAAAGGTTGATTCAGTAGGTTGCCTCTAGTTGGGATTAGCCAATGCTATTCAGGCCACGAGGAAAGCAGCATGGTGTAGTGGTTTGAGCATTGGACTATGACCCTGTATACCAGGGTTCAGTTCCCCACTTGGCCGTGCAAACTGAGTAGGTGACCTCAAGCATGTCACACACAGCCTCAGAAAATCCATGATAGGCTTTGTCTTAGGATCACCATCAGTCAGAAATAACTTGAATGCACACAACAACAGCAGTAGTTCAGGTCACTGGCTACCAAGAGCCAGTGTGATGGAGTGGACCAAGTGTTGGACAAGAACTCAGAAAGTCTAGATTCCAGTCATAGAACAATAGAATAATAGAGTTGGAAGAGGCCACAGGGGCCATCCAGTCCAACTCCCAAGTCCTTGCTTAGCTAAACCTAAACAAGGTGGCTGATGACAGGGTAAGTTGGAGATGTCTCATTCATAAGGTTGCCATAGAATCATAGAATCCTAGAGTTGGAAGAGACCCCAGGGGCCATCAGTCCAACTCCCTGCTGTGGGGAACACCCATCAAAGCATTCCCGACAGATGGCCATCCAGCCTCTGCTTAGAAACCTCCAAAGAAGGAGGAGACTCCACCACACTCCATGGAGGCAGCAGATTCCACTGCTGGACAGCTCTGACCATCAAGAGGTTCTTCCTAAGGTTCAAGTGGAATCTCCTTTCCTGCAGCTTGAATCCATTGCTCCTTGTCCTGGTCTCTGGAGCAGCAGAAAACAAGCCCACTCCCTCCTCTACATGGCATCCCTTCAAAGATTTAAACATGTCTCTCATGTCCCCTCTTAACCTTCTCTTCTGCAGACTAAACATCCCCAGCTCTGTAAGTCTATCCTCGTAGGGCTTCATGGCTTCCAGACCCTTCACCATTTTGGTTGCCCTCCTCTGGACATGTTCCAGCTTGTCGACATCCTTCTTGAATTGAGGTGCCCAGAACTGGACTCAGGATTCCAAATGAGGCCTAACCAATGCAGAATAGAGTGGTACCATTACCTCCCTCAACTGAGACACCATGCTCCTATTGATGCAACCAAGAATCATGTTGGCTTTCTTGGCTGCCTCATCACACTGCTGACTCATGTTCAGTTTGTGACCTACCAAGACTCCGAGATCCTTTTCACACGTAGTGCTACCCAGCCACGTGTCCCCCATCCTATATTTGTGCAAGATGAGATGAAGCTGACTGATGGCCGTTAACACCAACAATAAATGAGTCATTTGATTGTCTGTTGGTTCAGAACGGAAGCGCTGCTATCTCATAGAGACGAGCTACTGATTTCCGAGGAGAAACTGCCACTGATAATGGGTGGAAACAAGGAGCAGAGCAGACTTGGTGGTCATTGGGCTTTTAAGAAGAAGAAAAAAAAGAGGGAATAATTGTGCAGTTAGATTATGTGCAACAACCCTGTGATGTTCTGCTTTGCTTCGACAGGCTGGGGAAGTCTCTTGTGAGAGCCTGGCTGCGGACTGCCCGCCTGCCCCCTGCACCCACCCTGGCAAACTCCCGGGCCAGTGCTGCCCCACCTGCGATGGTGTGTTGATCCTCCTCTCCATCATGGAGGAGACTTCTGCCTCTGATCTTATGAGTAGACCCAGCTTCTAATAAATTTAGGGGAGGCCCTCTTTCATCTTTATTTCACAGCATTTCTAAAGAAATGAATTTGCAAAATGGGTGATGGATATAAAAGCCAAAGCAATGATGAGATTAAATAATCCTGTTGTAGTCAAATGCACATTGATAAGGAGATATTCTGTGAACTTTGAGAGAGAGGGTGGGAAGGAAAGAGAAGGACACGAGCAGGAAAGGGGGTGTCTTAGTGAGGACTTTGTCATTAAATCGGTTTCGCATCGAAAGAGGAGGGAGAAGATAGCTGAATGCCCGATGATGACCTTCTGTTTCTCTCTTCCTTTTTTCCAGTATGTGAATTTGAAGGCCAGCTCTATCCAAAGGGAGAGAACTTCACACCTGCTGGGGAGAGCCCCTGTCTACAGTGCACGTGCACAGTGAGTGGAGGCAGCCATGTCCAATGGGAAGAGCTATACTGTGAGGGCAGAGTGGTCAGAGGACTGGGTAGAAGTCCGGCCTGTTTTCCTTACCATTTCGCTCTAGTTTAGTCATAGAACCATAGAGCTGGGGGGGATTGCAAGGACCATCCAGTCCAATTTCCTGCCCGGCCAAAACCAACAGCGAAAGCACTCCCGAGAGATAGCCACCCAGCGTCTTTTTAGAGGCATCCAAAGAAGGAGGCTCCATCACATTCCCAGGCATTGTATTCCACTGTCAACCAGCTCTTTCAGTCAAGATAATCTACCTAATGTTTACATGAAATCTCTTTTCTTCTGTAGTTTGAAGCCATTCAATGCCAGGACATGGAACAGTGGCTTAAAACTTCAGGAAAAGAGCTTCCTGATGGTAAGAGCAGTTCGACAGCGGACTGCGCTCCTGCATGGGAGTGTGGTGGAGTCTCCTTCTTTGTTGGTTTTTAAAGAGAGGCCGGGTGGGCATCTGGCAAAGAGAGGGCTGTGATTGTGTCTTCTTGCATAGAACGAGGAGGTTGGGCTGGATGGCCCTTGGGGTCTCTTCCAGCTCTAAGGCCGTTTCCGCACTAGCCTGTTATAGCACTATCGTTCCACTTTCAACATCCTATAGAATCCTGGGGTTTGCAGTTCAGGGAGGTTCAGGGGTTTGCAGTTCAGGGGTTTGCAGTTCAGTTCAACCCCCTAGCCTGTACAACTGTTGCAAGGAATGCTGGGAGTTGCAGTCCAAAACATCTGGCAGGCCACACTTTGCTCCACCAGCTTGATGTATTTATTTAGAAAACCTATAAAGCCACGCCATTCAAGGAAGCTTTCAACAACCTAACCCCCCCCCCATTTTAGTAATACCATAAATTTTCTTTGCGTCATAGAGTTTTTAAAGACATCCCTCTGTTGACTTCCTTCTCTGTCTCTCGCTCAGGATGGGCATGTCCGGTGCCAGGAAGAGCGCTGCCCCCCTGTGCCGTGCTCCCAGCCAGTCCAGGAGCCAGGGCACTGCTGCCCATTCTGCAAAGGTGATTCTTGAACCCAGGACTGTTCTTGGGGCAGGGGGAACTCTGTTCATTGTTGTTCGTTGTTGTGTGAAGTCATTCCCAACCTACAGTGATCCTAAATTGAACCTATCGTGGGGTTTCCTTGGCAAGATTTCTTCATAGGGGTTCTACCATTGCCTTTTTTTTGAGGCTGAGAAAGTGGGGCCCTTTTCGCACAGTGTTTTTGAAGCGAAAGGGCCCCTTGAGCATCGTGTAAATGTGAGGAGTGGTCTGCATGATGCACTCACATTTACGCGACACTCAAGGGCCTGACACGGATCGCACATGCACCTTTTCGCTGCACGGTTGTGGGTCGCTCCAGGGGCCCGTGCACACTTGCCTGGCATGCGGTGCCTCGGGAGCTGAGCCGATCGCGCGTCCTCTCCTCAGTGCAGCATGGAAGAGGCAGGGCGCTCGTGCGACGAGGAAGGTGCTGCGAGGCCAAAGCAGCAGGGACGCGGCAGCGTTCCTCCCAAGCCTTCTCGCGCGAGGACCCCAACCCAGCAGCACGAAAGGGTAAGGTGCGAAAAGTGCCTGGGACTTGCCCAAGGTCCCTCAGTGTGTTTCCATGGCTAAATGGGGATTCGAACCCTGATCTCAAACCACTACACTAAGCGGGCTGTCCTGGCCATTCACAGAGAGGACCACTCCTGACTTCATGCTTCCTGCTGAAGCCAGGTCTGATTTGGATACAAAAAGCAACCAGGACTGGTAGGACCCACTAGAAAGCATGCAGAGAAGAGACACAATCTCAGGGTCTGTTGAAAAAGAGAATTTTATTTCTCTAATCAGCCCAACACCTTCAGACCTAGTAGTGTTTTCTGAAGTTATGCCTGGCCACTGATAGAAGCTTGGAAAACAATCTTTTTGAAATCCCTGCAAGTGATTTCAAAGCAGGACAAATCATGTTGGGCTAATTGGAAGAATAGAATGGGTTGTTTTTTTCAACACTTGGAGACTTTGATTCTTCTCTACATCCCCCCCCCCATTTGAATACAGCCTCCAGCAAGTCCGAGTGAACTGGAGCCACATGGAGTCTCTCCCTGCCCAAATTTCTCCTGCAGGATGCAGCTTGGTTCACTTGAGTGGGAGAGAGATTGCCTGGTAGTCTTGTGGCAAAATGGCCTTCCATCAACCCACTTAAAAACATGCAATTTGAAAATATGATTTTTTGAAAAAGTTTCTGCTTCTCAAGTGCTGCCCCTGGGAGGTATGGCAACAGTTTTCCCTGTTTGGGGAGCAGGGGCTGTTTTAGGCCCAGGGGAGGCTTTTTTCCTAATACGAAGTGACCTGGAAGTTGACTTCCTGTTAGAAAAAAAAAGACCTGTCCTGAACCTAAAATAGCCCACAGAGGGGCGAAAACATGGCAAAATTGCTGGTGCACCCTCAGAGGGCATTCTGGGGCAAAAGTTGAGGGGTAGCCCTCCAAGGTTTCCTTAAGGGCCAGTACAGTCTGATAATCGCCAGCCGTTGCGCTCTCCGACTGCAGTGGGGTCCAAGCAAGGCTTAATGTGACCTGTGGCTCCTCTCCCCCTCTCTCCGTACCCTGCCAGTCTGTGTTCTTGACAGCGTGGAGTTTGAAGACGGCACCGAGTGGGAGCCCGAGGGAGAGCTCTGCAGCACCTGTGTCTGCCTCAAGGGAGAGCCAGTCTGCCACGCCACCCAGTGCCCCCCAGTTCCTTGCCAACATCCAGCCCAGTTGCAAGGTAAAAGCATCTCGTATTCACCAGCTCCACAGCCACAACAACACACACTCTCCTAATTTGGCAAGAAGAACCTGCTAATTCTCTGCCATCCCACCTTTTCAGTTGCTTTTAAAATGTCCCAGTGTGTTTCTCCTCCCACGTTCCTTTTTCATCCTCAGCTTACCTCCATTGCTGCAAAGTGAGTTCAAAATGTAAAAGTAGTTTGCACTCAGCAGGGAGGAGAGGAGAAAGTGGGCAGGGTCGTGCCTTTCCCAGTAGGCTCATTTGTGTCTTTGTTTGTGTGTTTTCTTTTTTCAAGCTTTCCTGAACTTAGATACCCCAAAGAACAGGATCAAAAAGCCATTGTGCATAGCATTGCTGTGTTGTATATAGATTGTTGTCATTCAAAATTCTGTAATACTTCTTTGTATTTTTTTTATATGGTGGTCTTAAATCTTTTTAAATTCTCATGTTAATTTTATTTGGGGCCCCTTTTTGGTCCTCTTCTTTGAGGTGTTTTATTTTTTTTAAAAAGACTCTTCCCTCTGTTTATCCAACCTTGGGAGGGAGTTCCAAAGTCTGGAAGCAAGCACCAAGAAAGTCCTGTCTTCCTGGCTCCCACCAAATGAGCCTGAGAGAGTGGTGGGATGGAGAAGAGGGCCCCTCCAGACCATCTTAGAGCTCAGCTGGCTCATAAAGGGAAATGTAGTCCTCCAAATAACCTGGTCCTTCAAATATAAATATATGATCCTTTAAATAGTAGTATTAGAGACTGCTTCCTGTTGGCTGTGTTCAGTTGTGACTCTAATCCTTCTGCCGTCTCTTCTCCAGGTGCCTGTTGCCCAGAATGCCAGCAATGTTCCTACCATCAGCATCTTTACAACAATGGACAAGAGTTTCTTGACCCAGATAATCTTTGCCAGAGCTGTCGGTGTACGGTGAGGTCCAGGAAGGGCTCTTTCAAAAGGATGTTTAAAGAAAATAGACAGAGAGAGGTAGAAAAAGGAAAGAGGGAGACAGAGAGAGAGAGAGAGAGAGAGAGATTGAGTGCACAAGCCCAGTTTCTGGGAAGGTGGGTATTTTGAGTTGCAGCTTTCAGAATCCCTCAGCCAGAATGGGAGATTCTGCGAGCTGTAGAATAATAGAATTCTAAAGTTGACTCCTAGAATCCTAGTTGGAAGAGACCCCAAGGGCCATCAAGTCCAGCCCCCTTCTGCTATGCAGGAAGACACAATCAAAGCACTCCATTCAGATGGCCATCCAGCCTCTGCTTAAAAACCTCCAAAGAAAGAGACTCCACCACACTCCATGGAGGCAGCATATTCCACTATTGAACTGCTCTTAACCTCAGGAAGTTCTTCCTAACATTTAGGTAGAATCTCTTTTTCTGAAGTTTGAGGCCATTGCTCTGTGTCCTAGTCTCTGAAGCAGCAGAAAACAGGCTTGCTCCATCCTCTATATGACATCCCTCCTGATATTTAAATATGGCTATCATGTCACCTCTTAACTTTCTCTTTTCCAGGCTAAATGTACCCTGCAGCTCCCTAATCTGCTCCTTATAGGGTTTTATGGTTTCTAGGCCTTCTACCATTTTGGTCACCCTCCTCTGGGCACATTCCAGCTTGTCCATATCCTTCTTGAACTGGAGTGCCCAGAATTGGACACAGGATTCTGGGGGAGAGGGTGTCTGACCAAAGCAGAATACAGTTGGCCAACGTCAACCTATGGGAACCCTGTCGATGAGAGATCTCCAAGCCACTCTATTATCAGCTGCCCTGAATCTGTAAGACCTGAGCAAGTGATGATAGAGTGGCTTAGAGGTCTCTCTTCCATAGGGTCACCATAGATTGAAATTGACCTGATGGCAGCAAAACTTGAAAGAGGCCCCCTGTGCCATTGAGTCCAATGCCCCTTCACACACACTTGGTGCAGGAGCTCCAGCTAAACCCACTCCCCAGCAATCAAATGTTCAATCCAAATCTGCTCTCCCGTAAACTAAAACCATTAGACCTGGTCCTACCGTCTTGGTCTTGGAAACTGGTTCAATTAATTCAGGCTAGAATATTATTTGCTTTCTTTACATCAGCACCACACTGCTGGGTTATATTCAACTTATGATCAACAATAATCCCAAGGTCCTTTTTATATGTGTTGCTGTGTTCCAAAATACTCACTTTTCCAAGCACTGATGAAGCCTGTAAGCCTCCCTGCTGGGCAGTCTGTGGGTGTGAAAACAGACAATTCTTTGGGGCTTTGGGACTGCTGACATTTCTGACTTTTTCTGCAGGACGGCACCGTGAGCTGCACCCCCGCAGTTTGTCCGCCAGTGTCTTGCCCTCATCCACGTAAGAAGCCTGGATCTTGTTGCCCCAGATGTCCCGGTGAGTTGCTGGTTTCCCAAATTCTGCACCAAACAAAATGTTCAAGAGTCGCATGTGCTCTTTATTTCTCTATGAGGACAGTTCACATCCCACCTTTCCATTCAAAGTGCTGAAGGTAGCCCTCAGCAATGAAAAGAAATGAAGCAATCACCAAGGGTCCTTCCAGCTTTTCCTCCCCACCACCACCACTTGGTGGCTTCCATGTCAGTGGGATGTTGGATCCATTACGGTTTTTACAGTTTAATGTTGGAGAGGCTACTAAGGTGTAGAACCTGTTTCGGAGATGCGGTTCAGAACCACGGAGAGCTCCAAAGTTCATTGGTGCCGATTCCTGTCCTCATAATCGCTTCAGCGGTAATCTGGTAAGTGGAAAGATTTTAAGTTAATATGCAAAACTAATTTACTGCTGTTCTGACGTGGAAGCCACCAACTGCCCCTGCTGTGGCTAACTATTAAAGACAGAAACGTCGAAAAGGAAATAGAAACAGTATGTGAGATACTTCAGTTGTCAAAGTCAGTTTAAGGGCATAAGAGGACACCTGCCAGATCAGACCAAAGGCCTGGGGATTTCAACTGTTCCTTCCTGGCAGCCCTAAAGCAACCCTGTCACAGGGTTTTATCAGCAAGGTTTGTTCAGACAGGGTCTGCCAATGCCTTCCTCTGAGGCTGAGAGAGTGTGGCTTGCCCAACTGGGTTTCCCATGGCTGAGCAGCGATGTGAACCCTGGTCTCCAGACAATTGTAGTCCAAGGCTCAAACCACTACACCCTGCTGGCTCTCTCATAGGTTTTACATGTATTAGATTTACTTCCTCCCTTTTTCATTTTGACTGTGGGGGTCAGCTAAAATATCTTTCCAGAATTTTAGGTGATGAATGTTCTTTGTTTACAAAGGAAACAGGGGACTAGAATTCCTCAAAAAATTTCTGCACGTTTTCTGCATGTATGAGGCTGAGAGACTGGGATATGTCTCTAAAGGCCATCCAGTGGCTTCCATGGCTAAGCAGGGATTTGAACCTGGTCTCCAGAGTCCCGGTCCAAAGTTCAAATGACTACACCACACAGGCACGCCATATACCCAAATATACCCCCGTGTGATGTATGGCTGGGTCTCTATTTGGGATGATACAGTTCAGCTTTCAGCTGCTTGGCTACCTCTGGGTTTCTGAGAGTTTGTTCCAGACTTTTTTGCCACCAACTTGGCCATTTCCACACTAGACTGTTATAGTGCTATTATTCCACAACATCCTATGGAATCCTGGGGTTTGCAGTTTAGGGAGAGGCCTCAGAGGAATAATAGCACTATAACAGTCTAGTGCGGAAATGGCCTCAGAAGCTACCCTGTCTTATCTGGATTTATCTTCAGTTTATTAACTGTACCCACCACCACTGCTTTCCAACATAACCACCGCTTTTCCTGTCTCAAGACTTCTCAGTTCCCTTTGGACCCTTTTCTCTGCTCAGTCTCCACAATAAACCAGTGATTCAGGCCGAACAAGGTGTGTAGGTTCGTGGTAGCCTATTGCTAAGGTGACTGACTTGCTTCTTCTCTTCCCTGCCCTCCAACCTTGCCTCCTTTAGACTGCACTTATGAGAACCGAGTGGTGCCAGATGGAGAGGAGATCCTCAACCCTCTCAAGCCCTGCCAGGCCTGCGTGTGCACCGGAGGGGAGTTGCGCTGCGTGGAACGGAAGTGCCCCGGGGCCCTCTGTGCCCACCCCTTGCCAGGCTCTTGCTGCCAGAACAACTGCAACGGTAAGGCCTCCTTCAAAAGTTTGGGAAACATTCCCTCCCCCTTTTTTTACCACAACTCCCAGAATACCCAGCCAGCACGGCGATTGGCTCTGGTGCAGGAGATTGTGGATGTTGTAATAAAAAAAGACCATTTCCAAGCTCAAATTCTACTGTGCCAAAACTAACAAAGTGAATTTCAGCAGGGAGAAAAAAAATAAAATGCAAAAATATAAGATAGGTGACACATGGCTTGCCCACAGTGTATGTGAAAGGAATCTAGGAGTCTTAGCAGCCCACAAGCTGAACATGAGTCAGCCGTGTGATGCAGCAGTTGAAAAAGCCAATGCAATTCTAGGCTGCATCAAAAGGAGTATAGCGTCAAGGTCAAGGGAAGTAATAGGACCACTCTATTCTGCTTTGGTCAAAGCCCACCTGGAATACTGCATCCAGTTCTGGGCACCATAATGCAAGGAAGATAAGCTGGACCGTGTCCAGAGGAGAGTGGCCAAAATGATGGCCTGGAAACCATGAAGCTCTAAGAAGGGAAATGGGCATGTTTTACCTCAAGAAGAGAAGATTAGAAGGGATCGGGAAAGCCATGTTTAAATATTCGAAGGGAATGTCATATGGAGGATGGAGCAAGCCTGTTTTCTGCTGCTTCAGAGACTAGGACATGGAGCAATGGCTACAAACTACAAGAAAAGAGATTCCACCTAAACATGAGGAAGAACTTCCAGAGAGTAAGAGCAGTTCAACAGTGGAATATGCTGCCTTAGTGGAGTGTGGTGGAGTCTCCTTCTCTGGAGGTGTTTAAGGGGAGTGCTTTGATTGTGTCTTCCTGCCAGGATGGGGTTGGACTGGATGGTCCTTAAGATCTCTTCCAACTTCATGATTCTATAAGTGCACCCATTCAACTTCAGTTGTTCTTTCCAGACTTTCTCAAGTTTGAATCTACAAGAACCTTTGGACTATCTCTTCCATTGGTCTTGGTCATGCTAGCAGGAGCTGCTGGGAGTTGTGGTCCAACTTGTTGGAAAGACATCAGGTTAGAACAGTGGTTCTCAACCTGTGGGTCCCCAGATGTTTCTAGACTTCAGCTCCCAGAAGCCCTGAGCATTGACCATAATGGCTGGGGCTTCTGGGAGCTAAAGTCCACAAACATCTGGGGACCCGCAGGTTGAGAACCACTGGGTTAGAAGGAAGGCTGGACTTCAGGAAAATGAAGTTTACACCCTTAAGCTGATATTTTTTTAATGTTAAATATTGAGATTGAAGGATGGATTTGGGTTACATTATCATTCTGAATATTTTCCTGTATCAGTTGGTTTCTACCATACATGTGCGTTAGTTGTTGAGTAGCGTCCAATGATATTCTTTCCTATATGTGAATGTCACAACGCAGATTAATCTAGTTTGGATAGAACTTTTGTATTCCCCATTTTCAGCACTTTCTCCATCTTGTCTGTCATTCTGCCTGGCATTCTCTCTCTCACTCTCTGTCTCGCTCTCTCTCTATCTCACCCACACACTCCACATGTAGGTGGGAAAAGTGCTCCAAATTCCTAGTCAAAATATATAGTAGAGTCCTGAGATAACAGGATGAACTGCAACTCTTAGAACTGAAACTGAGTCACTCCCATTTTTTAATACCTCTCTGGTGTTAAATAAAGAAATAAGTGGTCCCTGAAAATAGAAAGCTATCACAACAAAGCTGGACTGGTCACTATCTCCCTGAGGTGGTAGATTGTCAGTATGCAGAGAGGTCTTGTTTCCACTTTTTTGTTAAATGTGTGTGGCACTGAAGGATGGCATGCTTCATATACAGCCTGAAGTGGCCAGATATACCCTGTTGGCTCTCCTCTTCCTCCTTGCTGGGGCAACCACACCCGGGTGTCTTCGGGGTCCATGCCTCCATCTTAAAAGGGCCAATGAAGAAGAGTGTGTTGTGTGCCTGGAACAGACCCACACCCACCTCCCTCGTTCTTGTTCCCATCTTGCTGTCTAACAAGCATGTGGTATTAAGCTTAACCCTTCCTTTTCTGAACAGGCTGCAACTATGCCGGGAAGGAGTACCCCAACGGAGCCGAGTTCCCCCACCCCACAGACAAGTGTCGGCAGTGCCACTGCATTGTGAGTGTTGGGGCCGTGTGGGCATCGAGAGAGAGAGAAAGACCGTGATGTATTGTTCCCCATGGTTGTGGGTCATCCCCCAGGAGACATCTGCCTGCTCTATGCAAGGAGGGAAGAGGGAAAGGGGTTGTACTAGATGACCTCTGGGTGCTTGTGGGTGCCAGGGCAGCAGGGTTGGATGGAAGGGTACGTGGAAGTTTCTTCCTCCTTTGGGGTGCAGGTAATTTCCAGGAAAGATCAGCCAGAAAGTGAAAAAGAGAAGGGGCCTGGACTACAAGGCCTTTGGGAAAGCCAGTTGGATGCTTCACCTCGTTTCCTCTTTCCAGAATGGTAACGTGCAGTGCCTCACACGCCGCTGCCTTCCGCTACTCTGCGCAGAGCCCTTCTCTGTGCCTGGAGAGTGCTGCCCCCGGTGTCCAGGTATGGAACTGCACGTCCAGGTAGACCAGCCTTAGAAGAGGAAAGGGACGGATATAAAGGGGTCTGGCTTATTCCATTGTCCCAACTGCAGTGGTGAGGAGGGGTCTGTCCCCTGAATAGGATTGTATTGCAGGGGAGAGGGAACTCTAAAGGAAAAGGAGAGATCCACCCCCCATTAACAGGTGGTCCCCTCTCTCCCACTTCCATCCCATCTCACCAACCTCCTGTCTTTCCCTTCATAGCCCCACCAGCTGGCTGCATGTACCTGGGCATCTCCTATCAGCACATGGAGAGGTTCTATGACCCTTCAGACAAATGCCGGGATTGCATCTGCACCAACAGGACTATCACATGCCAACGCCAGCCCTGCGCACCAGTCCAGTGCTCCCATCCACTGCAGCAGGATTGCTGCCGCTCCTGCGATGGTAAGGGACATTGTTCTGCTCACATAAACTGCCCTTGCCCTTTCCAGGGTTGAGTGACTGGAGCCTGGAAGTCCTGACTTGCAACTGGATGAGCCCAGAGTTTGACTCCTGGCCTTTGGCAGGTTGGGTTTTACAGGAGTTACTCCTAATTTAACAGGAGAGTTGTGTGGGAGTTATCCAAGGTGCCGAACCTTTTTTCTCCAAATAGCTTCAGCACCACAGATAACTCCTATAACCACTCCTATAAAACTGAACATGGATTCACTGCTCTCAAGCAACGAAGCCACTAGTTGGCTCTGAACCTGAGGCTGTGGGCAGTGGTGTGTCTGTTACAGCAAAGATATGTATGGTTGCTGTAGAGGTCTGTTGGCTAGTGTCCATACTGTCATCAGGGCTAAATAGCCAAAGTTTGCGAATGTTCTTTAAAAAAAAAAACTATAGCTCCTAAAATCATCCAGCCAACATGCTGGCTAGCAATTCAGGGAGTTGTAGTCCGGAAAGGGAACATTTCCAAGGTTTTAAGCAGACTCCTACCCTTAAAGTTGGGGGATTCTGGGAGGTCTGTTTTGGACTTTCAGAATCCCTTATTGGCTGTGGAAAGTGGAAATTGTAGTCCAAAATTGACTTTTTGGGTTGTACCTCCCAGAATCCCATACTGGCTGTGGAAAGTGGAAATTGTAGTCCAGAATTGACTTTTTCCAAGCTTTTCAAGAGAGTCTTACCACTGCAGTTGGTGAATTATGGGGGATGTAGTCCAAAAAGTGTAAAAATCATAGAATCATGGAGTCATAGAGTTGGAAGAGACCCCAGGGGCCATCAAGTCCAACCCCCTGCTATGCAGGAACACCCATCAAAGCATTCCCAGCAGATGGCCATCCAGCCTCTGCTTAGAAACCTCCAAAGAAGGAGGAGACTCCGCCATACCCCAAGGCAGCAGATTCCACTGCCGGACAGCTCTGACCATCAGGAAGTTCTTCCTAATGTTCAGGTGGAATCTTGTAAATATTCTTTTCTTGGACTGCAGCTGCCAGAATCCCCTACTGACTCAGGATTCTGGAAATTATATTGCCCCAAAAAAGAACAATTCCAAGCTTTTGAGCAGAGTCTTACTGTTGCAGTTGGAGGATTGTGGAAGTTGTATGTTTAAACAGAAGTCTAAAAAGAATCAGAGCTTGCAATCATCCTTTCTTTGACTACAGCTCCCAGAGTCCCATGCAGGTTGGGGATTGTGGGAATTGTCCAAAAAAGGAACATTGTAGAAGCCCCACCTCTCCCCATACAGAGGCATGTCCACATCCTCACTCCAGGCCCTCACTCCTGGGAAATGCGCCTTTCTCTTTGTGCTCCTCAGGATGCCTTTATGAGGACAAGGAGCTCCCCAATGGAGAGCAGTTTGCAGACCCCAAAGACCCCTGTGGTATCTGTTCCTGCTGGGAGGGGAGCATCACCTGTAAGCCCAAAACTTGTCCACCACTGGAGTGCCCATTCCCTGTTTCTGGGCCCTGCTGCAAGGTTTGTGAAGGTAAGCAGAGTTCATCTCTGTGTTCATGATGGAAAGAATATTTGCAAGCGTAGAGACGGTAAATGAGAAATGAGAAGGTGAATGCTAGGGGACAAGAATCTTCATAGACTGGGACCTGTCTGCTCAGAAAGGAACCATGCCTGTTCAGAACAATAATTTTCTGCACAGAAGAAAACATTTCTATCCAAAAGCCATTAATTTCTGCACAGAGAAGAACATTCTCGTTCAGGAGCCAAGGATTTATGTGCAGAAAAGGACATTCCTATACATAACCGTGATTCTCTGTGCAGAAAAGAACATTGCTACACAGAAACTAGGATTTGCTGTGCAAAAAAGAACATTACTATGTAGAAACAATGTTTTTTCTGCACAGAAAAGAACATTTCTGCACAGATTAGTGCCAAGAAATAGAGACATGATCCCCCTGGCATTTCGTGAAAACATGGAAATACGTTGTCCCTCCGTGTTTCTGCCTTTCAGGTGTCAGATTAAAACCAAACCTTAGAAGTAACTGTTACATGGAACTAGTTACTTTTGGGGATGGGACAACAAGCTGATGATGACTAGTAACTCCCATGTCAGTGGAGATGGGGGTTCCGCTCTGGATTTTGGTCTAAACCTTAAAGAATCTATCCCACAGAGTCCCTTACAACACTCAAGATTCTGTGAAGCTCCTTTAAACATATTTCTACAAGCATTTTGATTAGAATTTTTCAGTTTTTTCCTGCTGCTTTCTTGTCAGTCCTAAGATTCATCTCCACAACAAAGCAACAAGCAATGAAACAAGGAATAGGACAGGTTACCTTTTTAAGAAGTTAATTTTTCAACACTGCAATGAATGGCAGGGACAAATTATTTTTGAAAATGTTAGCTTGTTGAGTAGTAGTCTTATTCCAGAGCGTGGAATTGTTAGCGTTTTGGACTACAGCTCCTAGAATTCCCCATGCAGGATGGGCAGTGGAAGATTCTGGAAGGTGTAGTCCACAAAAAAGGAACTTTTCCTCGTTCTGCTCTATTCCATCCTGTGCCTTTTACCAGTCCTTCTAAGCCAGTGGTTCTCAACCTGTGGGTCCCCAGATGTTTTTGGACTTCAGCTCCCAGAAGCCCCAGCCACTATGGTCAATGCTCAGGGCTTCTGGGAGCTGAAGTCCAAGAACATCTGGGGACCCACAGGTTGAGAACCACTGTTCTAAGCCAAATGGCCCAGATGCTCTTCATTTTTGTGCATTTGCTGCACAGACCATGCAGCCAGGCTAAGCCCCCTTCTACCAATACCTATTTTGATCAGTAAAACTTCCAATCCAGAGGCAGTCTATCTTTGGATACTGTTTGCTGTGAGGAAGGGCAGCAGGAAAAAGCCTGCAGCCTGCGTGGCAAGAAACATATACTACAGGTTGAGCCTCCTTATCTGAAAATCCAAAATCCAAAAACCAAAACTCGATTCTACCTTGTTGCGGCAGCTGTAGCACTCCTGCTTGTTCACCTCTCGGATCTGAGGAGTTACGCAGCCACCACCTGGAAGGCAGGTGCGGGCCGCTGGTGGCACAGAGAGAGAGGTTGGGGATCTGTGAAATGGCAGGAGGCATGCTTCCTGCCAAGCACTAAACTTGGACGCCCACCATTTCACAGATCCTCAGTCTCTCTCCAGCCTCAAGTCTCATACACAGCACACGTAGCAAATGAACAAGACACGAAGCTATTCCAAAAAGGTACTGCCATCCAAAAAGAAAAAGAAAAAGCCAAAATACAAAACACTTCCAGTACCAAACATTTTGGATAAGGAATACTCAGTCTGGTACTCTGGTTTTTTTCCCTCTGAAAATATTTCTGTCCCGTCACCCTCCAGGTTGTGAGTACTTCTCAGAGCGTTACCTGAATGGCCAGGAGTTCTCAGACCCCCAAGACCCCTGCAGCAGCTGCTCCTGCCTCGATGGGTTTGTCACCTGCACCAAGAAGCCGTGCTACCAAGCGGGCTGCAGCCACCCTGCGCAGGTGCCCGGGCAGTGCTGCCCTGTGTGCCACGGTGAGGTCAGAGGGCCGAAACATTGGCCTGTACGATTTGGGGGAGCAGTGAGATGAGGCTAGGAATAGGATATGATTTTTTGTTTGACACGGGCATGAATTGAAACAAGGGTAAGGAATTCTGCCTATTTAAAGCCAGGAGGGGGCCCCCTGTATATAGAATCATTGGATCGGACTTCGAAGATTCCACAAGGGCAATCCAGCCCAACCCTCTTCTGCCGTGCAGGAACACACAATCAAAGCACTCCCAAAACATGGCCATCCAGCCTCCTTTCAAAACTTCCAAAGGAGACTCCACCACACTCCCAGGCAGTGTATTCCACTGTCCAACTGCTCTTACCATTAGGAAGTTCTTCCTAACTAATTTTCTGTCGTTTCAATGCATTGCTCCATGTCCTAATTTCTGGAGCAGCAGAAAACAAGCTTTCCCTGTCTTTAACATTTTTAAACATGGCTATCGTGTCCCCTCTTAACCTTCTCTTCTCCAAGCTAAACATACCCAGCTCCCTAAGCCACTCCTCAGAGGGCTTCATGGGGTCCAGGCCTTTCTGCTCAGGGGCTTTTTCTTTGGTACCCCCACCATCACAGGAACATCTGGTGAGGACTTGGGAGAGAGCCTTCTGGGTGGCTGCTCACAAGCTGTGAAACTCTCTTTCAAGAGAAGCTCAGCTGACCCCATCTCTGCTCTCTTTTTCCTTTTTATTTAAACAGGCCTTGCACTTTTAACTAGTTGGGGTAGAGCAACAAGTGTGCTGATTCCTAATTTATAAGAGGTGTTAATGGCTTTTTAACCATTATAAAATAATGTTTTAAAGTGGATTGCTTTGTGCTTTTTTTTTGTATTACAGATCTTGTAACTATATTGTTTAACATATTGTTCTAGTGTTTTGACATGTAAGCTACTGAGTCCCATATGAGAGAAAAAGCAGGATATACATTAATGACTTAATTAAATCAGAGCACCATCCTCTTTGATCTACCCGAACCAGTTATAAGCAGAAGACCTGTTTAAATACAAAGATCTTTGCCTCCTGCAAAATTGAGCAGAGAGGGGGCCGAATGAACCTCCCTTGGAAGAGAATTCCATGGCCTGGGAATGGATTGTTTTGGTTAGTGTTTGTGTTTTTCTGTGTTAATGTTTTAAAACTTTAAAAAAATGTAATACAATGATTATTAATGTGGTTTATTTAAACAATTTGCTGCTCTTCCATGAACATCCAAAGTCCTCTGCGTGCCGTAATCTCTCATTCCCCACCGTTTTCTTTTCCCCGAACAGGTTGCTTCTATAATGGCATCACTGTGGCCAATGGACAGACCTTCGCCGACCCTGGAGACCCCCTCTGTTCCCAGTGCACTTGCCGGGTAAGTGGGGCTGCCCTGAGTTGTTTGACAATGAGCCAAACAAAATCCCAAAAGGGAGACTGGGAACTGGGGTTCCCCCATTTTTGCATCCCTTCCAACTCAAGCCTTTAATGAAGAATCTCTTTTTTTACTATTTCATGTCCACCCTTGCCTTCTTGCCCTTGGTCTACCTGGAGGTTATTTTTAGCAGCTTATTTACACACTTGTTGAAGATGGGAAGGAGGGCTGAAGACATGCAGACTTTTGGTGCTGGGCTGGAGCAGCATGCCTTCAGTGAAAAAAATTCAATAAATCTTGAGATGGGGAAAAAAGTAGGATTCTGCTCTAGCTGGTCCTACCGTAGCTGTGCGTGCACAGTAAACAGCGGTTGCTTCCAAAATCCTTCAGTGAGCATGCATGAACAGCCGAACAGAAAGAAAGGGGGAAAGTAAGTTAGCCTGCCCCACCAGCTACCCCTAGAATATTAATAAAACAAAGCTCTGTAAGTTTGGCCATCACTGTAGAAAATCAGAATTAAAATGGAAGCTGGTGCAAGAAAAGGTCATGTCTGGATGCATTTTGGAAGAAGCCTTCAAATAGTTCCTAGAAGGTTCAGAATGTTTTTGCTTATTTATGCAAGACTTACCTGACCTGATGGTTTCACTCACATGTGCATATGAGTATGTGCTTATGTCTATGTGCCTTCGGGTCACCTGTCAATTTATGGTAGGCCCATGAATTTTTTAGGGTTTTCTTAGATAAGCAATACTCAAAAGTGATTTTGCCCGTTCCTTTCTCTGAAATAGAGCCTACAACACCTGGAACTGATTGGCAGTCTCCCATCCAAGTACTAACCAGGGCTGACCCTGCGTTGCTCCCAAGATCAGATGGGATCTGGTGCCTTTAGGGTAGTTGATGCTTGTACGTGCCTTCAAGTCACCTGTCAATTTATGGCAGCCTCAAGAATTTCTTAGGGCTTTCTTAAGCAACAGATCCTCAGAGGTGGCACTGCCAGCTCCTTCCTCTGAAATAGAGTGTACAGCACCTGGAGTCCGTTGGCAGTCTCCTTTCCAAGTATTAACCAGGGCTGACCCTGCTTAGCTTCCAAGATCAGAATCTGGCACCCTCAGGGTATTTAGGCCCTGTGCCTATAGTTGGTTTTAGGTAGAAAGTTTACCGAACCATGTTAAACCGATTTTCCTTTTTGTGCTGTAGGAACCTGTCCTTTTTCTTTCTCTGCTAGCTCTGCCTTCTGGTACCAAATGTTCTGTTAGAGAAGTAATGCCCAGCAACCCATCTACTTTCTTAGCAAGGTAGACCTGTATTTTATTCAACTAATGGTGGCTGGTTGTGTATTGTAGTATTTTACCATACCGCTTCTCCAATCGTCCATCCATCATTCCCAACAAGGATAACTCAGGTTTCAATTGAACATTAACTTCCAGAAGTTTTCGTACCATTCAATGTATTTGATTCTAGTTTATTTGGGGGTCATTTCAAAAGTCCACCACATGTGGTAAAAAGATCCTACCTGTTGCTCACAGAATTGAATTCAGTGTTGCACAAAAATGTCTGATTACTTCCATGGGGGAACTTGCCCCTGCAAGACACCTCCAGGATTCCATCCAATTTCTACTTACATTACACTTTAGAACATTTTTACAGGCAAAAATCTTTCAGTCTTTTCCACCATTTTATTATTTCTTACCCTCTGCCTCACAAAACAGAATGGACACACAATAAGCAACATGACAATTAATGCAACAGACTCCCTTAAAAAAAAAAACTATTCAGTTTTAAACATTCTAATGTTTGACAGGAACAACACATTTTTAGTATATTAAATTTTCAAGCTCTGCTCCTCCGGTGCAGTTTGGAAATGTTACTTTTGGAACCAAAGGCCCCAAAACCCTCCAGTTGGCATGTAGGAAAAATGTTGCCCAATAACCCTTCCTTTCTAATCAGTGTTTCTGAAGGTTTTCAGAATTCTGAGAGGGGAAGTCTCAAGGGAAGGGAAAGCAGCCAAGGAAAATGGAGAAGGGAAGGACAGTCCTTTCTGCTGCATTCAGGGCAGTGTGACCAGTGATATGCAAGGGGATTCTGTGGAATGGCCAACAACAAAACCATAGAATCATAGAAATGTAGAGTTGGAAGAGACCACACGGGCCATTCAGTCCAACCCCCTGCCATGCAGGAACCCCCTCAAAGCACTCCCTTGGACAGATGGCCATCCAGCCTCTGCTTAAAAACCTCCAAGGAAGGAGACTCCACTACACTCCGAGGCAGCAGATTCCACTGCTGGACAGCCCTGACCGTCAGGAAGTTCTTCCTGAGGTTCAGGTGGAATCTCCTTTCCTGCAGCTTGAATCCATTGCTCCTTGTCCTGGTCTCTGGAGCGGCAGAGAACAAGCCCTCTCCTTCCTCTACATGGCATCCCTTCAAATATTTAAACATGGCTATCATGTCCCCTCTTAACCTTCCCTTCTGCAGACTAATCATACCCAAACTGACTCTACTCCCCCTTCTCTGCAGGCTGGGTCTATTCAGTGCCTGAGGAAGCTCTGCCCTCCACCACCCTGTGCCCACCCTGTACAGGACCCATGTGGCTGCCCCCTGTGCCAAGGTGAGTATTGTTGGGAAATATTAAAATCGAGAGATTGGTAGGCCTCCCAACCAGCAGAGCATTTAGTAAGTGCACGAACGTAAGCTGAACAGATTATCAGTCCCACTTCTATCACTCCACCTCAGACACACGTAATCTAGCTCAAAATAAAACACAAACAGTTTGGTTAAAAGTATGTAAAAGGATTTACTCACATAATCTTGTGCACAGTTTATACCAGTGGTTCTCAACCTGTGGGTCCCCAGATGTTTCTAGACTTCAGCTCCCAGAAGCCCTGAGCATTGACCATAGTGGCTGGGGCTTCTGGGGGCTGAAGTTCACAAACATCTGGGGACCCACAGGTTGAGAACCACTGCAAGGTGGCTTGAAGACCCACCCACCCACCCACATGGAGAGGACGTGGATTTGGTTTCACTGTGATGTAAAGAGACAGGCAGAGCTGTCTGGATGGGGGGCTAAAAAGATAAACAGCAAACTCAAGCCTCAAAGGACAGTGTGTGGCTCACTGTTGTTAAATGATGGTTGCATTTTGCTTCCCTTTAGGGCTGTGGTGGCCCTCCAGATCTTGTTGGAATGCAACTCCCATCAGTCAGAGACCATCACTAGGCATACTAGTTACTATGGAATGAGGGATGGGGGAGGCATTTCCTTCCCTTTGATTCTGACCATCCTCTTTCCCAGGGTGCAGTTTCCAGGGCCAGGAGTACGGGCATGGAGACACCTTCATGTCCCCCAACAGTCCCTGTGAGGAATGCCGCTGTCTGGTAAGCCCTAAAGCAGGAGTGGGCAACCGTGGTGGGAGGCTGGGGGCCTTTTCCTCCCCCACACAGAGCAAGCCCAAACACCATCATTTTCCTCTGCAGCCCGTTTCAAAATGGCAATAGAAGGTGACATTGCATCACTTCCAATCACCATTTTGAGAGGGACTACAGAGGAGAACAGAGGTACTTGGGGACAGCATTAGGTTCTGGGGTGCTCCTTGCGGCGGGGTGGGTATATTTTTGCATGCTTTCATGCCTGGGGGGGAGGGCTTTCTGTGTGTTTTAGAGAATTTGGGATACTTCTGGGAAACTTCAGGGGCCACAATAGTGGGGTCCAGAGGCCACACACTACCCCAGGATCTTGCAGAGAGGGAATCTGACTCACACTGGGTAGGGCTGGGGGGGTGTTATGATGTGCAAAGCCCTCTATGGCTCAGGTCCAGGTTATCTGAAGAACTCTGTCTTCCCATACAAACCTCTACGTGTTTTGAGGTCTTCTGGGGAAGCCTCTCTCTCCATCCCATCTTCTGCTATGCAGGAGGACACAGCCAAAGCCCTCCCTTTGACAGGTGGCCATCCAGACTCTCTTTAAAAACTTCCAAATAAGGAGACTCCACCTGGTTCCATTGTGACAGCAGCATATTCCATGGTCCAACTGCTCTTGGAAGTTCTGCCTAATGTTTAGGTGGAATCTCTTTTCCTGCAGTTTGAAACCATTGCTCCATGTCCTAGTCTCTGGAGCAACAGAAAACAGGCTTGCTCCATCTTCTGTGTGACATTCCTTAAATATTTAAACATAGCTATCCTGTCACCTCTTAACTTTCTTCTCTGGGCTAAACATACCCAGCTCCCAGCTCTTAAGTTCCTCTTAGTTGGGTTTCAAAGTAGAAAGACATCTGGGTCTTTGGGTCCTGCTGCTTTTAAGGGACGCCCACCTTCCCAGTTCCACCCACTGAATGGGGTAGCAACTGGGAGGGTCTGAGAGCCCAGCCCATCTGTGCAAAGGACCCACCCCAACATGGTGGCTCTGCGTGCAGCCGTAACGCCAGTCCCTCAGCTTCCATTCGCCATAGTGGTTTGCTGTCCTCCCCTTCTGCTGCCCCACTTGGGATTCTCTCTTTGCTCCTCAGAGAGGAGACGTCTCCTGTGGGCCCCGCCTGTGCCCAACGCCCCTCTGCCCTCACCCATCACGTGACCCCTGTGGATGCCCCACCTGCGATGCCTGCAGCTTCCACGGGCGAGATTGCCAGGACGGTGAACGCTTTCTGGACCCCCGGGACACCTGCAGCCAGTGCAAGTGTTTGGTAGGTGGGAGCAATGGAAGGGTGGGTGGCAGGGGAAGGGAGACAACTCTCATGAATGTGTCCTCAAGCACGAGGCTTTTAGATGGGTTTTAGAGTCCTTCCTAGCCTCACGTGCCAGTGGCACGAAAAGAGCTAATTTATGTTTAGTAGATCCTGCTAGATGGGTGGTAGGACAGCCACTGTGGTGTCACATTTTGGGAGACCAGAGTTCAAATCCTCACCCGGCCATGAAAACCCACTGGGCAACCTTGGGCAAGTCACACACTCTCATCCTCAGAGGCAACAGGCAAGAAGTGTGTTGTAATTTAGCAGTTTTCCTTTATAATTCAGCACTCTCTTTTATCCATATTGTAACTCAACAAGTAAATCATTATACAGTTCTCACTCCACATTTGCTAGGGTTAGGGACACAAGTCCCCCATGAATGTGGAAAAACTGTGAATAGCTCGAGGCCCTCCCAAACCATATTTAACACGTAAAAAAGTATGATCGCCCTATTCAACCCACCATGGATTCCTCTGAGGCCTCAGGGGGGCTGGGGGGCTTACAGCCACCACCTCTGCTGCCCCACACATTTTTAACAGGGACTTGCAAGCCTCCTTTGCAGTTTCTCAGCCTCATAAGGCTTGCAATCCCTCTTAAAAACAGCACAGGGAGGCAGCAGAGCTGACAGCAGATAATCCGTGAATAATCAAATCTGCAAAAGTGAAACCTACAAATGTGGAGAGTTGACTGTAATTTAAAACTCCTCCTGTTGGCCTCAGGGGGAGGCAATAGCAAACCTCCCCTGGATAGATCTTGCCAAGAAAACCCTCTGGTAGCATAATTGTAAACTGGCCACACAAGAGATTCCAGGAGTTAGGACTCCATTTAAGCATATAAATTTACTATTCCCAAAAGTTACCAAGGTTATGAAAAGCTCCAGGTTGGACCTTTGGAGATCCTCCATCCCTCCTCCACAAACAGCCTTGGCTGACGTTCCTCTCTCCTGCCTCACCGCTGTCCCGTCGGTTCTCCTGCTTTTTTCAAGATGTTGATTGTAAGCTCCTTGCTGCTGAGACCTATCTGTTTTGCCTCTGTTCTTATTTTAAAGCCTGAATGAGTATGCATTGAGGCTCAGAGGGTAATTTTCACCATCTGATTTTCAGTGCGCTACACCAGCAGGGTCTGGAGTGAATAGAAGTGACAGTTCTGGCTTCCAGAAGTCACTTTTGATTACTTTTAGGTGCAATTTTTTTTTTCCTGTTTCAGTGTGGGGAGAGCTGAAATAACGTTTCTCAATCCAGAAGTTACAGGGAAAACCACACCATTTACTTTTGGCCTCCAAGTGGTTATAGAATGATAGACTTTCATGGGACCATCCAGCCTCTGTGTGCGCGGGTGTGTGTGTGTGTGCCATAAACAAACAAATAAGTAAAAATAATGTTTGACCGTGGGGAGAGACCAGTTGGGACATCCTCCACCACTTCCATGCAGTTCCCTCCTGTCTATTGGATTTAAGGCTGTGTAGTGGGTAGAATTCTGAGTTTCATCATTCTATGCAAACTGCAATCATAACTAATTGTTGCTGTAGCCTACAAGAAGGACCCCTGAAATATGTTCCATTAATACTCTGGTAAGTCAATGAAGGTCATTCATAGAATCATAGAGTTGGAAGAGACCCCAGGGGCCATCGAGTCCAACCCCCTGCCATTCAGGAACACCCATCAAAGCATTCCCAACAGATGGCCGTCGAGCCTCTGCTTAAAAACCTCCACAGAAGGAGACTCTACCACACTCCATGGAGGCAGCAGCAGATTCCACTGCCGGAGAGCTCTGACTGTCAGGAAGTTCTTCCTGAGGTTCAGGTGGAATCTCCTTTCCTGCATCCTGAATCCATTGCTCCTTGTCCTGGTCTCTGGAGTGGTAGAGAACAAGCCTGCTCCCTCCTCAACATGACATCCCTTCAAATATTTAAACATGGCTATCATGTCCCCTCTTAACCTTCTCTTCTCCATTCTCTCCGCTCGTCTACAGGGCGGCACCGTAACCTGTTCACCTGCTCCGTGCCCCCCTGTATCCTGCCAGAACCCTGTCACTCCACCTGGACAGTGCTGCCCCAAGTGCACGGGTGCCTGCCGCTACCATGGGCGGCTCTACAAGAGTGGGGAGGCCTTCAGTTTGCCGCAGGATGCCTGCCACACCTGTACCTGCCTGGTGAGTGAGAGAAGAGGGGCTGGCAATCCGTGGGACAGGCTGATGAAGGGGCTTGTCTCAGCTTTGTTGGGGATGCCCGCTGCAGCCTTCTTCATAGAATCCTGGAGTTGGAAAAGACCAGAACGGCCACCCAATCCATCCCCCTTCTGCCCAAGACGAAGACACAATCAAAGCACTCTCTTTGACAGATGGACATCCAGCCTCTGTTTAAAGACCTATAGAATCATAGATTCATAGAGTTGGAAGTGACCACATGGGACATCCAGTCCAACCCCCTTCTGCCACGCAGAAAGACACAGTGAAAGTGCTCGCAACATATAGGCATCCAGCTTCTCTTTAAAAACCTCCAAGGGAGACGCCACCACACTCTCAGGCAGCAGCGCTGTCAAACTACTCTTACCATCAGGAAGTTCTTCCTAATGTTTAAGTGGAATCTCTTTTCCTGTACTTTGAATCCATTCCTCTGTATACTAGTCTCTGGAGAGGCGAAAAAACAAGCTTGCCCCATCTTCCATGTATCATCCTTTCAAATATGAGACAAGCTTGTCTTCTACTCTTCCAGAGACTAGCACATGGAGCAATGGATTCCATCTTCAGGTCCCTAAATTCCTGACTTGTGGCCATGCTGGATGGAGCTTCTGGAGGCTGAAGTCCAACAACATCTGGTGAACCAAAGGTCAATAAATTCTAGTCTAAAACAGCAGTACTCAATCTTTTGTCCTCCAGATGTTTAGGACTTCCTAAGGTTGAGGTGGAATCTCTTTCCTGGTAGTTTGAAGCTATTGCTCCATGTCCTAGTCTCTAGAGCAGCAGAAAACAAGTTTGCCCCATCTTCAATATGAAATCTTTTCAACTATTTAAACATGGCTATCATGTCCCCTCTCAACCTTCTCTTCTCCAGGCCCAGGCCTGCCTAAGCTGCTCCTCATAGGGCTTCGGGGTTTCCAGGCATTTTTTACCATTTTGGTCACCTTCCTCTATACATGATCAAATTTGTTCAGCTTCAGCTTGTTCCAGCAAGTAAAAGTTTCAGCATGGCCATCTGAGAGCCAGAGTGGTGTACTTTTGGACTAGCATTCTGGGTGATCAGGGTTTGAATCCCTGCTCAACAATTGGAACCCACTACATGACCTGGGGCAAGTCCCACTCTCTCAGCCTTGGAAGAAGGCAATGACAAACCCCTTCTGAATAAATCTTGCCAAGAAAATCCTGCCATAGGGTTGTCAGATGTCTGATAATTATCCTGGTGCAGTGGTTTGAGCATTGAGCTAGGACTCTGGGAGATGTGGGTTCAGATCCCAACTAGGCAATGGAAATCTACTGGGTGACCCTAGGCATCTCACTCTCTCTTCGGCCTTAGAGGAAGACAATGGCAGATCTCATCTGAATAAATTTTTCTTTAAAGTGGAACCAGTGTGATGTAGATGTTTGAAAGTTAGATTAGGAATCTAGGAGTCCAGGGTTCGAATTCCCAATTGGCCGTGGAAACACCCTGGATACCCTTGAGCAAGTCACGCTCTCTTTCTGCCTAAATAGGAATAGAATCATAGAGCTGGAAGAGACCACCAGGGCCATTGATTCTAGCCCCATTTTGCTATGCAGAAAGACAGCATCAAAGCATTCCCAACAGATAATTGCCCAGCCTCTGTTTTAAAGCCTCCAAAGAAGGTTTCACTAGGAAACTAAGGTCATTTCTGCACTACACTCTTATAGTGCGATTATTCCACTTTCAACCTCCTATGGAATCCTGGGGTTTGCAGTTTCGGGAGGGGCCGGCTGGCCCCTCCCGAAACTGCAGACCCCAGGATTCCATAGGAGGTTGAAAGTGGAATAATCGCGCTATAAGAGTGTAGTGCGGAAATGGCCTAAGAAAAAGGAAAACTCTATATATTCTTTCTTCAATATATATACATACTTATATACATATATAGTGCGTGTGTGTGTATCAACAAGAGGCACACCACAAATGACTTCTGTGCTATACAGTACTGTCCACAAGATGGCATCAAGTCAATTGAGAGGGGAGAAAAGCACTGTGCGAACATGATGAAAGAATAAAGCGTGCATTGACTATATAGGTTCTGGATGTAATTCAAGCCAGTCAAAAGAGTGGGTCATCCAAAAGTGGGTCATCCAAAAGCAGAGGACACCTGTAACCTGTGGGAGTCCATCCCCCAGTGACTTTGTGGCGGGGTACGTATGAGTCCGTAGGGATCTTCAGGGTGTTTCACAGTATAGTCTGGGCAGGATTAGTTGCTTCAGGGCCCAGTGGTACCACTTGCTATGAGGGAATGTTGAAACCTATCAGCTCAAGGACTGTGATGCTTTTCTGCTGCAGAAAAGCAGCATCAGCTGCATCCATTTACCACCAATAAAGCTTCCCTTATGCCAGTGACATGTGTCAGGTTGTGTCTTGGAGAGGTGCAGAAGTGGGGCCAGCTCCAGCTCAGAACTGCCTCCTTTTCCGCTCTTCCTCTCCCTTTCCTTTCTCCCTCCCCAGGCGGAAGTCGTCACATGCCAGCCAAAGCCTTGCCCACAACAGTGCTCCCACCCTGTGGCTCCCACAGCGCCCGCCTGCTGCCCAGCCTGTGACGGCTGCCTCTACGAGGGCCAGATCTATGCCAACGGACAGACCTTCACCCCACACTCTGAGCCCTGCAAACGCTGCAGCTGCCTGCGTGGCAACGTGCGCTGCACCCCAGCGGTGTGTCCCCCAGTGTCGTGTGCCAATCCCAGCCACAGGCTGGGCCAGTGTTGCCCCCAGTGCCCAGGTAAGAAACTGACCGGTATTGCACAGGAATAAATGGCACAGAATAAAGGCAGGCTTACTTTCTCTTTTTCAAAAGATCTTTCCTACATAATAGTAGCAGTAGTAGTAGTAATCATTATCATCTTCTTCATCATCATTCATCTCTCCATCCCACTGCCAGAAGTTTGCCAGCATGGAGGCCGGGAATATCCTGAAGGCTCACAGTGGCTCTCATCTTTGGACCCCTGCCAGCAGTGCTCCTGTGTGGTAAGACCCCCTGCTTGGCCCCCTTCCACCAACTGCCTTGCTGCTGGAAGTGGTGGATCATTGCCAAGGATGCTGGTGAAGCTCTGTCCCCTAATGGTCGGGGGGGGGGTCTTCCAACCTTCTGGGTATACCCATTCCTGTTGTATTTGGGTATACTTACACACCTGCTTGTTTGTGTATAAATGGATGGACAGGATAGAATAGGATATGGATGGATGGTGTGATGGATCCCCTTGTCTGAGTGGCCCCACAGTTCCAACCTTGGTTTCCAGCCACTCACTTTGCCCTTTTCCCCTCTCTTAATCCCTTCCTGGATTGGGTACTCAGGCCTGGAGGTAACCCCCTATTGTAAACCAGTAGCTGTGTTGTTTTGGTGGGCTCATTGTGGCAAGCATGACCAGGTCCTCCACCAGAAAGAAACAGTGGTAAAAACAAACCAGTGGAAGTTTATTAAGATGCAAGAAAAACTATACACTAACCCTTGAACTATTAAATCGTTTACAGCTCCCCAAAATCATAGTTAGTTCTTCCCTCTACCTGACTCTTCTGTCTCTATTCCTCATATTCCTATCTGTCTGAAATCTGTTCCCTGTCTCTGTGCCAGCTTTTCCTAATTTGTCTTCTGACAGAGACAAGCCTCAGTTTTGTACCATTTCCTCCCTGCAGGCCCTCCTCACGTCACTCCCTGAGCTGTGATTGGTTGCCTTCAGCCAGGCTTGCTTAGCTCCTCCCTTCACAGATGGATGGATGGATGGATGGATGGATGGATGGATGGATGGATGGAGACAGAGAGAGGGGTGAATGGAGAAAAGAGAGAGAGATGGATGAATGGATGGATGGGTAGATTGATGCATGGATAGACAGAAGGGTGGATAGATGGATAGAATAGAGATGGATGAAGAACAGATAGATAGATGGATGGACTGAGAGAGAAAGAGTGACACAGAGAGAGATGTGTGAGTAGATGGATGAAGGGATGGATCAATGAACAGATAGACAGAGAGGTAGGCAGAGGGCATAGATACAGACCACCTGCTCCTCATTCTCCGCCTCTCTACAGGGTGGGGAGACCTCTTGTGAGGTGGTGCCTTGTGGAGAGACATTCTGCTCCCACCCAGCTCCTGGGCCTGGACAGTGTTGCCCTCTCTGCCATGACTGCCTCTTTGAAGGAGAGCGCTATGCTCACGGGGAGGCCTTTAAGCCAGAGTCCTGCCTCCAGTGCACCTGCCAGGTGAGTCCCAGCCTGCCCAAATTTCTCTCTCCAGTGGCAGGTGCTATGCCTTGATGCCAGGGAGGGTTGGGCAGGTTCCCCTGCCCCTCGAAAGGAACACTGCAGTGGTCTTCAGTTGTCTGTTACATGAGTAGTCCAGGGACCAAAGAATGATCCCACCACTACACGATCCCATTCTCTCCAGCCTTCAAGCAGCCAACAAACTCACTTTATGATTTCTTTTCCTTTCTGGTCCTTGTTTGAAAAGTCCACTTGTGAGTCCCAATACAGGATCTGCCCCTTCTGGTTCGGACTAACTGAAGGGATTATTGGGAAGGGGCCCCACTGAATCATCTGGGTCGGTGTTAACCAGAAAGTTCCCCCTGCTTAGAGACAGAAGAATAAGGTGGAGATATCCTGGACGTTACAGCACACTACCTCAACATGCAGTTGCATTCCTCACTTATCAGAGGTCTATGCTGGGTAGTGGATGGGATCCATTGGTTGGTGTTTGAGCTGCAAGCAGGAAAGAGAGGGAACTTCCACCACCTAAAGCTCTTGGTTTTCCCCTTTGCAGGACGGAAATGTCCGCTGTGAGATGATCCAATGCCCCCCGACATCGTGCTCCCACCCAGTGATGGAACCTGGGGTCTGTTGCCCTCGCTGTAAAGGTGCCCGCAAGCCCTGACTCTGGGAAGATGCCCCCTTGTTCCCGTCTACCACCACTGCCCTCTTGGAATGATAATGGTCCAATAACCAAATGCTGAGCCAACTGACCCAAATAAAATGATGGCTGGCATAGGATTCTTCTGCCCTAGCCCAGGTGCCAGTCCTCTAGGCTATTCTTAGTTGACACCTACTAAAAAGGAAGGAACTGATAGAAAATACTGTCCAGAATGATCTGACTCTGCCAGAGCAGTAGATTTTTCACCCTAGAAAACTCACATAAATTAAAAACCCTAGAACTAGTGCCCCTGTCTGTTGGAGGTGGTATTACAAGACATTCTTCAATGATAAATAGTTGCATGCCACTTAGATCCAAGAATTCCAAACACATATACATCTGATCCCCCTTTCTGCCCCGTTCCATAGGCTGCACCTACGAAGGCCGAGAGCGTGCTGACGGTACCAGCTGGCTTTCCTCCTCTGTGCCCTGCATGGCTTGCATGTGTGTGGACGGTGTTGCCACCTGTGCGGAGATCGTCTGCATCAGCTCCTGTGCCAACCAGATTGAAGTTCCCGGGGAGTGCTGCCCATTGTGTGCAGGTAGAAGGAAAGAACTCACAGGGACCTGGATGAGGTGACATGGAGATGGGGAAGGGCATGGAAGAGGAAGGGGCGGAGCCTAATGCCTTGTGGGAGGGACTTCAAGCCAGGATGGCTGCAGGGGGTCTCTCCCCCACCTTTAGAAGGGGATAGACCAATGTCAGAACTTGGAAAAGTTACCTTTTGGACTACAGATGGGGCCGACAGGTCAGGACAGTCCAAAGAATCCTGTTATTAAATATCAGGGCCGAAACCAAAGATCTCTTGTCACATCACAATAAGCATCCTGGTGATGACATCAAGCAGGATACGTTAGGAATAAGTGACAACTGTAAAGAGTATAACATTGAAAGAAAAAAATAATGGCAAATCTAAGAAAAGAGGAACAGGTATATATGCACACACACATTTTTCAAGGCAGTGCTCCCACTCTGAGATTCCTCCTCTTCACCCTGTGGATTGGAGAAGATAGCCCCCGCCCTGAGATTTAGGAACCCTACCTGTTGTTGTTTTGTGCCTTCTAGTTGTTTCCGACTTATGGTGACCCTAAGACAAGCTTATCATGGGGTTTCTTAGCAAAATTTGTTGGACGGGGGGTGGTTCCATTGCCTTCCTCTGAAGCTGAGAGAATGTGACTTCTCCAAGGCCACCCAGTGGGTTTCCAAGGCTGAGCAGGGAGGTGATGGCTCTCTCCATCACACATACCCTCCAAAATTTCATGATTGAGAAGCGGGATGTGTGTGGCCAAGCCACGTCAGTGTGCCTAAGATGGCAAAAGTTGTGACTGAGAATAGACAGGCTGGGAGAGGCTGCAGCAGTTTGCTTTCTCCTAAGCCTCCTGGGAAGGGCAAGATTTGGGCACCTCCTTTCCTCCATACTACTTTTGAGTTAAGTGAACACAAACTACCTTTATACTTTGAATTCAGTTTGCAGCAACAGGAGGACAAAGGGGAGAAATGCAAACAGGAGAGAGAAATCAAAATATTTTAAAAGCAGTTGCAAAAGTGGGATGACCTAGGATTGATTGGGACTGCCCTGCAAATTTGGGGTTGCTACAGCTGCCTAAATCCCCCTCTCAAGGCATAAATGGCTGTGGAACAGTTTATTTGAAGGAACTCCTCCAGCACCAATGAGAAGATGCTGAACAGAGAAAACTGGGGGGAAAGGGCTATAGGTTGTAGTTTCCTTGCTCTGGAAGAGAGTCGTCCTGTTCACCTTCTGTCTTCTCATGACTATTTCTTTGTCACTGTGGCCCTGAACCTGATTTCTCCTGTGCCTCAGTTTCCCCACTCTCTATCCTTTCTCCATCCTGTTTTTTGCACCAACAGTGGCCATAGGGTGGGGTGGAGCTCCCTTTCAGATCCTTCCCTCAGTGTTAATTGTGGCTTCCTCCCTCTAGATTGTATTTATGAAGGCCGTGTCTATAGACCAGGCGAGAGTTTTCAGCCAGGAAAGGATCCCTGTGAAATCTGCACCTGTGAGGTGAGGCCTCCAATTGTTCTTGAATAATTCTTCAGGTGGCATACCTTGAGATCACCTAGTCTGTCTTGATCCATCACATTCTGTTCCTCCCTCCAGCTGATGTCTGATGGCAAGCAGCATCTGCAGTGCTACCGTAAGCAGTGTCCCAGCCTGTTGGACTGTCCCCGGGAACAGGTTCAGGCTCCTGGACCTGGAAACTGCTGCCCCACCTGTGCACGTGAGCCTTCCCCCGTCTCTCTCCATTCGCTCGAACCTGCAAACAAGCTGGAGTATGTTGGGGTCCACAGAGCAGCATCCGAAACAGAGGACTTGCTCTGCTTTGCTCCAGGGCAGTGGTTCTTAACCTGAGCTTGGGGACACCCTGTGGTCCATGATGTCCTCACAAGGGGTCTAGTGTTCCATTGAAGTCTTTCCTCCTGCAACTTAAAACCATGAGACTTAAGCCATTTCCGCACTAGACTGTTATAGCACTATGATTCCACTTTCAACATCCTATGGAATCCTGGGGTTTGCAGTTTCGGGAGGGGCCAGCTGGCCCCTTCCTAAACTGCAAACCCCAGGATTCCATAGGATGTTGAAAGTGGAATCATCACGCTATAACAGTCTAGTGTGGAAATGGCCCTAGACCTGGGACAGCAGAGAACAAACCTGCAGAATATGTTCAACGTGTGGATTAAAATGCTAACCAAATTGATGAACAAACAGTCCTGTACTCAAAGCTGACACAACAAGGTGCAAGTCTGATGTTTCAGTTTTTGACCGTTGCCTCCTTTTTGACTCACACTGGGCAATAGGCAATGCTGACAGAGATGGAGGAGGAATAGGAGTAGTAAATGGAGAAGAAGAAAAAGAAGAAAGCATAGGGAGGGGAAAGCAGCCAGACACCCCCACCCCGTCTCTGTAAGTAAATCCACCTACATCTTAACTTCATGTACATCTTCTGTCAACTTCGAGCACAATACTGTTTGTTCCTGGGTGTGGTTAGCATTTTTTAGCATGTTGTTCTGCACACATTTGAATATATCCTGCCATTGTTGTAGGTATACCTGTGTATACATTTGCATTCATTCTATGTTTTTATGTTCATTTGGTGTTTTTGTGGCCTTTCCCTTCAAACACCATGTGATTCACTCCAATTGATTGTCTCACCTATTGAATTAGTTATTGAACAGTGACTCAACACTTACATAAATCCCACTGACCCAGTGGGTCTACTCTAAAAGGTACAAAATACAATTCTGTCCTGGACTTTTTAGGAGAGCCGACAATACTCAGCCCTCCCTAAACTGCAAGCCCCAGGATTCCATAGGATGTTGAAACTGGAATAACAGCACTATAAAGGGCTAGTGTGGAAATGGCCAAAGTGTTTTATGAATCCTTCTTATTCCTCCTGTTGGTCATTTCTGCTGTTTGTGCATTTTTGCAGAAGCCCTGAGTAACTGTACAGCCAGCCTGGTGGGCAATGAAGTGCTGGCTACCGATGAGCCCTGCTACAGTTGCCAATGCAAGGTGAGGCTGCTCTGGAATCCGTGCTAGGCCAACATGGGGTTGGGTGCACACAGCAGCTAGAGAGGCTTGATTATGCCTAGGGTTGCCAGAGGGAAAACTGGAGACGACTCCTGCACCTTTGATGGGTGTTGCTTGCCATGCAACAAGCTAAGAAGCAAGATCTGCTAATATTCTCTCTTCCATGCAGCAATTAAAGACTGTCTCCTCTCATCCAGCCTGAATGAGGAGAAAAATCTTTTTCCAGACTTGTCCTCCAGAACATACAGTGGGGTGTGTAGACCACATGGAGCACCCCTGTTGCACTCCCACTTCATTGAAATAATATCAGTTCCCACCCCTTTCCTTCCTTTCAATTCCTTTAGCAATGGAAGAGGAAAAGGCATTCTGCGTGTGGCCCTTGCAATACTCTATGGTGTGTGTGGAGGGACTCTCTGGGCACCCTTTGCAGTTGCTTCTGGGTTGTGGAATCAGTTGGAGCAGTTGTGGTGCTGGTGGCTTTTTAAGGGGGAGTCCAATGCACATCCCCCCCAACTGCTAGGAGGTGACGCAGTCCGATGCATAAGATGGAGAAGCTCCCTTGTAGACCGCTGGTTTGTGCCTGGGGATATAAATCTTTCCTCATTTTATTCTCACATGCAAGATGAGCTGTGTTAAAATTAGGCCCTTTTCGCACGTGACTTCGAATGTGAAATGGCCACGGGAGCGACACGGAATCACGAGGACAGTTCTGCATGACGTTCTCGTGATCACGTGTCGCTCCCGGAGTGATCCCGCAGCAATCGTGAATTATATTCTTTTTGGGTTTTTCCTGAAAATTATGTGCAATTGCGCATTCCTCTCGCATCCCTCCCGCACTTACCTGGCATGCGGAACCTCAGGAAGTGGGATGGCTGCGCTCCCACCCCAGTGAAGCCTGGGAAAGTACCTGCCTGTGCTACAGAAGGAAGGGGCAGAGCTATCGTGCTTCCTTCTGTCCAGCATGAAGCTGGTGCAGAGGGAAGCGCAGGAGATGTGATTCCCTGCCGGAGGAGGCTTTTGCGCGATCCCCATGCAACGCCAGTGGCACCAAAGGGCCTGAGTCTCCCTGCCAGGACGAGATGGGCAGTTGTGACACTGTAGGTTTATTTCCAGTCTCTTAAGTGGACTCCCACCCTTGCAGGACTGGAAATTCCCTCCCAGCGTTCTACTGGGGTTCTTGCCAGCCTCCCAAAGCTGATTCCCACGCTTGGAACGACTGGCAATCTCCCCAACTCTATCAGGTATGCTGCCACCACCACCCCCTGAATTATGAATTACTTAGACAGGACAGGAGGGACCCTGCCCAATCTCTAAGCGTAGGGATCTTCCACCTCCCCCTTCCCCCGAGTGAGAGGTCCTATGTAGCGTGTGCCAACCCTGGCGTGGAAATGGAGAGAAACGGAGGTTTATAAAAGTGCTTTAATCAAGGCATGCAAATAACCAATATCACACTTGGGAGACCCCCTCTCCCGGGTGCACTTAGTTACAAGAATTTACAAAACAGATGTAACAGCACAGATACATTCTTAAGATCAGCCAATTCCCAAAATAACAACATCCCTAACGCGACTAACTACTTCTTTCTAGTTACTCACAATTAGGTTATAGGCGTAGATGGTCTAAAGGAGAAGAGAGGGGGGTCCAGGAGACACGGCATGCCTGCCAGCTCGACTGGCCCAGCTCTCCTCTCTTTCTCTCTGTCTCTGTGTCTCTCTCTGCCTCTCTCTGTCTCCGGCCACATGGCCTCTCAGAAGTTTTATCTTTCCCTCCTTGGAAGGATCTGGAAGCCTCTCCAAGATGCCCACCTCTTTTCCTTTTGGTTGGTCAACTCTCACCCTGTGACCTTGGATGTAATCCCAACACCTCATTAACCCTTGGTTTACCTGAAGAGGGAAGTGTCTCCCTTTGATAAGCCTAGATAATGGGAAGCCCCATTATCACAGCAGTATTTTTCCAGAGCCTTCAGTGGGGGTTTTTTTAAGCATGTTGAGACTTTCCAGGCCTGGAAATTTGTCTGCTGTTGACACAGTGGGAAGGGTAGCCTCACACCCCCTAGCCCCATATTTCCTGTGTGGGAGCAGCTACAATGTGGAGCAGGCACCTCTGTAAGGTACCATGCAACAGGGCTGGCACAAGGGAGCAGGTGCCCTGTAGCTCCTGCCAAAGGTGAGGAAACCCAAGGTCAGGCCACCTGCCTGCCAGAAGAACATCACTCCAAAGAGAAGGCCATCTGGGACCCTTCCCTTGGAGAAGCAGCTGCAAAGAGCTCATTTCTCCTTCCCTGCTGGAAGGAACCCTTGGCTCCCACTGTCCCATGGCCCCAGAACTGTCAAAGCAGAAAAGAAGAACAGCACTCTGGCCCTATCCATTGGTTAAGGCAGGTGGGGAAAGTAGGGCCCACAGCAGTCCTGAGGCCCCACTGCTCCACTTGTGTACTCCCCGAGCTCCCACAGCAGTCCCCTCCCAGATCCCCCAAATATTCTTTTAAAATTTGGGGACGGCTTTGGTTTTTGCTTGAAAACGGCCCAAGCCTATCCAAAACCATGCACAAATCTGCCAGTTTCACTCACCCACTCCCCAAGAGAAAAAGAAATTGGCTGAAACCCTCTCCAAATTGACCAAAATGGCAGCCCAGCATCTTCCAGTGCAGCCAGGAGATGGGGTGCATCCCATGGGTGGGGGGAGGTCACAGAGAGAAATTGACCCCTCCCTACACACACAAAAACATTCAGTGAGCCAATTTTGAGCTAAATAAAAATGAGCCAGCCGTTATTATCCAGGCAACAGAAAAGGGAGTTCTGCCTGGCTTGAACTGCATTTAGATGTCTCCTAGTTAAAGCCAATCTTGAAAAACTGTACTCACTCCACTTCCTTTTCCCTCCCCTCCCCTTGCATATCTTGTCTGTTTTTAATTTGTAAGCCTGAGGATGTGACAGGAATTCATGTATAAGAGGAAGACTGGCTTTATAGGAAGATAGATGTTGATGGCAATGAGAGATATTTAAAGGGGGTATGTGGTAAAGCAAAGGTTAAGAACTGGTGTTCTCAGTCTTTGTTCCATCAGGTGTTTTCAACTTCAGCTCCCAAGATCCCTGACTGTTGGCCAAGCTGGCTGAGGACTGTGGGAGCTAAAGTCCAAAGCATTCGGAGGACCACAGACTGAAAACCGCTCCTGTAAACCCGCCTTGGGACTGTGTCGGAGCACTCTCCCTCTCCTGCCTTTGCGATTCTACCAGCTTGGCTCTTGTCCTTTCCCACGCAGGATCTGACCTGGGTTTGTGTGCACCAAGGATGCCCGCTGTTGAGCTGTCCCACTGCAGAGCGCTTCACCCCTCACGGTGCCTGCTGCCCAATTTGTGATGGTGAAGTACATCTTCCTTCCCTTTCCCACTGGACATGTTTAATGGCATGTGCTATCCGAATGCAAGGTCTTGCAGTCATAATGCTATCATGATGACCCTCCTAGGCCTTAAAATTATTTTATGGGAGGATGGGAAAAGGTTGGTGCCTGTTAGGAATGGCACAAGGAGAGGGTGAGGTCATCAGAGGCAAAGTAAGGTGTCATGAGAAACCTAGAGCTGGAAGAGGCTCCAAGGGCCATCCAGTCCAGCCCTTTTCTGTCATACAGGACAACAGAATCCAGACACTCCTGACAGGTGGCCATCCAGCCCGTTTAGAAATCTCCAGAGAAGGAGGTTCCACCATGCTCCATTGAGGCAGCAGTGGATTCCACTGTCAAACTGCTTTTACCATCAGGAGGTTCTTCCTAATGTTTAGGTGGAGTCTCTTTCCCTAAAATTTGAAGCCATTGCTCCATAGTGTTTCAGTGTCTGAAGCAGCAGAAAACAAGCTTGCTCCATCCTCCATGTGACATCCCTTCAAACATTTCAACCTGGCTATCATATCCCCCCTTAACTTTCTTTTCTCTGGGCTAAACATATCCAGCTCCCTATGCTGCTCCTCAGAGGGTTTAATGGTTTCCAGGCCTTCTACCATTTTGGTCACCCTCCTCTGGACGTGGCCCACCTTGTCAATACCTTTCTCGAATTACGGTGGCCAGAACTGATTGATGATAACCACATTGAGCTAGCTATCCAAACTTCTTCAGTTGCAAAATTAAAGTCACATGGGGTGAATGGGTGGGATGCAGCTTCCCCCAAACTATTTTATGAAACCTTTCCTGGATTGTGGCATCATCAGGATTTTTTCTTTTTCCTAAGGAAAAGCTTACCTTTTTTAGTCCTGTACAGACTTTTTTTCCAAACAGGAAGTCATGGTCTGGACTAGACCTGTCTACTTCACTGTTAAATCTGAAGCATCCAATTTGCCCATAAAGCAAAATGCAGCATTCATATAGTGGTGATACCTTTATGAAGCCAATCAAAAGGTGCATGTAACACATGATGTGTTGTGACTTTTGGTTGACCTAATAAAAGTGTCTCTGTCGTTTGGATTTTGAAGCACACAAGTATTTGTCATTCTTGGATGCATTTTTTAAATAAAAAAAACAAGAAAAAACCCTCATGTTTATTAATTTTAATAAAAACAAACAAATTCACAATGACAGAAAAAAAGAAAAAATATTAGACATAGGCAATACACACTTGTGGGTTTAACTTGCATGGATTTGACTGTTTGCAAGTTTCTCCAACCCCTGCCCCCCCATCCCCTGATTCAGGTGCTTGTTTTCCACCACCACTCCACAGGAAAAGGGGGCTAAGCTTTTGTATTTTTTTTTCCAATCGAGTGCTTTTTTCCACAGAATGTGTGATCGAAGCTGATGGGCGGCGTGTCTCTGACGGGGAGACCTGGAAGGACAGCGCAGACGGCTGTGTCTCCTGCTCTTGCAACGTAAGGCCTGTCTACCTCAATCCGCAATGGGGTAGCAAGGGAGTTCTTGTAGCTGTTAAACAACTGGAAAAAGTCTTTGACTGAGATCCTACATCATGCATGAGTAGAATAAATCATAGAATCCTAGAGATGGAAGGGACCCAAAGAGCCGTCCAGCCCAACCTATCATTGTCAATTTCTCAGTTTCAGTTTCCTCCTCTGTAAGTCAGTCCAATCAAAGTACTCCTGACAAATGGCCATCCAGCCTCTGCATATAAAACTTCCAGAGATGGAGGAGACTCCAACACATTCCACTGAGGCAGCAACAAATACCACTGTCGAACTGCTCTTACCATCAGGAAGTTCTTCCTAATGTTTAGCTAGAATCTCTTTTCCTGTAGCTGGAAGCCGTTGCTCCGTGTCCTAACCCTGGAGCAGTGAAAAACAAGCTTGTCCCATCCTCCATATGACATCCCTTTGAATAATTAAACATGACTATCATATTCCCTCTTAATCTTCACGCCCTTAGTTGCACAATGGTTCTGTCATACCATCCTTCTGTTGAATACCAGCCTTGTGCCACTGGTGCTGTCTCCATCCCTGTGCCTGCTTGTTGTCTCCTTGTGCAAGGAAATAATGCACTGGGGCAGTTTCTGCAATCCCAGTGAATCAAGGAGTACCCTGAAACCTTGGATGAGTCGGTGCACATCATTTAAAAGTACACAACTGCAGGGCTGGAATCTTCTTACATTGTGCTCATTAGAGAAGACCCACGTAATCAGTTGTTGAGTCAACGCACAGGTAAATTCTAGCCAAGATTGTAGAATTTACCGAACCATGGGGAATGGTTACCTTAACCTATCATGGTGTTTTCTGGGGCTGAGAATGTGTGACTTGCCCAAGGTGACCAAAATAGCTTCCATGGCCAAGCAAGGAACTGAACGCTGACCTCCAGGGTCATAGTTTAATACTCAGGTCACTATGCCATGCTGACTCTAAAATCTGCTTCTTCTTCTCATTCTCAGCTGGGTCATATCGAGTGCCATATCCAGGAATGCGTGCCTGTGGTGTGCCAGGATGGGCTGGTGAAGGTTCAGGTGCGCGGACAGTGTTGCTCTGAGTGCCAAGGTAGGAGTGGGACCCCCATGGCTGAACTGCTTGAATCAATTGTTTTGTTACCCTGATTTCTGGGGTCCCTCGGGGGACACCTCAATGTGCTCCACATGATGGGGAATGGAAACTAGCCAGAGCACAAGCAATAGCAATGCCAGAGGCAGAGTAACCTAGCGGGGTCTTTTTACCCAGTTTTTACGGGGTCAGGCCAAGCCAAAAACCAAATAAAAATGTCCAATAAATGATTTTATTGAAGGAAAGTCTCACGCAGCAACGTAATCACTCACACACTCACCCAAGCGCTATTAAGAAACAAAAGAGAGGAAACTGGATAGGGGAATATTGAAGGGGTGTAGCTGGGGTGATACTGCAGCTTTGTCCTGAAGTCCTTGGTCTGGGAAAAACAGCAGAGAAGTGGGGCTCAGCACGGAGAGGGCTGAGGGGATCACTCAACGGATGGAGCAACGGTCTGCTGGGATGACCGGGGGTGATCCAAAGAACTGCCCCTATTTGTAGGGGAAAAGGTACCTGGAGGGCTGATCCTTTCCCAGGGAGAACAATGGGTGTTGGAGCGATAACGAAGCTTCACCATGGCAGTTTCCTTTGTGTGATAGGATTGCAAGGTGTTGCCAAAGTCTCAGGATCTTCAGCTGTGTTAGTTTGTGATGTGACTTCATGTAAATGGTCCTCGCCTGATGGAATATTTGCTCAACTTGAGGCAGACACACTAATCCCCTCAGGTCAGCTTCCTGGGGCTGAGGACCCTTTGTTTATTGTGAGTTTACACATTTTGAGGTCTCCTGGGGCTGCGTGACTGGGGATTTTACTGGCCTGACCTGGTTGTCGATCTTTGACCATCGCTGCCTACGTGTCCATCCGGGTGACCTCTCAGGCACGTTGAATCATATTTTAATATCAAAATTGTAGACCCCAGGATAGGGTTTCTCCAGCGGAGTAGCAGTTTCCTCATTCAGTCTAGTAATCTTTGCCTGGCACCCTACAAGTAGCAGATAAGTCATTTGCAGGCATTGGCACATGGGACCAAAAAGACCCCTTTGTGCAAAGGGTGTATTCATAGTGGTGGAAGCAGAGTTGCACATATAGTCACATTGCAGTTGCACATCATGTATTGTTTATTGTGCATTGCATAAAGGCACCCACTCCTTGACAGATGTGGCATGCATTCTGTGTGGGAGGGTGGCATAGGGCTCTCAGAGAGTATCTCCACACATAGATATTTGTGCTGTGCTGAGGAAAACATTGAATTTTAGCGCCTGAGGGGCAATAAGAAGCAGGAACTTTTCTACTATGGCCCTCCAAGTTGTAACTTCAAAAAAAAAAACACGGGCAACTATGGGAGAGTCAAGGGCCACATTAGCTTCTCCAAAAGAACTTGGAGCACTGCACTCTCTGCAAAAAAGTCAAGATTTTTGTCCCCAAAACTCCCCCCAAAGCCCCTTTGGGGCACATAAGAGCGTTTTTGCCATGAGAACCCCTTGGTGATTTTGGTTTCAAACTTGGCCTTTTTTAACAACATAATGTGTTTGGAAGTGTCGTCAGATTTCTGCACGAGGCTGTTAACAGTGCTATGATTCCACTTTCAACATCCTATGGAATCCTGGGGTTTGCAGTTTCGGGAGGGGCTGGCTGGCCCCTCCCGAAACTGCAAACCCCAGGATTCCATCAGGTGTTGAAAGTGGAATCATAGTGCTACAACAGCCTCGTGCGGAAATGGCCTCTGTCCTGGGCCTCTAATTCTCCAAAAGGACCTTAAACATGGTGAAAATGGTTGCCACATCCCCAAGAGGGCTATGGGGGAAAAAATAAAGTTGACCCCTCGGGGCCAAACAATAGACTCTAGGCCTGCATGCAGTCTTTTGGCCATACTTTGCCCACCCTTGTTCTGGAACAGTCATAGAATCTTAGAGCTGGAAAGGACCACAAAGGCCATCTAGTCCATTCTTCTGCCGTGCAGAAGTACACAACAAATGATCTCCTGAAGATGCCCGTAGAACCTCTGTTCAAATACTTCCAAAGAAGGAGCATCCGTTGCCCTCTGAGACAGTCTATTCCACTGTCAAACAGCTCTTACAGTCCAGAAGTTCTTCTCAATTTTTAGGTGGGAACTTTCTTCTTCTAATTTGAAGCCATTGCTCTCTGTCCTTGTCGGGTTGCCCTCCATAGTACAGTAATGGGATATGTAGTAGGGTTTAAATTAGCAGCCTGCTTATAACAAAGGTATGAGAACCAGAGACCGCTAGATAAACAAAAAGCTAGGAACGCACTGATAAGCACTGCCAGGCTTGCCACGACTTCAAGGTGTCTTGCAGGTGGGAAGGGCTCTTCTTGGTGTTTTATGCTTTGAATTGTGCTAATTGCCTTTAGTCCACTCTCTGAAGTCCTGTACGATGTATCTCACTCCAAATAAATAGTGTTTATGCACTGTCCTATTTGTGTGTGTGGGTTCAGTTCCTGACAGTCCTAGTCTTTAGAGCAGCAGAAAACAAACTTGTCCCATCTTCCACCTAACATCCCTCCAGATATTTAAAGATAGCTATCATGTCACCTCTCATGCTTTTCCTCTCCAAACTAAACATACCCAGCTCTCCAAATCACTCCTCACAAGGATTGATTTTCAGACCTTTGACCATTTTTGTCACCCTCCTCTGGACACGTTCCAGCTTGTTAATACCCTTCTTGAACTGCAGTGCCCAGAACTGGACATAGGATTCCAGATGAGGCCTGACTAAAGCATAATACAGTGGTGCTATTATTTCTGTGGACCTGGATGCAGGAATGTACTAGCAAAAGACAAAACTTTCCCCTTTAAGTAGAAGGAAGTACTTCATGAATGTTGGAGCAAAAGAGTCTGTCCCTTTCCTTTACAAAAAAAAAAAATTATGTTGTCAAATAGCAAGGGGTTCATTTGGTTCCATCTCTCTCTCCCACCACCACCCTATTTCCAGATCCAGGCAGCAGCTGCTCTCACCAGGGCCAGACATTCCAGTCCAACGAGCACTGGCAAGTGGATGAGTGTACCAGCTGCACCTGCCTGTCTGGCGAGGTGCACTGCCGGAGTGAGCGTTGCCCCCCAACTGCCTGTGCTGCTGTGAGTTTAAGGGAAGTGGGGAGAAGGAGGGATATGTGTGCCCTCATCTCAAAGCCTCTGACCTCTGCCTCTTGAAACCAGTAACCCAAGGCTCTCCACTGCATCTTTTTTTCCCACTGCAACAGGCAGTATTTTTTAAAAACTGTGTTGTGCATTTGGGAACAAAATGTGCAGTTCAGGAAAAAATGTGCAGTTTGAAAATTGATGATGTGTAGTTGGAAAAATGGAAAGGAATGTCTTTATGAAGCCTGAAATGATGGGATTTATCAGGGCATCTTAGTGAAACCAGGAAAAGCCCAAAGAGGGACCTGGAAGTGGGACCAATTTTAGCAATACAGTTTTGATGAGGTAGCAGAATAATGGTTCCCGCACAAGTGTCAGTATGTCCCTGAGGTGGGATTTGCACTGGTGCAGAAGCCACTGGATTGCACTGTTAGTTATCAAACTAAGTATTCATGAGTGAATTGTAGCTATATCATTGACAATTGCTACTGATTTGTGTGGATAAAATGCCACTGGTTGAACATCTTTAAGTGTAGGAGAATTTGTGCTTTGAAAACAACAACCTGGCAGTGCTTGTGTTTCCAGCCTGGTAGACCAACCTTCACACAACCTAGTATGTTCTCAGATGCGTGGGCCTGCAGCTCCCATAATCCCCCTGTCAAGCTAAGGAAGACAGTATTGTTCCGGGCTGACTGAGGGTGGAGAAAACCTTCCAGCTCAAGGGCCAGATTTGATTCCAGAGAGGTTTTCGGGGACCACATTCTAATGATGGATGGCACCCAAGGCATAAAGGAGGTGGAACCAGATATACCACTTTATTTCAGTGTGAACCTTTGGCTACCAGAAAGTGAGTACTAAGAGAGACTTTTCAACCTGGCGCTCTACTGAAGTGGGGGAAACCGTGCAACAACACTGAGATGGGGAAGGGGGGTGCTAATCCAGGGTCCCCAAAGGGCCAAATTGGAATGTTAGGAGGGCCAGGTTGCAGCTTCTAGGCCTGTTTCCTCCATTCTGAGATAAACCTGTAATCCGATTCAGCCTGAGCTCATACAATCTGGAGCAGAGAGGAGAACGGAGAGAACCAGGGAGGGAATATGCCGGGGGCTTCCAAGGGTGGGTCCCTTTTGTTGTTGTTCTTTACACCCTGTCTTTTAATGAATTTTTAAAGGGTTTCTGTGCATATTTACTGATGTTTTGTATGTTTTTGATGTTCTGGGGCCACCTTGAGTCCCAATATTGGGAAGGAGGCAGAATATCAAAGAATAAAATTATTATTGTTATTACTGTTATTGCAATGACATAATTATATCATTATTTGACTAATATCTATATAGTTAAATATGTGTAAATATATCATTATAAATAATTATTATTTGAAAATTATATAATTATTTTATACTGTATATTTACTATTACATCAATAATAAGAATACTTGATCTCTAATGGGAAGGGCGTCATGTTGTCTTGATACGCTTTCTGTTCTCATCCCGCTTCCTCTCACCTGGCAGGATGAAACGCCCGCCTTGGTCCCTGGCATGTGTTGCCCGCACTGCGTCCCTCGGCCTGCCACCTGCGTGGCTTTTGGTGACCCCCATTACCGCACCTTTGACGGCAGGATGGTTCACTTTCAGGGCAGCTGCACCTACATCATGGCCCAGGACTGTGATGGTGGAGACTTCAGGTGATGCTTCATTTCCACTTATGACGGGGACAAGTTCAGCCCATGGAGGAACCCACAAGGGACGTGAAAATTTTTGTCATGTTAGGGTGGGGGGAGGAGATTATGTTCTCTTTACTGGAAAGAAAGTTGGGCTCAGTTGGAGAGAAAGGAGATTCTGATTAATACTGTTTCTTGGTCCTGTCTCTAGCTGTAAGGCCATTTCCGCACTAGAGTGTTATAGCACTATGATTCCACTTTCAGCATCCTGTGGAATCCTGGGGTTTGCACTTTCGGGAGGGGCCGGCTGGCTGTAGCATGGAAGTGTGGAAATGGTCTAAGAAAGGAGAATGTGTCAGGATTGGGTCAGGGGAAAGGGTGCTGTGACCCCTTTTGAAGCAAAGGGAATTCAGGATGGTAAGAAGGGAGATGAAGTGGCCAGGATTGTGTGTCACACAAGCATACCCTCCAGCTTTCTCAGTTTGGTAGGGACACTCCCAATTAATCCTGTGTCCTCCCACTTTTCCAGCTGCTTTCAAAATGTCCCAGTTTCTCTCTCCCCCTCCCACTTTCCTCCTTTGGCCTCCACTTACTGCTGCAAAGTTCAACATGCAGAAGGAGTTTGCACTCAGTTAACAGGGGGAGCAGAGAGAGGAGAGGGCAGAGTGTTGCCTTTCCTGGGAGGCCAAAGCAAACTGCTTTAGCCTCTCCTGTCTTGCGTGTTCTTCTTTATTAATAATTTCTGCCATCTTGATTATGCTCTGATGTGGTTTGGCCACACATGTCCTGGTTTTCATCTGTGAAATGCTGGAGAGTATGTGTGAGATGGAAGTTAACTCTCCATCCACGCAATTCCACCAGGCCACCAAGTTCTCAAGGACATGCCTGAAGAGCTAGGCACACACTCAACCAGCCATTTAGTGGCTGAGGAGGGGCTCAGAGAACCCAAGAACTTGCTGGCTGCTTTTCTGCAGCCGTGAGCAAACAGCAGCGATCTCCGTCCCAGGATGCCAGGGTCTTTCTCCTGGCAGCTGCTCAAGTGCCTCTCTCCCTTCCCAGCCACTAAACAGCCAAAGGGGCACACACCTGCCCTTTGTAGAGTGAGGGATGGTATTGCAAAAGGGGTTGCTGGTGAAATGGTTAGAAAAGGCATATACACACTCATAAAGTGAATATCCATCACCAGTAAGGTTCAGGTCTGAACCTTACATAGAAGGACCACCACAATGAACTGATTCTCTCCAAAGGACCATCAAAGTGTTTGGAATTTTGGAATGGCGATTGCAGTATGGAGAGAGAGTACGGGGACATAGGAAAGCTCTGTGGGCTGGACTGAAAACCCCAGCAAGCCAGATTAAGTCAACTGGGCAAGAAAGCCAAGCATTTTCCCTTCTCTTGGCTCACAGGGTGGCTAGTGGTGAAAAATCCCTAAATAGGCAAACAAGAACAATAGGGGTGGCTGGAATGGCCTTTGGGGGTGCACTGGGGTGAGCTGGATCCTGCAACTTGCCATGCAAAGCCCTGAATGAAGAAAACATCAAAGGATCAAATCAACCAGTCATGTTGAGGGCAGAATGCAGCACCAGCAGCTGCTCCAACATCCAGTGCATTCCTGAGCCTTCAGAAGGAACCTGTGTTATATCAGAGTCTCTTCCGTCTTCCAGTTTGGGGGTACATAGTCCTATGTGTTTGAGTAGCGGGGAAGGCCTAGAGATTCAAGACTTCTGGGTTCCTTCCATCCCATCAGCAAAGGGGGCTCTGTTTTGTCATATCCCACAACCCAGTGTGCCCATGCTGACTCTGGAATCTCCCCATCACCCCTACAGCGTTCATGTGACCAACGAGGACCGTGGGCGCCAGGGAGTGTCCTGGACCAAGGAGGTGACCGTGTTGGTTGGTGACACCACCGTGCGGCTGCTCCAGGATCGTGTCGTCATGGTGAGGAGAAGGAAGAGGGTTGTGATCAGCAGCTCCTGCCTGAAAAACTTCCACATAAGCTTTGGCTTGGGTCCCAAGGGAGGGAGAAAAACTCATCTGCTGCAGTGAGAGAGTAGGAAGCATCCAACTTCTTCTTCACTTTCTAGTTCCTGTTGTCTCCCACTTCCTTCATCACCATCTCCATGGGGTCCTGGGATCAGAAAATCATAGTTAGAAGAGACCCAAAAAGCCATTTAGTCCAACTCCTGTCATACAGGAATATGCAAGTAAAGCACTCCTGAAAGATGGCCACCCAACAAATAAACAGATCCCCAAAGAAAGAGGGTCCACCACCCTCACAGGCAGTCAGTTCCACTGTCAAACCATTCTTCCTAACGGTTAGATACAGTATCTAAGATATTCTATCTTTCCGTGTTATTTGAATCCATTGTTTCAGGTTCTCATCACAGGAGCAGGAGAAAACAACCTTGCTTCATCTTCTATTTGACATCCCTTCAAATATCCAAAGGTGGCTAGCATACAACCTGTCAGCCTTCTCTTCTCCAAGCTAAACATACCCTAACTTGCTCCTTCTGGGCTTGGTTTCCAGCACTTGTACCATCCTGGTTGTTTTCTTCCGGACGTGTTCCAGGTTGTTAATATCCTTCAAACCTTAGAGTGGAAGGGCCATCTAGTCCAACTCCCTGCCATGCAGGAATACACAGCTCATCCCAAAAACAACCATCCTCTGTTTAGAGAACTCCAATGAAAGAAGGTCAGGTGAGGTAGCTGGTTTCTGGTACCAGAGATGTAGCAGCCTGAGCAAACTCTTCTCATCTTTATCCAGGTGGACTCTCAGACCGTGACCCTCCCCTTCCTGAAGGAGCCCCACCTATACATCGAACTCAAGGCCAGCACCCTCCTCCTCAACACCAACCTTGGCCTAAAGGTGCATATGGGAGGCTTGGGCATGGGGTGTCGATGTGAGGCGTCACACGGAGCCAAGACACAGTTTCTGGAGCTTATCACAGAAGGCAGGAAAATCTCAATTACAGCAGGATCATAGTGCTTTTGACTGGGACTTATCACATGACGTCGTTCCTCTTCTGTTGTTCTCCTAGTGGGAGACCATTGGGAAAGCATTTCTTTTACAAAGGAGGTCATTAATGGATTTTTTGTGTTAGTAAAAGAAACGCTTTCCAAATGGGAGAACAACAGAAGACGGATGCTAAGTCCCTGCCAAAGAGGCTATTACCCCGGTGTAACTGAGATTTATCTGCCTCATGTGACAGAGCCCTCTGTAGCCCAGGGCTGGGAGAGAACACGGCGGGGGGAGTCAAGGGCCAATGCCTTCCCAACCCCACTTGCCCTTCCCCAGGAATACCCAAGCATACCCTGTTTTTTCAGTTCTTTCCTGACCAAAATGATCAAATCATGTCGTATCACTTCTAGTTTCCATTTTGGCAGGAAAAGGAGGCTTTGGGAGTGGGAGAGCTTGAGGGTAATGGGAAGGCTGAGGGGGGACTGACATGAAAATTCCCTAAAATTCACACCAGAAAAATGGAAGGGGGCTTCTGGAGTGGCCAAAGCGGGCGGGTTCTATGGTCCCATGTGACCCATGGTCCACACTTTCCCCACCCCCTCTCTAGGCTTTTAGGCAGGTGGGATCTTGGAGGAATTCTCCCAAGGAAACTGTGTGAGCAACTGCTATGGTCCTTCTTCACAGAATGATGGAATCATAGCATCATAGAGTTGGAAGAGCCCCCCAAGGGCCATCCAGTCCAGCCCCACTCTCCCATGCAGGAAGGCACCATGCAAGCACTCCCTTTGACGGGGGGCTGTCCAGCCTCTGTTTAAAAACCTCCAGAGAAGGAGACTCCACCACACTCCCAGGCAACCATGTATCTCACTGTTGAACTGCTCTTACCATCTGGAGGTTCTTCCCACCATTTAGGGGGAATCTCTTTTCCTGTATGTTTGGGGAAGCGGGGAGGAGAAGAAGAGAGGGTCCTGGGCCTTTGGAGACAAGCTTGCAAAAGTTTGGACTGTGACTGGCACCTCGAAGTCCAAAAACCTCCTGAAAAATCAGAGCTCTTGCCCAAAAAACTTCTGTGAACTCAGAGCTGTAGTCCACAAAAGTAATTTTCCTACATCCCTATTAAGGTTACCTGGGTGTTCTCTCAAGGTGAGAAGTTCATACTCCCCCCTCCCATCACGTATTTCGGTCTCATGGAGGTTGGGATGGAGGAACAGTTGTGTTCCTAGGACGTGCCCAAAACAGTTGTGTAGTCAGGATATTTTTGGTTACACATAGAATGCATGCTCCTAAATAACAGGGAGCGCAATTCACTAAGAATGTCTCCCTTGCAAGACTCACTGAAGTAAATGAGAACTCCATGGAGGACACCCATCACATTCACAATCCATCGTCATCCAGATAGGCTGGACAAGGACTCCCAGAGATGAAGAGAATTATAGTCTAACCTAATTGGAGTGTGTCAGGTCAGGGAAGGTTGTGTCTCGGGGTCTGTCTTTAGACCTCAGTGACAGACATATCTCACTTCCTGTCTGGCCCCAGTTCATGAGAAGTCCCTTTTGGCAAGGGCAGAGCTGCTGGGAGAGCCATCTATGTTCTGCTTCCCTGCCCAGGTTCTCTGGAATGGCCGCTCCCACCTGGAGGTAAGCGTGCCCGGCACTTACAAAGGACAGACTTGTGGGCTCTGTGGCAACTTCAACAGCTACCCCCAGGATGACCTGCGGCTCCGATCTGGCCACCAGACCCTGTCGGAGGCGACGTTTGGCAACAGTTGGAAGGTAACAGTTGTGGTGACTGAAGGAGGAGAGGTGTGCTAGGCCCTGGATTTCCAAGGCTATATAGAATCCCGAGGGAGTCACACTCAGACACACAATCCACACGTTCCAGGAGTAGAGATTCAAGATGCTTGTTCATATTGGCATTTCTGATGGGGGAAGAAAGATAATAGAATCCTAGAGTTGAAACAGACCACAAGAGCCATCCAGTCCAACGCCATCCTGCCATGCAAGAAGACCCCATCAAAGCACTCCCTTGGACAGATGGCCATCTGCCTCTACTTAAAAACCTCCAAAGAAGGAGACTCCGCCACAGTCCCAGGCAGCAGTGTATCCCACGTTCAAACTGCTCTTACCCTCAGGAAGTTCTTCCTAAGGTTTAGGTGGAAGCTCTTGTCCTGAAGTTTGAAGCCATCGCTCCATGTCCTAGCCTCTGGGAAGGGGGTTCCAGAGTCTAGGGGCAGCCACCAAGAAGACCCTCTCTTGCATCCTTACCAACTGTGCTTGCACTGGTGGTGGGACCGAGAAGAGTTGCTATAACTCTATAACAAGAGTTGCATGCAGGAACAAAATCAGCAAAGATTTACATGGCTATGAAGGAGAGATCCTACACGGAGAAGTAGCCCACGTGGGTTTTTATGGGTTTGTGTGCATACTTGTCCATGTGTGCAAATGTATGTATCTGTATACAGGTGGGGTGTGTGCAAATAGGGCTTGTATTTCTTTGTCCCAAGGTGGTCGCCACCAACACCACGCACCAAGGCGGCGGCGGCTGTGCCGACGGGACCGACGTCGACCCCTGTAAGGAGTCGGGCTACCGCTCCCGCAAAGAGGCCAATGCCCGCTGCAAAGTGCTCAAGGGGCCACCCTTCGAACGCTGCCACGCCGCTGTCCCTCCAGAGCCGTTCTTCGCCTCCTGCGTCTACGACCTCTGCGCCTGCGGAGCGGCCGGGAGCGATGACTGCCTTTGCGAGGCCTTGGAGGCCTACGCTGCGGAGTGCCGCCACGCAGGGCTGGTGCTCCAGTGGCGCTCTCCCACACTTTGCGGTGAGGCTGGTGAGGCAGTGGTGTCCCCCAAGACATGTCGTCAACGGTCAGCCACCTTGTTTGGGTTTTCTTCCACTTTCTCATTGAAAAGGGAGAGGTGTTTTCACCAGCCCTTTCTCTCAGGTCAAGGGTGGGTGAACCTCTTTAAATCTTTTCCTTTATTTTATTTTATTTTTATTTTATTCTCCCAGAGCCAAACCCAATTCACCTTCCTCCCCTTTGCCTACACAGTTACTAATATTGGCAATAACATTTTACTGTTTCCTGTTTCCCGTTCATTCTAATCAATACTAACTTTCTTTTCCTTTCTTCAACTTCTGCGCTTAAAATTTTTTTTTGGGACGGGCAGGATGTCGGGATGTCCTCCAGTCGATTAAAGAGCATTTACAAGAAAATCGAAAAACAATTAAAAGCCCCATGTAAAACAGATACAGAAGTTTAAAAAGATTAAACAACGAGCCCCTCCCCAAACTGCGAACTCCAGGATTCCATGGGATGTTGAAAATGGAGCAATCACACTAGGAGAGCGTAGTGCAGAAATGGGCTGTATTTGCAAGCATTTCCAACTCTATAGCGAGGCTGGTCACAGGTGCTGGGGGGGCAAATATTTTGCCTCAGGGGGCCATCACAATTGCACCCCCATGCTGTACTGGAACCCCATAAACTGGCTCTTCTCCGCACGGCCCGGTCTTGAGCTCACGTTGCGGCCTTCTTGTCTCCCCACAGCCGTGGGCTGCCCCAGGACCGAGGTTACGTGTTTGACGAATGTGGCCCCCCCTGTCCCAAGACCTGCTTCAACCACGCCCTGCCGCTGGGCGTCCTGGAGTCGCACTGCTTCAAGCCCTGCGTGCCCGGGTGCCAGTGCCCTGCCGGACTGGTGGAGCACGAGGCTCGCTGCATCGCGCCCGAGGCCTGTCCGCGCGTCATCTACGGCACCCTCTGAGCCAGGCCGGAAGGAGACCGTCTTCAGGGACCCCCTGCGCTTCACCTCCGCCCCCTACCAACTCCGGAAGGCTGGGGTTTTGGGGAGGAGGGCCTCTTCCAGACAACAAGAAGGACTTTCTTAATGACCCAGATGAAAGAGAAGGGCCCGGGCACGTGCCTTCTCTGACGTGGCAGGACAAGGACCAGCTACACCGAGGCAAAACCAGGCCCCTGCTGCGTAAAGGGGCACCCTGTGCATTTTAGCCTTCACTAGAGGGGGGGGAACATGATTCTAGTCCTCATGGTTAAAAGGAACAGTCAGAAATCATTTCCCAAAATTGTCAGCAAAGAAGGGATCCAGAACAAATGAATTGTGAAGTCAAAATAAATTATGCAAAACCAGGCAAATGCATGAGTTGCATTAGCTGTTGTTTTATTTATTTGAAATTTTCTGATACATTAAAAGGGAAAAACAATAATGAAAAGTATGCAAATGGGGGGAAAGTAAGTAAACAAAACAGAAGGAAGGAAGGAAAAAACAGAAAAAAAGAACTTGACATTTCCTAATGATGGTTATATATTTGATTATATAGAATAATTTCCTCCAGCCAAGATACTGTCCATGCACTTCTTCAGCTTGACCAAAGCTACTAATGACCAAAGCCTACAGTTAACATGTTCTTCTCATCTTTCTGCGGGTCCACGAACTATTCTGAGTGGTCAGAGGCTGGTGGTTTGTTTCTTCATTGCGGAGGCCAAGGATATACCCGTGTGTCTCCGTCTCCTGAGAAAATGTGAGAGATTTGGTGGCTCTTTCCAGCAGAGCGATTCACACGCCAGGCAGAAGTCTCAGCAGTTTACCAGCCCTGTCAACCCACACCCACACCTGAAAGGATCTAGCAGAGAAAGAAATAGTAGTTTACTTAGTATTAGTAACAGCAGTTTACTTGCAGATTCTTGTGTACAATCAGCACAGGTTCACGTTCTTGAAGAAGGAAGAAAAAGTCAACGATTTCAGAAAAAAAGTTTCAGCAAAAAAAAGCCGGCACTTCTCCTTGAGAACTTGCTCCCGGAAGCCACACGCTCGATGGAGACAGGACGGAAGGCGCAGAGCCCACCAAAAACAAAGGATGCTTCCACGCTATGGGGAAAGAGTGGGTGTGAGCAAACAAGCAAGAAAGAGCCATAAGCGAATTGTGTCTGAACTTCTACAGTGGCACACAGTGAGTACAGGGCATGCAAAAGGTTGCTCTCCAACGCCCTCCAGCTCCCCACTCCCAAGTAAAACAGCAAGCTCCCACGCTGCCTTGCCTTTGCCCCCCAGACAGAGAGGCCCAACTCTCTCAGTGGCTCTCTGCCCAACAGGTGCCCTCCTTTGACCAGATCGGACCAGGTGGGCTTGAGCGTCCCTGGTCGGCAAGGCTGCTGCCCTCAACGGTGAGCTCTGGGGGCTTCCTTGCGAAGCTGACTCGCGGGCCGCTCACAGGCACCGTTCTCCATGATGCTTGAATCCCTCGCCCCCTCTTCACCAGCGGGGCTTTGGGGAAAACCGCAGGCAGGAGTCTACCACGGTGTTGACACCGTGAACTGGCCTGGCTTCGGTAGACATTAGATACCATTTTGATATCACAATTCGGTCCTGTTTTGCCACCCTCAGCCAAGTGTGTGTGAGGCCCCCGAACAAGCACCAAGCTAGGCATGGCTATTAAATGCTGACTCGTCTCTGTTTACACCAAGGCAAGCCAGAAACTGCCAGATCTGCTTAGGAGACCTCCCGACACAAACACCTTAATTAAAGATGCACGCCAACACAAAGAGACCCCTGCCCCGAGCAGGCACCCTGGCGAGCTAGAAGCTCAACTGCCCAAGCGAGCTGCATCTGCATACCGGCCATCCTATTGTCAGTTCGAACCTAACTCAATCATGTAAAATCTGACCTTTCGGAGACATCATCTCACGCCCAAACCTCATTGTTCTTTCCCGAGTACAGACTAGCCCACAGCCATACTTTCCCTATATAAACCCCAAGCTCCGAGAGCTTCCTCGGATCGCTCTGGACTTCTATCCAGCCCTGCTGCCGCTTTATCTAGCAAATTCCCCTCGGCCACCACGCTGAGTTTCTTCCCTACCATCTTCAGCTTCTCCAGGACTACGAGAAAGGGGTCGTATCACCCATTTTCCCCAAAACTCGCATTTCCTATTTCTTAGTTAGCTGTGCGCTTGTGTTGTCTTCTATATTGTTTGTCTGTTAATAAATCTAGCCATTTTGTTACTTTAAAACTTGTCTGGCTGCTCTTCTGACCTGACGCTGTATACATAGGGCAAAAGATCCCCGCCAAGTTACTCTGCCTCTCGTTAAGCTAATTTTCCCCACCAAGTGTTGATATTGTTTGGTTATTTGGGCGCCCCTCCCAGGACCCCCAGTTCCCAGGGTAAGAACGGTGTGGCTGAGAAGCATGAAGAAACCTTGCTAGCTCATGCTGAATACAACAGGATGTCTTCACACATTGCGACAGCCTGTGGAGGCTTTGCGAGAACAAGGAAGTGTTACCCGGCTTGCTGGGGGTCCCTTAGGGGGGTTCCCAACGCCTGTCAAAAGTGGCACTTGTGGGGAAAATTAGCTGTGAACGCTGCTTCAGCAATGCAAAGAGGGCAGGGTAATTAAGGATCTTTTGCCGAAAGTTTATGGGGTCAGGCTAAGTCAGAAATCACACAAAAGGTCCAATGAATGACTTTATTGAATAGTAATAGTTCACACACACGCACACACACATCCGAGGGCGAATAGAAATAAAGAGTGGAAATAAGATAGAGGGATTGTTGAGGGAGTTGCGGCTCGGGTGATGCTGCATCTCTTCCTGAAGTCCTTGGTCTGGGAAGCAGCGATCGAACAGCAGCTCAGCGAAGAGACGCTGATGAGATCTCGCAGGGACTATCAGTAGGAAAAATTTACTTTGAAGGCAAATCCTTTCCTGGAGAGAACAAACAGGGACAGAAAAGAAAAACGACTCCACGCCTGGCATGTCTCTGATATCGGAAGATAACAAGGTGTCATCCCGCTAACAGGATCTTCCTCCGCTTTGAGGCTGCGGTGTGAGTTTCTGGAGATGGAGTTGATAAGGTTTTATTGCTTCCAGTGCCCAACTTTCCGGGAACACTTTTACTCCCTTCAAGTGGACTCCTTAAAGGTTAAGGACCTTTTGTCCACCATTGGTTATCACAACACAAGGTCTCCTGTGGCTACCTGACTGAGGATTTTACTGGCCTGACCTGGTTCCTTCGATCGTACGACTGTTATTGCCTACGTGCACATTCGAGCGACCTCTCTGGTGGGTTAGATTAATTTTAAATCAAAGTTGTAGACCCTGGGACAGGGTTTACCAAGGGGGCAACGGAAGGGAGCATTTGGTTCTTCCTGTTGCTTATATTGAAGAAAAGACTGGCTGGCAGCCTCTTAGTTGTCATGCGGGAAGGTAGACTTGCGACTACGCAACTGCCTCCTACTTACACTGAAAGCTGTGGTGCCATGGCCACAATCGTCAAGGCCTCCCCCGGCCACTTTGAAAGCGGTCAGCCCTCCTGAGCAACGGGGTTGCGTGGTGCTGGCGAGCAGGGGGCTCCAGCTATGTGCCCGGCGCGCCCTCGCCAGGCAGTGAGGCTCGCAGGTGGGAGAGGGTCAGTCACATCATCCTGCGGTCGCCGGCTCATGACTTTGCTGCTGCTGCTGCTGTCTTGCTCCCGCCAGCCCCAAACGTGTTGCGGGCGTGTCTTTCAGTTGACCGAAGGGCCCTTTGGGGCTGGCTCCCCTTGTTTTATCCGTGCGCCAAGATGGCGTGCCCGTTTGACTGGCAGCCCCCGCAGGGCCCCTCTGGAGTGCTGCAAGCTCCGTTCCAACAGCTGGCGAAGCCAGGCGCAGCTTTGGGGCGGCGGCCGGGGGCAAGAGGCTCCCCTCCCAGCCGGCCCATCTCCTTCCTTTTTCTCCAGACCCGAAAGGGGCCCCCGAGGCAAGGGGGCCACCCCCCTCCTTGCCCTTCCTCCTTGCAGAAGGGAAGGGCCAGGGGCTCCTCGGGAGTCAGAGGCGGAACCCGGATGTGAGCTCCGGGAGCGTGTGGGTTTGCTGGCTGGCTGGCTGGCTGGCTGGCTGGCTCGCTCGTTCCCACGCTGGCAGCGTGCAGGCATTCCGCCCTGCGTTCCGACGCGGACGCCCGATGCCCACAAGCTGCGTGACAGCAGCCGAGGCGACGCTGACGACGCACCGACGAGAGTGATGGCGATCCCTTGCGGCTCGTTCCAGGGTTGACGCCGTAGCAGCATCTTGTGTTCTCTCCTCCCGGGGCGCAGGGCGGCAGAGGGAACGCTAGAGAGGGTTTGTGTGCTTCTCGCGGGAGCGCGGAAGGCGGCACCTCGGTCGTCCTTGCTCGTCGCACAGCCAGGCTGACCAAAGGCGCAGCCCCTCCCTCACCAGCTGTCCACCTGGCGACCCCGTGGGACTGAGGGAAGCCACCCCCAGCGGCCCGCTCAGAGGGTCGGGCGGACGGCAGCCTAGCTGGCCTCCCCGGCAGGAAAGGGAGCTCCCTCCCTCCTTCCTCAAGGGGATCAGGCGGGCTGCCAAAGACAGGCCGGGGGAGGGGAGCTAGGTCTCGTGCGCCCGCGCCTCTTGCCTTCCTGGCAGGAAGCCCCTGGGCCGTGGAGGGAGACTCCGCTTTCCCGAGGCGAACCGAGTCCGCTTTCGCCTTTTGGAAAAGATCCCGGCCAAAACAGACAAAGCGCTGGCCGGCGGGGTTCTCCTCTGAGGTCACCCACACACACACACACACACACAGCTGCTGGGGGGCAGACGCCTCCGGCAGGAGACCGCCATTCTGCGCCCTTCCCTTCTGCCCAGTAGAGCCTGCCCGGAATGGCTCCTCTGCCTCCTGGGCACGGGATTCATTTCTCCTTTTCGTTTTGGCCAGCGAGAACCCAAAGCCGCGGCGGGCAGGGCCTCCAGACCCCGTGTCAGGAGGGGGACGGCTCGCCTCCCCCATCCCTTGAAATGCCAACCGCGCGGCCAGACTGGGGGACAGTTGGGTGACTTCTGCGTAAAGCGAAGCGGAAGAGGAGCGGGGAGGAGAAGGAAAATCAGCCTGGAGGGGGGAAAGGACAAATTCAGAGCGGTTCTGCCGCTGTCCTTCCTCCTCCCACCCTCCCCCCAGCCCCGAGGCCGCCCCTCCACCCTCCTTCTCTGCCCCCCGTCACCCCATGGACGGCTCCTCCGCGAGCAGGAAGGAGACGTCCGCGGTTTCCAAGGAACTCTCCAAATGCAAGGAAGGTTTGAGCAGCGCCAGAGACCGTTTCCCTTCCTTTCCCTGCCCGCAAGGCGTACCCGTTCAGATGTTAGGCATTTCCCTCACTGAGGGAGCGGGAGATAGACCTTCTCCTGCAGATTCCAGGTGAGAGCTGGAATCTGGAACGTGTCGTCCCCCTTTCTTGCCCGATGGCAGAGCTGTGAAGGCACGGCTTCTCCGGCGGGGCGACGGAGTGGGCCGTGGAGGCGAGGCCCCCGTTGCCCCCCGCCCAGCCCCTCCCGCCAGCCCCCTTTCCGAAAGGGCCGCCTGGCCCCAGAGCCCGGGGCAGCCGCGGAGAAGGCCTCCCCTCGCTTCCCCACCAGCAGTGGGGGGTCGGGGGGTCGGGAGGGGGAGCCGGGGGAGATGGCCAGACTCGGGGACGGGCCTCTCCCGAGGGTCTCTGCGCCCGGGCGGGCTCCCTGGGGGAGGGACGGCCGGTCGGTCGGAGGGGCTGGGCCGAAGCCTTGTTTTCCCTCCCCATATATATATATATATATATATATATGTATATGTACGTTGCCATATATTCCATAATAAATGATCAACCAACAGCGTGACTGGAGCGTTACAGTATTCTTCAATACACAAGTAGACCCCCGAAGAAAATATAAATGAAATAGACGAATAATTTCGAGTTTATCTGTAACTAATATAACCGAGAAGAACAATCCTTATTTTAGCCTAACGGTTATTATACCCCAGCCCAGACCTATTCTATCTATTCAATATTTCTTATCCCGGAGTATTATTATTAAAGTCTAAGATAAGAACCTAATTAAACTTAGATTTAGCAAAAAAACAAAAACAAAACAAAGTAAAAAAAGGGGAAGAGTACGAAAGAGATGCAGATATAAGCAATATGAAAAATATAGAAAAGAAAGAGGAAGGAAAGGGAAAGAAAAAAAGAAAATAAAGAAGGGAATGGAAAAAAAGGGAAAAGGAGAAGAGATCATGTGAGAGATATAAGAGGATGAGAAGAAAAGATAACATATAAAATGAATTTACAACTCTATTTTCTGATTTAAAATTCTAAAAGAGATGTTTCTCCCCAACTCTCCTTCCATACACTTTTTAGAACATTCCATTCTTGATTCACCCTGTCTATACTTCGGTTTTGCAGGAGCACGGTTAACATATTCCCTTGATACATATCAAGAAGCTTAAATAGCCATTCTTCTGATGTTGGGGTTTCCTTAATTTTCCGTTGACTTGCGTACAGTAATCTGGCCGCTGTCCTCACATATAAAAGAAGCCTTCCATATCTCTTTTAATCATTCCCATTAAATCCTTTTAGTATATTTAATAAAAATCACTCTGGGGACGCAGGAAACTGTAAAGCCCTTATTGCTCTAATTTGATTGTAGATTTCCCTCCAAAATATTCTAGCCATTTCACATGTCCACCAGACATGCCTGTTCCCTCGCCACACTTCCAGCATTTCTCAGATGCATTTTTATATATATTCATTAGCTTTGTGGGGGTCAGATATCACCTGTGAAACATTTTATAATAATTTTGTTTAAGGGCCTGCTTTTTCCCAGTCCTCTAGAGTTGTTGCGTGCCCCACATTTTGGGCGCACTTAATCGTATTATCCTTGATGGTTTCTTTCTCCAATTCTAATTTCAATAAACTCTTGCATATTAGTGATAGTATAGGGTCCTTGCCATCCAACACTTTAACATCAAAACCATTTCTTTTCCCCTCAATACCTCCTGTATTCATGTCAATTCTACGTCTCTCTTTTAACTGTCGATATAAAAACCAGTTACATGTAATTCCTTCTGTTTGTAATACCTGGAGGGGTTTAAAAGCGTCTCTACCTATTTTATTATCTCATAAATCCCCGTAAGTTAACCACTTTCTTGTTGACCCACATTCTTATCGATGAAAAGCTTCCTGGGTGGCTATCCAAGCTGGGATTTTGGCATTTTATATATGTTCCAGATCCTTAAAAGCGATTTTCTCGTCCTATGTTTATTAAATTCTTTATCCGTACTGGCTCTGTTACATCCCAAATAACCATGCCAACCGTACTTCATGTGAAACACCACTGGCTGTAAAATCCTTTGCTTTTTTAAACGTCTCCAATCAAGAACGCAGGACAAAGCACAAGCCTGGTGGTATATCTTGCAGTCTGGGAGGATCTCTGCCATCTTCTAGCAGGTAAGGCCCGTGAGTTCTCGATCCCTTCCCCAACCACGCAAACTTTCTTACCGGACCTAGGCCTCCACGGCCCACAGGAGCAGGAAGAGGCGCCTGCGGGCTGGCGGAGGGACCGGGAAACACAGAGAAAGGGAGGGCAGGGAGGGGGCCGGACACGGAGGGGAGGGGGAGGCACTGGGCCCCTCGGAGGAAACCAGGGTCTCCTCGTGTGAAGGCGGATCGTAGCGAAAGAGACTGCGCGAGGCCTGCCGGGGCCGCCCTCCGGAGGCCCCTCCGTCGAACAAGGGCTGCCCGCCCGCCCGCCCGCCCACTTTGCCCGGGCGGCTCTCATTCGGGGGACGTCCTCTGCAGGGACCGCGGCAGACAGAAATCCCCCAGCGCGCGAGAGAGAGCCGGGGGCGACTCGGGGCTCCAGCGCAGCGGTGCCACTGCGGGGGGGGGCAGCCTAACAAAACCCGCGCCGCCAGTGCGGACGGGCTCCCCGCGGGAAGGCGCCACGCTCCGCCGCGCCTGGCCGGTTAAACCCTAGCGAGTCGGGGGCAGGCTCTGCCGGCCGGTAGCGGCGCTGCCGGAGCGGACCGAGCATCGCACGGTGGCCTGGAGAGCGAGGTGGCCTCAGAAGAAGGCAAGGGCGCCCCCGCACGAGGGCTTCTGCAGATGAGCCCCCGCCGCTAAGCAGGGGCCCGCAAGGACCGGGGCCCCGGGCCCGGCAGCCGGAAGGCAGCGGAGGCCCCGCAGAGCACAGCCCGGAGGGGCCCCGTCCCCAGTTCCCCCGGCAGTCCTGGGCAGGGGCCAGGGGGCTGCCAGGACGCGCGGGACAGGGAGTCGGCGGGAGCGGCTGCCTTCGCGCAGTCTGGCGGACCGCCCCGGGGCGAAGCAGTCCGGACAGCCAGCTCTGCACGGAAGCGCTCCTCCGCTCGCCTCCGGGACGCCCGGGTCGCCCCTCGCGCGGGAACGAGCGGAAACCAGGCCGCCCGGTCTTCCAGGTGGCGCCGCGGTTCTCTCCCCGGCTGCCGGAGGAAGCGCCTTCGCTCCGCCGAACGACGAGGAAGGCCGAAGCCCTCGCTTCCCCGCTTGAAGAGAAAGCCCCCCGCCTCGGGTGGTCCCCCCGCCCGGGGAAGGCAGGATGGCTGCCGCGCGTGGCCGGGAACCCCGCACGCGGCTCCCACCCCCTCAACGCGCCGGGCCGCCCCTGCTCGGGGCAGCTAAGCAGGGTCGGTCCCGGCTGGTGGAGGGAGGGGAGACCGGGCCACGACTCCCCGGCGCTGGAGGCGGTCCTGCCGGGGAGCGAGCCAGCCGAGCCGCCCCCAGGGCCTCCTGGCCTGAGGGGCCCCTGGGGAAGTCAGGGGCCGCCCAAGGCAGGCGCGCCAGCCCTCCGCGGAGCCCCGCCCGCCCGCCCGCCCGCCTCTCTTCCGCGCCGCGGGGCCTCCGCGGGGCGGGCCTGGCCTCGGCGCAGAGGAGCCTCCGCTCGCCGGGCCCAGCAGCCGCGGCGCAGGGGCTCCCGCGGGAGGACGGCCCCCCGGCCGAGGCGGAGGCTCCCCCGCGCCCCTGCCCCTCGCCCGGGCTTTCCCCGGGGAGGGCGCTTCCCCAAGAGACGGGGGCGCAGAGTGTCCGGGGGGCGCGCCTGCGACGCGGGGGCGGAGAAGAGACCGGGACCGCCCCGGCGGCGGGCTCCCCTCAGAGGCCGGACTTCCCTCGGCCCGCCTTCGTTCCCCCTCGGCGCAGGCCCCGCCGCCCCCCAGCCAGGGGCCCCGGGTGTCCGCGGGGAGGGCCAGCCTGAAGGGGCGCGCCGCGGCCACCAGGGCTTCCGAAGAACGCCTCCGTTTATTCGCGAGCGCGCAAGGCTCGGCGCTCAAGGCTCGGCCCCCCCATCACGGGCTCCCTCCTTCTACAGGGCCGCGTCTGCTGGGGGGCGGCCGTTCGCCTCCGCTCCGGCACCGCCGGGGAGCCCCGACTGCCAGAGCGCGCGCGCCTCCGCCCCGCTCCTCAGCTCCGGGCTCGTGAGGGGCTCCGGACACCCCCCTGCTAACAGGAGGGGCTTTCCCAGGGAGCCCTGCCCGGATCGGGCTCCCAACCCCCCGCCAAGAATAAGAAGAATTCATAAGAAGAAGAATTAATAAGAATAAGAATGATAATTTATTTCTATCCCGCCTCTCCCCGCGGATCGAGGCGGCGAACAACACTAATAGGTGGATTCCGTTAAAAACGTCAAAAAAGCGTACCCAATCCTCCCCACCCACCGACCCAGCTAAACCCAACCCCCTAAAGCACGTAACAAGGATCAATTAATTAACTCTGAAAAACACAGCCAGAGGGCTGCTGGGAGGCGGGGGAAGCGGCTTCCTTTTCCTTCCAGCGCTCTGCAAGCCCTGTCTTCTTCCCTTCTTCTCCGGCGTTCTCCTCCCTCTCGGCTGTGTTGCCTTTACCGGTGCGTTCTCTGGGCCCTCTTTCTCTTCTTCTCTTTCGAGGAGGTAGTTATAGCGCCCGGATGCGTTGGGATGCTTTGTACGTGAATGTTCCTTGCTGACCGCTCAAATTGGCAACACAAACGGTGGGGGATGCGGGTGAGTTTATGACAGCCGTAAAGAACTGAGCATCATACTTAAGAAACGATCCTTAGAAGCTGGGAAAATTTCCAGCTCTTTTTCAGGGGTGGAAGTCAGGCTTACAGGGGCTGGAAATGAACTCCAGTATGACAGCCTTAAAGAACTAAGCATCATACTTAAGAAACCGTCCTCACAGGCTGGGAGATTTTCTTCCTCTTTTTCAGGGGTGGAAGTCAGGCTTGCAGGGGCTGGAAATAAACTCCAGCCCTAAAGAACTGAGCATCATACTTAAGAAACGATCCTAAGAAGCTGGGAAAATTTCCAGCTCTTTTTCAGGGGTGGAAGTCAGGCTTGAAGGGGCTGGAAATCAACTCCAGTATGACAGCCGTAAAGAACTAAGCATCATACTTAAGAAACGATCCTAAGAAGCCGGGAAAATTTCCAGCTCTTTTTCAGGGGTGGAAGTCAGGCTTGAAGGGGCTGGAAATCAACTCCAGTATGACAGCCGTAAAGAACTAAGCATCATACTTAAGAAACGATCCTAGAAGCCGGGAAAATTTCCAGCTCTTTTTCAGGGGTGGAAGTCAGGCTTGAAGGGGATGGAAATGAACTCCAGTATGACAACCTTAAAGAACTAAGCATCATACTTAAGAAACCGTCCTCACAGGCTGGGAGATTTTCCAGCTCTTTTTCAGGGGTGGAAGTCAGGCTTGAAGGGGATGGAAATGAACTCCTGTATGACAGCCCTAAAGAACTAAGCATCATACTTAAGAAACGATCCTTAGAAGCCGGGAAAATTTCCAGCTCTTTTCCAGGGGTGGAAGTCAGGCTTGAAGGGGATGGAAATGAACTCCTGTATGACAACCGTAAAGAACTAAGCATCATACTTAAGAAATCATCCTCACAGGCTGGGAGATTTTCCAGCTCTTTTTCAGGGGTGGAAGTCAGGCTTGCAGGGGCTGGAAATCAACTCCAGTATGACAGCCGTAAAGAACTAAGCATCATACTTAGGAAACCGTCCTCACAGGCTGGGAGATTTTCTTCCTCTTTTTCAGGGGTGGAACTCAGGCTTGCAGGGGCTGGAAATAAACTCCAGTATGACAGCCGTAAAGAACTGAGCATCATACTTAAGAAACGATCCTTAGAAGCCGGGAAAATTTCCAGCTGTTTTTCAGGGGTGGAAGTCAGGCTTGAAGGGGCTGGCAATGAACTCCAGTATGACTTTGGGGGAAGAGCGGCAGGGAAGAAGGCAAGGGCATCACGTCTGGTTCTCGGAGGGGGGGGTTTCGGGCTTCGAGGCCCTGTTGGCGGTCTCTCCCCGGCATTCCGCCTGCCTGTGTGCCGCGTCTTCAGAGGAACGAAGAGGGCAGCCACAGACGCAGGCGGAAGCGCAGGAGGAGAGACCACCAGAACAGGGTCTCAGAGCCCCGAAAGCCCCCAAGAACCGACGGATCCTGGCCGTGGAAACCTCCCGCTCCCCATTCAAGCCTATCTCCCAGTGAAACCACCTCCGATCCGGGGAGGGGGGCTTCTAAGACCCCACCCCCGTACAGCCAAGGTTTCTGCAGTAAAAGCGAGCGGCCCTCACGCCCCCCCCCGGGGATAGCCTTCCTTCGCCCGGAGAGGAACCAGCTGGGCGCTTCTGCGCAGTTGGTGGGAAGCGGGGGGGGGCGCGGGGGTCTTTTACGTCAGGCCTCGCGGGCAGGGAGGTGGCGGGGCCCGATTGGCTGCTTCGCGGAGGCGTGGCCGAGGAGGTTGTCCCGCTCCATATAGAGGGCGGGCGGGCGGGCCGGCCCAGGCTCAGGGCGGAGGCGCCCCTCGGGGTGGCCGCTTGCTCTCCGCTCTTTGGAAGGACGCGCCAGTCTTTCTCTGCTCTCTTTAACCAACCGTTGGTATCTCAGTAACCGTCAATACCTCTGTTTCAAGATTCTCCCACAGTCAAGACCAGACCAGACCAGAGCGACCCTCCCTTGCTTTGAGCACAGGGGTCTTGTGCGGGCGACGCACTCCCAGCCCAGCCGACCCCGTGATAAGAGCGACCTGGCCCAGAGAGCCGCCGTGAGATCTGCCGAAGCCCGAGGGCTGGCCTCCCGCCGCCTGGCCTGCCTCCGCGGGTTTCTCGCCCTCCTCCGGGGGGTTTGGGGCTGGCTCGGCCCTCCCTCCTTCCGAAGGGGCTGGCCGCGTGGCCGCCCGGCGGGCGGGGCCGCTGTTTTGCGAGGGGTGGCCGTCGACCCGCCTCCCGACCGGCGCCCCCCCGCAGGCGGGGCGCCGGGACCCTCGCCTGCCGACTTTGGCCGCGGCGCTTCAGGGCGTCCCCCGGCCGGGGGAGGGCGCCGGGCTTTTCTCCCCTCCGGGGGCGAGCAGAGCTTCCGGCTGCCAGAGATGCCGCCTTGCTCCTTTTGGCAATGGCTTTTTCATTATTTATGATTCTTACGCTTACTACCACTGCCATCGTGACCGTCGTCGGAATGATCATCACGATCATCGTCGTCGCCATCATCATCACCATTTGGCAAAACCTTTATTACTACTATTTTCATTATTCCTAATATAATTACTATTACTGCTGTTATCACTACCACTATCAGCAGCACCAGCAGCACCAGCATCATTATTTGGCCATGGCTTACCATGTATAACTACCACTGTCAACCATTAACGGCCGCGCCTATACACGTGCTTGTCCGGTGGCCCTTTACAAGCACGTGGAGCAGGGTGGCAGAAAAAGGTCAAGTAAAGGCCACATTATTTGATATCAAGAGATATCTAGTGCTCTCACCAGACATAACATAACCGCAGGAACAGTACTACTTTATTAAGTAAGGCATACCTGTGCACATTGTGCAGAGGCATGCTTCACTTAACAAATCCTTTGACCAAGGAGCTCCTTTTACAAAGTCTTTTGATGCCCACCCTCCTTATTTTCTTTCTAGCTGGAGTTTTTTTAGGAGCATCAACACTAGGAGGATGGTGAAAGAGGCTGGAGAAAGTCAGCTTTCAGTGTCAGGCTGCACAAGTGTGTTTGAAGCAAATGAGGTGATAAAACTTCAGTGGGGAAAGACTGTACTCCAGTTGATCCTGTTGTAGCTATGTGTGCCTGTTTGCAACAGGTAAGGTAAACAGCGGCTGCCACCAGAATCCCTTACTGAGCATGCATAAACAACAAAACAGATAGAAAAGAGGAGAGCAGATAAGCCTGCCTCACCAGCTCCCCTCAGAATGTTACTAAAGCAAAGTATAAGTTTGGCCACCCAAACAGAAAACATCAGAAAAGCAAAGGCTAATGAAAGAAAAAGCCTTCCCTGGATTTTAGAAGGTGCTTTCAAGTGGTCTCTAGAAGGCTCAAAATGTTACTGGCTGTTAAGGAAGACTTAGGCTATTTCCGCACTAGACTTTTATAGCACTATGATTCCACTTGAAACATCCTATGGAATCCTGGGGTTTGCAGTTTCAGGAGGGGCCAGCCTCAGAAGTTAATGCACTAGAAACCTCCCAAATTAGACTACTGTAATTCACTCCACATGGGACCAGCCTGGGAGATGTCTTGGAAACTACAATTGGTATAAATGCTGAAGGAGGGCTGGAGAAACACAGGTGTTCAGAATCAAGTTACAGTTGTTGCCACAAAATATGGGTGACTCAAGGGTCCACCTGGGATGCCAATACCTCTGTGGAAAGGTGGGAAACATTAGCTCAAAGTAGCAGGCCCGTGAGAGCGGGGGTTACCCAATGAGATCTTTTACACCAACGTTTACGAATATTTCTACAGGGAAGAACCAAACAGAGATCCAAAAGTAAGCTTAACTTTGTTTTATTTGGGGAATTAATAATCACAGACACACAGCAGGAGCTCTGCAGCTGGCTCCTCAAAGGTAGAAACAGCAGATGGCTGCAAAAACCTTTCCTTTTTGGAGGTTTTCATATTTGTGGGTACGGGAGACACAGCCTGTCCTATTTCCAGTGTTTCATGGGATGCTCTGATTCTTCCAGAAGAGTGGAGGGGTGGCTCCCACTCAGCTTTCTCTCCTGACTTCTCTTCTCTAAGGTTTGGCTCTTTGGTGCCTCCTACAAACCCCTGTGGATGGAGCTTGTGCCCCCCAACAAAAGGGCTTACTTGAGCAAACAGGTAAGCCAGCTGAATTCTCCTGGGAAACCCTCTGTGTGGGAGACATCAGATGCTGGATTGGGTCTTAGCCCTTGACAGAACCTCACTCTAAGGCCCTTTTCACACAGCATTTCTAACGCAAAAGGGCCCCTTGACCATTGTGCACATGTGAGGAGCGGCCCACACAACGTCCTCGCAATTGCATGATGCTGCTGGGGCCAGCAGGCGCCAGTCGTGCATTATTTCATTTCCGGCTTCTAGCCAAAAGTGGTGCATGATCATGCATCACTCCAGGGCCCCATGCGCACTTACCGTGCACGCAGAGCCTCCAGAGCCACAGCGCTCGCACTTCCTGCCCCAGCGCAGCCTGGGAAAACCCCAGGCTGTGCTGCGGAAGGAAGAGGAGGAGCCCTCACGCTGCCTGCTCACTAGCAGGCAGTGGTTGCAGAGCTGCAGCAGTGGGGACGCGAGAGCCTCTCACAAGAGGCTGCTCGCGCGATCCCAGGACCACGAAAAGGTGCAAAATGGGCCACAGTCTGGAACAGGGCAGGATCTCCAACAGTTCACTGACCCTATCTTTGGAGATTTTCTATGGCCTGGGGGACCCACCCAGCCTTTTGTTCTTCCCGCCCTCAATTTAGGGATCATTGGGTGATCCCCCCCCCACATCTCCTTGCATTGAGAATTTTGAGGGTTTCTGACGGAGATGGGAAAAGCTTCCATCCTTCTGCTCCACTTCCTTGCTTCCCCAGATTATTCACTAAGTATGTACATGGCACTTTGAAGGACTGGCCAATGAGTGGAAAGAGAGGGTCAACATGCATGCAGTTACCTATAATAAATAAGGTTTCCACATCTCATGGCCTGGCACTTTTTCTTCTGTCCTCAGGGGGAGGGGGAGGAAACTCAGCATGAGAACAATGCCTTGAATGGGCTACGTGTGTGTCCCTCATTTGTTTCATTTGGAACTTTTTACTGGAATGGAACACTTCATACAATTTTGGTTGATACCTAATATGTCCTGTTTACTGAGATGCACCCTGAAATCTAAGGCTTGGAATAGTACTGACCTAGTGGCCCAAATAATGATTTATTTTTATCTATCACTAGGGTAGAAAAGAAGTGGACTTAAGCCTACAACACCTTATGGTACCCACTTCTTTCTCTCCATTAGTCTCAAAGATGCTACAAGGTCCCTCTGCAGGGCAGACCAGGGGTCCGTTTCAAAAGCAATGGCGGTGGTTCTAGACCAGCTACTGACTTTACATAGCTCAGTAGAGTCTGCTGGCTCCACAAACCCTCCCTGCCCAGACTTACCAAGCAGCGGCTGCTGCAAGACACCGAGGTTTGCCCACGGGTCAAGCAAGACACAGCTGACCAAGGTTGCCATCTCATTTTCACCAGCAGTATCTGTCCAACCATCCGAAAAAGGATCCCTGTCACAATTCCTCTTCGCATTGGAGATTGCTAGTGGAAACTGGGTGTGAAAGTCAGTCTGCTCCATCCCAAGGAATAGGAGAACAGATCCCCATCACTTGCAGCGGCTGGTCCCTGGGAAGACCGAACTGGGGGACTTTTACAACCCCTGCATATCCTCCATATGATAAAATACATAGGGATTGTGAATACGAGTGCGTTACGGATGCAAAACTCTACGCTCTGCATTTGTAACCCACGTCATGAGTGGTTACAGTGCTATTTCTTTTGGTGTAACGTGGGGGTGGGGAAAGTACAGCCCCCGGGCTGTGTGTGTCCTCCAAAGCCCCCTAAGGCTAGACAGAACCCTTATTCTAACAAAGGTCTCCCAGTTCCCCAGGTGGCAGATTCCCCAGAATCGGGCTGGAGCTAAACAGTCTTAAGCCCAGGAAGGGCTTTTTTCCAACCAGGAAGCTGAATTCTGGTTTATCTCCAGCTTGGGAAGAAAAAAAAGGCCTTTCCTGGACCTGAAAGTGCCCAGAGAAGCCTAAAAACGTGGTGAAATTGTGCCCCCTCCAGGCCACTGCAGGCTTAAGGGCGTATTTTGGTGAATGTCAAGAAACCTTTTTAAATTCAAGACACACGGCAAGAGTGGGTGGGCATGGCCCCCCAAGGTCCCACGGGAGACCAAAACGGACCCCCAGCCTCTGGGAGTTGCCCACACTTGGTGCAAAGAGCAGTACCTCTTATTTACTTTTAAAAAACTATCCTTCCAAGCCTTTTCAGAGGAATTTTAATGAGACTTTTGCAAAGTTTCAAGCCTGGACATCTCCACTAATTGGTGGTATTGGGAGGGTGAGTGAACAGTATGCATACAGTGGGCAGTGGATGAAAAAAAGCAGCAGCTCCCCTTGCAACACTTGTTAGATCCCCTGCTTTTGCCCGCCTGGTTCTCTCCAGATGTGTTGGAAGATAAATCCCATCATCCTCAGTCAGGAATTGGCCTGTGCGACTTGTATCACTTGGAAGGGGAACTCAAATACCCCTCCCCCAAAAAGTTACTTTCAAGCAGCCAATGTGCTAATGGTGTCGACCAAAGTATTATGTGCCATTTGTAAACTGCAAACTCTGTGCTCTTCGTATCAGTGTTAGAGATCAACATATCAGTAACTGTGCATTGTGAAAAATATTATCGTCCCCAAATGGGTCAGTTCTCTAAGCTCAGTACGAATAAACACAACACTCAGGGATATTCTACTTTGCCTCCTGAGTTAAGAATGCGTAGCTAGGTGCCATCTCCTGGTCTGAACCTCAAAAACCTCCCTTACTAACCAGCAGCCACAGCAAGTGATGGAGGTCGGATCAGCAGCCCATCCAGACAAAGAAGGATGACGTTTCCTGCCAGTGAACGAAGCCACAGGAAGGAATTGTGGGAGGGGTCCTGCTTACGATGGTTGGGGGCTCAGCTGCAGGTGGGAGGGGCCCAGAAACGTCTCCCTCCTGCGCCCCGGTTGTCTGCTGCACAGACCTCCGTCTGTCACGAACTGAATTCACACACGCAGATAGTACACTGCGTAAACATTATTTATTTGGAATGCAATACATCGTTCAGGACTTCAGTGAGAGGACTAAGAGCAATTAGCAAATTCAAATGCATAAAATCCCAAGACGTTTCCCTTCCTCTTGCAAGAGACCCTGAAGCGGTGAGAGCCTGGCAGTGCTTATCAGTGCATTCCTAGCTTTTGTTTATCTAACGGTCTCTGGTTTCCATACTTTTGTTTCAAGCAAGCAGCTATCTTAAAACCTACTACATATCCCATTACTATAATATGCAGGGCATCCAACATCCGTCGCTTGGTGAAGCTGCTGGCTATGAAGGGAGGCTTGGGGGAACCATTCATGGGAATTGGGCCACGATCGAGAAGATATCATTTTAGCGAACGTGCAGCAGTCACAGATCACTAACTCTTGGCCACCTCACTAGCTCCAGAGAAGATGAAAATAAAGAAATAGCCATGGAACAGGATGAATGCAATCTTGATTAATCACCAAAGGAGGAGGAGGATAAGAAAGCAGACAGGGAAGAGCATGGTCTCTCCTGGAGGGACGGAGAAGTGGATTAACAGAAGTCACGCTTGAGAAAAAGGGTTTGGCCCTTGGAGCCTTCCCAGCCACCCAGCCATCTGTGATTTCAGAAATGTTGGCATGGCCTCTCTGTGGAGATCTTCATAGAACAAGAAATCCCATTTGCAGATGAATGCATCTGTGTTCTTAGTCCTCTTCAATCCAGTCACTGAAATCTATAAGGCAAAAGAGCAACTCTTCTAGTCCAAAACGAGGAGGAGGAAGAGGGGCAGAGTCTGATCCCCTTGAATCATCTTAAATCAACCTGTACTGGTGTAATGTGACTGTGCTGGTCGGCCAGCCCCAGGTACTAGAAGTTAGGCAAGGGGGCCTTTCACACTACACAGTTATAGTGCTAGGACCCCACTTCAGTGGTCATGGTTCAGTCCTGTGGAAGGAATCCTGGGATCTGCAGTTCAGAGAAGGACACTGAGAAATCTGCCAGAGCGCTCTGCAGCCTCAGCCAACTCCAACCCTCAGGATTTCCCGGGAGGAGGTTAAAATGGAATCCTAGTGCCACAATTCTGCAAGGTGGAAGGGCCCAAGGACAGAGGAAGAGTCCGGTCAGATCAGATCAAAGACCCACCTAGCCTGGCATTCTCTTCCTACAGGGGCTATCAGGGGAAAAGGTCTCGGGAAATCTAGTGTATAAAGTCTTGGAACATTAAAGTAAAACTTTAAATTGTGAATTCATCTACTGGAAGGTTTTGGGAAGGAATAAAAACTGACTAACTGAAGCTTAATTCAAGTTTGGATTTGGAAAAAGGAAAATAGGTTGTAATTTTATTTTGGCAGCTGGCTTGTGGCTCGGCAAGGTGGCGGGTGTCCAAAACACGAAAGGCTCATAAAATAAAATCTAAACAGCCTGTTGTAGTTTGGGAGAGACAAAACTCCCAAAAACCGACACATAAGAGTTTCTTAAGACTAATTCGAACTACGTCAAATGATAGTTTCATGTCTAACAATAAAAAAGAATCCACCAAAGCATTAGAAATGGCTGCAAGACCTAAAACAAGCAAGCAGTCAGAAGACAGAGAGAGAGAAAGAGTCAAGCAGGAAATGGAGGCACGAAACAATGGTTTCTGCAGGCTTTGAGTCAGAAAAATGAAGTTCTTATAACTACAATAACCACTAAAATCATGCATGAGATTAAAGAACCCATTCAGGAGATAACCAAAGAAATTAAAAAAGTGAATAAGAAAGTTGATACCCTGCAAAAAAAGCAAAACTCCCAACAAAAGGCAATATCGGAACTTACAGCTAGATTGGATCAGCAGGAATGGCGAATCTCCAAGATTGGAACTGCAGGAATAACATTCGCGTTCACGGTGTTCCAGAGACTTCGAATGAAGCTGCAAGAAGTTTGAAGGAAGAAGTCCTGAAATGGCTGCAAAATATTGTTCCTCAGATTACCTGGGATGAACAGGAAGTTTAGCGTATTCACAGAGCAACAAAAATAAAGAGAGGCCTCAGTCCCAGAGATGTAATCATGAGAATATCAAGCTTTAATAAAAATGACATTTTGATGAAAGCAATTAGAAAACTTCCAGGATCATTAAAATATGATGACACTACAATTGAAATCTTTAATGATCTCTGCTGGGAGATGATTGGAGAAGAGGAATCAAACCCTGTACCGCAGTTTTGCAAAGAGCTGGAATAAAATACAGCTGGAGGTAACCTATTTTTCTGAAATTTCAGAGGGCAGGCAAGCAATACAGGATATATTCCCTCCAGTAGGGAACAGAGCTTCTGAAAGATCTGAATTTAATGCAGCAAGACGAAGAGGACAGAGCGAGTGTAGCTGAAGGATCTACGCAGATCGGCGCGGCTGGAGGATCTAAGGCAGTGGTTCTCAACCTGTGGGTCCCCAGATGTTTGTGGACTTCAGCTCCCAGAAGCCCCAGCCACTATGGTCAATGCTCAGGGCTTCTGGGAGCTGAAGTCCAAAAACATCTGGGGACCCACAGGTTGAGAACCACTGATCTAAGGAGATGTAGAGAAGACGAAAGAACAATAATACCGACAAGAAATGTGCGTATGTGTATGCACATATAAGTGTGTATGTACACACACATATGTAATGGGAAGAAAAAATAATAATAATAATAACAACAATAATGGGGGGGAAAGGTTACATTAGAAGGGACATGTATAATAAACAAGTGGGAGGAAGAACCTGCTTCTGTGCTGGAGAACGTGGCTACCTCTTGTCCCCCAGGGCTTGTTAAAGCCATGAGAGAGGTTTGGGTATTGATACCCTGGGGAAGGATGGGGGGAAAGCTGTTTATGTGGGTATGGGGAGGGGGGACGATAAGGGAAGAGGGGAGGGAGGGGAAGGGGGGATTGGGAGCACTGCACAAAAGAGCCAATTAAGATTTAGGGAAAGACTTTGGAAATCTGCAATATGGCTAATAAGTTGAAGATAACAACACTGAAATGTTAAAGGTTTGGGTTCTGTGATAAAAAGGAAACGGATAGAGTCATGGTTGAAAAAAGATAAAGCTGATACAATTTTTTTACGAGGAACACCTGAAACACAAGAACGAACAAACGAACTTAAACTGAATTGGGCTGCTACTTACGAAAAAGCATATGGTACCTCCAAGGCAAGAAGAGTAGCCACTATAATATCTAGAAGATGTAATTTTAATGTATTAAGAGTTAAAAAAGATGAAAAAGGTAGATTTATAATTATACAAGGGGGAATGGAAAAAGAAATGTATGTATTGGTTAATGTATATGCTCCAAATGAGAAACAAAAAGAACTTTATGATAAAATATTTAAGGAGTTGGAGCATACACAGGGAGACCTCATAATTATGGCAGGAGATTTCAATATGGTTAGGGATAAGTGGAAAGATAAATCTGATCTGAGAATAAGAGAAAGACTGAGTAATATTACAGCTCTGAATAAAGTGATGAACAGACAAGGGTTAAAAGTTGTTTGGAGGTTGATAAAGGGAGATGAAAAGATGTACGCTTATTACTCATCTGTTCATAAAAACTATTCTAGGATAGATTTCATTTTTGTTTCAAAAAATATAGTCTCAAGGTTATTAAACACAGATACAGCAGTGATAAAAGTCACGGACCACACCTTAGTAAACATGGACGTTTTTGTGTGGCTCACATTGCACTGAATGCTCTTGTCTTTCTTTCTCTGCTATGAAAACCCTTCGGTCCCCTGTTGACCTCAGCAGCTGCTTACTGGGAAGTGGGCTTGCGGGACTTTCACCAAACCTACATAGCCCCCTAAATTATGAATATAAAACAGTTGTGAATGTGTAACTGTAGGTTGCCCAACAAATTGCCCAAGAAGTTTCAGGCCAACAACAACAAAAACTAACAATAACAACAACAATGTGGCTTTCCGTAGCCGCACTTTCTCAAGCAAGCTCTGTAGGAATTCTTTGGGCTGGAAATATCTGCTCAAGGAGAAGGTTTTTCAACTTCCTGAATGAGCAGGAACAGATGCTCTTCTTGAGTTCCTGATTGTTCTTCTCTCAGAGGTCTCACTTTCTTCTAACACTTAACTCAAGATCTTTCTCCATAAGGAAGCCCAACCACGCCTTTGACAGAGTTGACTTAATCTGTATCAGAGTCTCCCCAGAGTATCCCTTCCAGGTGGGTCAGACGGGTCTTCAGTTGGCCCCTTTCTTTGCCATGGCCACCAGAGATTCCGATGCCTGCTGTGTAAATTTCCCGTGCTTCTTCCACCTTTCCTTTCTTGTGGAGCAGGAAGTCCCCCCAGTGCAGGTAGATGGCCTGCTGGCATCGCTTGCTGACATTGGGCAGATCCTCCAACAGGTTCTGATAAATCTCTTCCTCGTAATCCAGGGACTCTTCCCCATACATTTTGGCCAACCCCAGCCGGGAAAACACTGACAGAGGATTTGCTTCCAGAGACCGTTTGAAGCTCTCAGTAGCTGCTGCTGCTAATTCTTTCCTTTCTTTCGGTGATACCTTCTCCATCTTACTCTTGTAGTAGAGGCCAAGGTCATAGTGAAGGAGGTGGTAGCTGGGATCCAGGGCTACAGCCTTCTTCAGAGTTGAAATTGCCTGAGACAGGGAAGAGGGTTTATATGCCAACACTTTGGCAGCATTTCTCAGGACTTCCGGGTTGAGGCTGTTCTGGACCACATCTTCAACTAGGCTGTTGGCTCTCTGGGTATCTTTATTTACTAACAGCCTAGCCAAATACATCTTGGCTTCATAATTTGGGGATGGCTAAAGATAATCTCTTCCAGCAGCCTTTGGGCCTCTTCTTGAACATCTCTTTTCCAACAGTGACTCCAAGTGGCAAAGAGGGAGGATGCCAGCCCTGCCTGGAATTCCTCGTTGGACTTATCTCCTCTCAGGGCCATTCGGAAACATTTTGTGGCCTGTGGTCCATTCCGGAAGCCGCCGGCCAGCAGGGACCACCCTTTCTGGGCCTGGATTTCTGGATCACAACAGAGTAAGGCTCAGGGCTGGAGAGAGACTGGCAAATCTCACGGATCCGGCTCAGGTAGAGCTCCACCATATCGTAGTTGGTCAAGTGGTAATACATCCAGGCGTAGTTCCCATACGTCACCAGGGCCTGGCGGGAGAAGTTGGTGGGATGCTCCTGCTTCAGAACCTCCTCTGCTCTTTGGAGGCTCCTCAGAGCTTCATGGTAGTCACCTTGGAGGTGGTGCAAGTAGGCCTTCATGGCCAGGTAGGCCCCACGATTACGGTATAATGTGTGGCCCAGTTGGAGATCCAAGGTCTGCAGGATGTGACCTATGTCCACCTTGTCCTTGATCTCAAAGTCCCAGGTGAAATGGCACTGCAGGTTCCGGAGCTTCTCCCTCAATGGTTGGTTGCTGCCAAGACAGGAAAGAGAAAGACGGGGAAAGGGTGAGAGGGAGAGGCACAATGAATGGGAGACAATGGTCTCAGTGGTGGGATTGAAAATGGCTCACAGACCATCAGAAGCAGCAGTCTCCAGCTGAAGGCTGAAATGCTAAAAACACAGCCTGGAATTCCAGATTGGCTGCTTAGTTAAGTATATGAGGTTATGAATACTTATACTTAGTTACTCAACTATCTCAGACGTACTTGACTGCCTACTGACTCCAACTTCGACAAGCCAGCCTGATGATTTAGATGATGCCCTCCTGGAGCAGATGACCACACATTCAAAAAGGAGAGATGCATTAGTAATGGGAGATTTCAACTATCCTGATATATGTTGGCAGTCAAACTCTGCCAAGACCACAAGGTCCACCAAGTTCCTCACTTGCCTTGCAGACAATTTCATGGTCCACAAGGTGGAAGAGGCGACAAGGGGATCAACTATTTTAGATCTGATCTGACCAACAGGGATGACCTTGTTGATGAGGTGGAGGTGGTGGGATCCTTAGGGGGGAATGACCATACTCTTTTGGAATTTGTCATTCAGTGAGAAGAGGAGCGAAGTGTAGCCAGACATGCACCCTTGAGTTTTAAAAAGCTGATTTCTGTAAACTTAGGGAATTACTGGCTAAAATTTCATGGTCAAGAATACTGAAAGAGAAAGGAATTCATGACGGATGGGAGTTTCTTAAAAGTGAGATACTGAAGGCACAATTGAAAACTGTGCCAATAAGGAGGGAAAATGGCAGGTGTCTAAAGAAATCAGAATGATTGAATGAAGAACCCTCAGCTGAGCCAAGTTTTAAAAGAAACATTTACAGGAATTGGAAGAATGGTGAAACCACCAAAGAGGAATTCAAGCAAATAACCAGGAGATGTAGGGAGAAGGTCAGAAAAGCTAAAGTGCAGAACGAACTCAGGCTGGCCGGAGATATTAAAAGCAACAAAAAGGGCCTTTTTAGATAGGTCCACAGCAAAAGGAAAAACAAGGAAATGATAGGGTCGCTGCGCAGAGAAAATGCCCAATTGATAACAGGGGGAAGAGAGAAGGCAGAACTTCTCAGCACCTTCTTCGCCTCGCTCTTCTCCCAAAAGGATAGAAGTACTCAACCTGGGGGATGGGTAGCAGGTGGGGGGGAATGCAGCACAGAACAAGTAGAGAAGTAGTACAGGAATATCCGGCTAAACTAGATGAATTCAAGTCTCCAGGGCCAGATGAATTACATCCAAGGATATTAAAAGAACTGGCAGAAGTCATTTCAGAACCACTCGCAATAATCTTTCAGAACTCTTGGAGAACAGGAGAAGTCCCAGAAGACTGGAGGAGGGCAAATGTCCACATCTCTAAGAAGGGGAGGGGAAGACCCAAATAATTATCGACAGGTCAGCGTGACATCAATACCAGGAAAATCATGGCAGGCTAATCTGATCTTTTTTTTGACAGAATTACAAACTTGGTAGATGAAGGCAATGCTGAGGACATAACATTTCTTGACTTCAGTAAGACCTTTGACAGGTTCCCCTGTGATATTCTTGCAAACAAGACAGTAAAATGTGGGATAGACAATGCGACTGTTAGCTGCATTTGTAACTGGTTGACCAACCTAACCCAAAGGGTGCTCCTCACCACTGGCTGCTTTTCCTCCTGGAGAGAAATGACTAGTGGGGTGCCACAGGGTTCTGTCCTGGGCCCAGGGCTGTTCAACATCTTCATCAATGACTTGGATGAAGGAGTAGAGGGCATGCTGATCAAATTTGCAATTGATACCAAATTGGGAGGGGTTGCTAATAACCCAGAGGACAGGATCATAATTCAAAATAACCTTAATAGATTGGAGAGCTGGGCCAAAGCTAAAAAAATGAATTTCAACAGAGAGAAATGTAAGGTCCTACACTTAGGCAGAAAAAATAAAATGCACAAATATAGGACGGGGGTCACGTGGCTGGACAACAATATGTGTGAAAGGAATCTAGGACTCTCAGTAGACCACAGCAGTGTGATGCAGCAGCCAAGAAAGCTACCGTGATTCTGAGTTAAATCAATAGGATTATGGTGTCCAGATCAGGGAAAGTAATAGTACCACTATATTGTTTTGCTCAGACCTCATTTGGAATCCTGTGTTCAGTTCTGGGCACCTCAATTCAAGGATATCGACAAGCTGGAATGTGTCCAGAGGACAGCGACCAAAATGGTGGAGGGTGTGGAAGCTATGAAGCCCTCTGAGGAGCAGCTTAGGGAGCTGGGTATGTTTCGTCTGCAGAAGAGAAGGTTAAGAGGGGACATGAGAGCCATGTTTCAATATTTGAAAGGATGTCCTATCGATAAGGGAACAGGCTTGTTTTCTGCTGCTCCAGAGACTAGGACAAGGAACAATGGATTCAAACTACAGAAAAAGAGATTCCACCTGAACCTTAGGAAGAACTTCCTGATGTTAAGAGCAGTTCAGCAGTGGAATACCTGGCTGCCTCCCTGGAGTGTGGCGTGGTCTCCTTCTTTGGAGGTTTTTACACAGAGGCTGGATGGCCATGTGTCAGGAGTGCTTCGATGTGTCCCCGCGTGGCAGAAGGCAGTTGGCCTGGATGGCCCCTGGAGTCTCTTCCAACTCTATGATTCTACGATTCCTTTTTCAGAGCCAGACTCTGAGTCAGGCAAAGGGAGTTCCCCTAGTTTCTGGAGGCCACCCCCCTCTTCCACCAATAAGCCAGCCTGTGACATCCAAAGCAGGCTAGCCTCCCAGAGGGCCCAGGGTGGGAACATCTTCCTCCTCTGTTCTGCCATCAGCAACTGAAAACTTTTCTATTCTGACTGGCTATTTAGGAACTGACCAATGCAAGGGCTCCTAATTGTGCACTCCTGATATTTCTCTTTTTGCCTTTTTATGTATTTGAAATGGTCTTAACTTTACGGATAGCTGAGACCCTCAGCCCAGGCCCCCGCTGTGTCTCCCTCCACCCCACGACGTGCCGGCAGGGCCTTCCCCATAGCTGCCCCCTGGCCCTGGAACTTCCCCCCAGGGGAAGTTGGGCTGGCTCTGCCCCTCTGAGTGTCCAGCGAGCAGCCAGGCCAGGGCTGTTCCTCGCGGCCTTTGGCCTTGGAAACTGCACTGCCTGGCTTCATCGCTTGGTTTCGGAATATTTTGAGAGAGTGCTTGTACTGTTGTCTTAAGACTGTTTCTTTCTTTTTATAAAAAAGAGTGATTCCCATATTTTAAAGATTCGTTTTATCTATTATTCATCACCTTAGGAACCCTCTTGGGCTGAGAGGCATGCATCACTGCTTTAAATAAGGAAAGAAAGAAATGCAATTGGGCGGCTGGACCGAATGGGCCCTTGGGGTCTCTTCCAACTCTACAATTCTGTGACGCCTTTGAACCATAACTTCTCTTGCGTTTTTACTCAAGTTTCAGTACGCCCTTTTCAGCTGTACTCGTTCTAGTTTTCCCATTTTGAGGTAAAGGTAGGATATGGACAATAATGATGATGATGATAATCATAACGACAACAACTACTGCTAATATCATTAAATGTTGTTGTTGTTGTTATTATTATTTATTTATGTTGTTGTTACTGTTATTAAGTGAATTCATTGTAAATATGGCAGCCCTTGTAAAAATTTCCCATGTAGTAATGTTGCCCTCCAACGTTACTTTTTGTCAAGCTCTGGCAGAGGCCCCCATCAGTGCTTTGAGGGGAATCTTCAGAAAAAGGACTGAAGTGAAACACAGCATCACAGAGTTGGAAGGGACCTCCGAGGGCATCTAGTCTAACCCTGTTCTGCCACGCAGGAAGACACAACCAAAGCACCCCTGAAAGACAGAGACTATCCAGGCTCTGTTTAAAGATCGACAGAGAGGGAGGGGCAGAAGCCATTCCCTTCCCAACCAGACTTCCCAATCTTCCCAATCTTATCTAGCTAAGGGGCTGCCTGCTGGCATTCCCAGCTGCATTTGGGGAACCCCGCCCCTCCAGCCTCAGGAGGAAGACTGTCATGAGCAGGCTTGCAAAAAGCTTTTTGCACCTCTGGGGGCATGCGTGTAATGCCATCTAGATGCAATTCACGTGCAAGGTTGCCAATGTCCTTTCCAAGCAGGGCTCCTGTGCCTTGACCAGGAGCAAAAAGCTGAGGGTGTTGCTGAGCAGGCAAAGGAGGGCCGCAGGATTCCTCGGAGGGTCATTTCAAGGGAGAGGGGGAGCATTCTAGCAAGGGGTGCCCCCTCCCCGGGAGAGCCCAAATCCTTCTTCCACTAAAAAACAAACAAAACCGAGCCTCCTTTGCATCCAGCGGTGTATCTGCGTAATTTTAGGCTGTAGAGCTCTGTATCTGGGGGGTAAGCAAAGGTCTCGTGTGCCTTTTGCAGACTGCTGAGGACCCACCGGGACGCTGCTGGTCAGTCAGCTACGGATGCTGCTGTGCCTTGGAACTGGGGAGACCCAGCGCAAGCCGAGGAGACCACCAGGGCTCCTCGGTGATTTCAAGGACGAGAGGGAGGGAGGGAGGGAGAATTCTAGCCGGGGCAACGCCCTCCCCAGGAAAGCCCAGTTTTCCTCTTTGGCAGACCCCTTCTCCCAGGGAAGAAAAAACTCCCAGCCTCCTCTGCATCCAGTGGGGTCTCTGCCTAATTCTGGGCTCTAGAGTTCTCACGAGTGAGAAACCCACTTCTGTCCTCGTTGCTCGGTGGACGCGCGAATCGGGCAGAAGGCTGCAATCTCACCTCATGTTTCCCTCTGCTCGGCCAGAGATCAGACTCGCTTTCCCCGGAGAAGAAATCCAGATGTGTCCGCCCTCTTCCGGCCCAGCAGCTGCTTTCGCAGAAAGCCAGCGAGGCTCTTATGCCGCCAGCGCGGTTTCGTTTCCCCGCCGCCGGGAAAACCCTCCGCTAAGTTTCACTCTCGCCTTTCCGAAAGCGAAACTTCCAGAGGCGCCGCTTTCCCGGCTCCGGGGGGGGGAGCCCTCTCTTTCGTGGACGGCAGCTCCTAAAAGTGTTGGCTGGGGTTGCTGGGAGCTGCAGTCCAAAACAAGGGACCGTTCTCCAGCCCTGCTTGGCATTCAGCGGACCCGGTCTCTGTTGGGAAAATTCCACAGTCAGAACCGTGCTCCGTTCTGTTTCAGTGGCCAGTTCCGCACTAGACCGTCTATGGCCATTTCCTCACTACCCTTTTACAGCGCGATGATTCCACTTTCAACCTCCTATGGAATCCTGGGGTTTGCAGTTTCGGGAGGGGCCCGCGGCCCCTCCCGAAACTGCAAACCCCAGGATTCCATAGGAGGTTGAAAGTGGAATCATCGCGCTGTAAGAGGGTAGTGCGGAAATGGCATATTGTAGGAATGGCCAGAGAGAAAGAGAGAGAAAAAAAGGAGAAATGAGCATCTGGATGCCTGATGTCATTGTGGCTGAGTGTCTGCTGGTAGATCTTTCCTGAATTGTCAGTCAAATTTTGGAGGAACCTCTTCTGTGCCCATAGATTAAATAAAAAAAACTCTTGGGGGGAGCACAGGGTGGTCTCTCAAGAGCCCCTTGACTCTTAGCTTTGCAAGGTGGACCTGCCTGTTCTACCCTTCTGACCGGTGCGGTGGGAGGAAGAATTTCTCCCATTGAAGGGAGGCCTGGGGTCCACTCTAGTTAGCCCCTGGACATGGGAGGGTGTCATCTACTGGATAACTCCGATAGTGACAATAGGCAGGTTTTCCCTTGAATGCAAGGAGGCCAGTAAGTTACTCACCAGTGGGAGAGTCAAAACAAACAATTAATCTCTTAATCAGTCCAGGCCAAAAGAAAAACAGATGTCTGGGGAGGATTTCTGTAAATCAGACATGCCAGAACAAAGGAAGGCATACACATTTATACTTGTCTGTAAGATAACAACATATTAAGTTACATCGCTTCTGCGTAAAATCTGGTGGGCTTCAGGTATTGGGGCATGTGCTCTGACTCTGGCATTTCCACACTAGGCTGTTATAGTGCGATTATTCCACTTTCAACATCCTATGGAATCCTGGGGTTTGCAGCAAGGTTCCATAGGATATTGAAAGTGGAACAATACAGCTATAACAGGTTAGTGCGGAAATGGCTTCTGTCCTCCTGTAGCCCCCGAATGTATGAGCTGCTTACCACCTATTTGTTCTTTATCCATAGGGGGTCTGCTTACATTTCATATCTGAAGCCTAATACTGCTGTCTCCTTTGTTATCAGTAATACACATCCCATTCTCCATGCCTCAGGTAAAGCTGTTGCTTCTCAAGGCTGCTATCCCAATTCCCGGGTGCCAACCATCACCAATTAAAAGCCTATTTTATAAACAGCACTTAAGAACAAAAGCAGGCTAGTAACTTGAAGGGCACTGCAGGAAAACTCTACAGAGTCCTGGGTAATCGATCCCTTTATGCTATTATATGCTACTGTAAGTCCCATCATTCTGAGGCTTCTCTACCAACTCCAGCCCCAAGAAATAGACTTAGACATTTGCAAAGCTTTGTTCAAGGAATGCTGGGGTAAGGGTTGGACACTCTGGCCATTGCCAGGACTAAAAGCCTTAGGGGAATTCCCATGTCTGTTGCCAGCTACTTAAAACAACTCCTTTTCCTTTGCTGGCTTTCCACTTGCTACCGTCCTGTATGCCAGGGCTTTTCAAACGGTGTGCTGTGACACATCTGTCAAGTGTGTAAGTGTGTCGCCTACAATCTTGGAAATGTATGTTATTATTTATAAATCATGTATCTTTAAAAATATATGAAAGGTTTTCATGAGAAACGTTGTGTCACCGTACATTTTGTTATTACAATTTATGTATGTGTCTGCATACGGGGTTAGTTTAACCTCTGGTTTGCTAGTAAAACTGTGCTGCGAAATGATGCATGTCTAAAAAAGTGTCACCAGCTTGAAAAATTTGGAAAGCTCCGCTATATGTATTGTATAGAATCAAAGAGCAAAACCCTACAAGCATCACCTGATATGATAGCGCATGGTGAGGTACAGAGTGTTACAAGAAAGCAAACATCAAAACACTATATGTCATTAGGTTGGCATTAGGATTATCATGGCAGGGAAGGCAAAGCGACCTGTCAGGAGGAGGGCAGACGTTGCCATCTTGCCCTTTGCCTCAGGCGGCAAAATGTCTTGGGTCGCCCCAGAAAGAAATCATTTGGGTTTTTAAAAATAAGTGTGGGACTTGTCTCTGCTGAATGCCAAGCAGGGCTTGAGAAAGTCTGACCCTCCAAAAATGGGAAGTGAAACTAATGGATGGCTTTCAGAGGCAGAGAAAGGAAACCACAACTGCGGCGGGGGGGGGGGGTGCGAGGGAGGTATAAATGAGCTTCCCCAGTTGAAGAAGGAGTGGACCACAAGACAGGGCAGAAAAACCGGATTTCTTCTCTTCAGGAAATCGGTCCTATCTCTGCGCAAAGAGGGCAGGAGGGAGCAGACTCTGGAAAGATCCCAAAATGAGGTGAGATTTCAGCCTTCCGCCTGATTTCTGTTGTGGCTTAAGAAGGAATGCAGAAAGGGGGGTCAGAAATTGTAGGAGAAAACCAAGGGGATCAGATGCAAACCATGAGACTATCAGAGGAGGAGTTTGAGGCACTGCTCCGGTCTTCTGCTCCGGAACGAAGACAGAGCTGATTTTCACATAAAGAGGTCTGGAGGCTAAAATTCTGCAAATGCTCCACTAGATGCAAAGGAGGCTTGCAAAGCGGTTTGCAAAAGAGAAGTTCGGTCTCTCCCGGAACCGCACTTGCTAGAATTCTGCCTCTCGCCTTTGAAATCCTTTGCTTGCATTGGTTTTCTTGATTTCTAAGCTTCAGCGACCTCCGCTGTTTCTTGAAGGACAGAATCTCCTGGTTCCTCAGCAGTCTGCAAAAGGAGGCCTCCTTGGAAGAGGCAATGGCAACTCTAGTTGTTATTGTCTTTGTATCCAGGCGTTGATTGTGTCTTTACACACATGCTTCCTACCGTGCAAAAACTATTTGCTAGCCCCCCCCATGATTGTCTTCCTCCTGAGACCAGAGATGGGGGATTCCCCAAATGCAGACAGGCTGCTGGGAAGACCAGCAGACAGTCTCTTAGCCCAGGGAGGGAAAGATAAGATTGGGAAGTCTCTTTGAGAAAGGAATCGTTTCTCCCTCTCTTTCTTTGGAGGTCTGAAGACAGAGGGGCATCTTTCAGGGGTGCTTTAGCTGAGCCTTCCTGCGTGGCAGAAGGGGGTTGGACTGGATGGTCTCTGAGGTCCCCTCCGAGTCTGCGATTCTGTGGTTCTCTTTAGTCCTTTTTCTGAAGATTCCCATCAGAGCACCAATGGTGTCAGCACGCATTCAAATAAACCAGCTTTTTAAAATAGAAAAGAACAGTTTATTTAAAATACTTGCAGCAAGCAGGGAACAGTCATATCAACAATGATTTGGCAAGACCACTCCAAAAATCACAGGCTATTCACAGACCGCTTTATACCTGCCAAGCATGGTTACAGAAGCGAAATGCTAGCTGATTGGCTAATCCAAATCCATATATATCATTAATACATCATTCCATCATCATTCAAGCACTGCAGATGTCCATATAGGTGGTCCCACATTATCAGATCCTACCTTGGGAGTGTGTTATTTAATATTGCAATGAAGCTTAATGAAGCTAGAGGTAACTTTAGTTCAGCACTTGTGGTTGCCCCCCCCCCGCCATCTATGCAGTCCGAGCTGTTTTCTTAACTACAAAGTTCCTCAGACAGTGGTTTGCGCCTGCGGTTCTGTTTTAAGACACAGACTTTCATTGTTCTCAGTGTTCAAGATGTAACTTTTTCCCATGTCTGTATTCCAAAGAAGGTGGCATCCCTCCCATGACAAGAATAGACTATCAAGCTAGATTAGTGTAAGTTTTAAAAGAGTACTTGACTGCATTACCCATCATGTTTTAACTACAACTTGACATTACTTCCCCTCGCAAAGTTCATATTTTTATTTCACACCATCAGTGGGGGCCTCTGCCAAAGTGTGAAAAAAGTTACATTGGGAGGTGACATTGCCACATGGGAAATTATTACAAGCTCTAGTATATTCACGGTGGCTCCACTTACTAGGAATAATAATATCAACAAGGACAATAACAGTAATTTTTGTTGTCGTTATGGTCATCATCGTTATATCCTATCTTTACCCCAAACTGAGAAAATTAAAACGAGAGCAGCAGAACGGGGCGTACTGAAACGTAGGTAAAAACATGCAAGAAGTTTGTTGGTTTCTATACAGGAAACAATTTCTGTGTTGTTTCTAAACAGGAAAGAGTACAACGGATTGCTAACAAGTACTTAAATGCATACACAACTGTTATGCGTATCCCCTGACTAACAAGGCAACCCTGGGGGATAGTCCGCTCAACAATGGGCTATCTCGCAGGCCAGCTGCATCACCAATGCATCACCAATGCAAATCCCTCCCACTCGGGAATCACACAGGTATATATACTCCATTCCACCTCCACGTCTCCAGATCCTCTGAAGATGCCAGCCACAGATGCAGGCGAAATGTCAGGAGCAAATACTGCTAGAACATGGCCTCGTAGCCCGAAAAACCCACAACAACCCATGCAAGAAGTTATATGGTTCAAATGAGTCACAGGCCATAGCCGCACCACACTCTTATAGCGCGATTATTCCACTTTCAACATCCTATGGAATCCTGGGGTCTGGGGTTTGCAGACCCCAGGATTCCATAGGATGTTGAAAGGGGAATAATCGCGCTATAGAGTGTGGTGCGGAAATAGTGACAGAACTGTGGAGAAGGGCCATCCAGTCCAGCCCCTTGCACTGCATTTATTTCTTTTATTTTTTATTTATTTAAAGCCAGTGACGTATGACCCCTCATGTCAGGTAGCCCTCCATATTTAGTATGGGATAGTATTTAGTATGGGATATGTAGTAGTATTAATTAGCTGCTTGCTTGTGACCAAGAATGTGAACCGGAGACCATTAGGTAAACAACACCAGGAGTTCAGCACTGAAAAGAAATACCAACCTGAGCTAGTTCCTCTAAGGCAGTGGTTCTCAACCTTCCTAATGCCGTGACCCCTTGATACAGTTCCTCATGTTGTGGTGACCCCCAACCATAAAATTATTTTCGTTGCTACTTTGTAACTGTAACTGTAACTTTATAACTGTAATTTTGCTGTTATAGTTACTGTAACTGTAACTTTAACTTTATAACTGTAATTTTGCTACTGTTAGTTATAGTTACTGTAACTGTAACTATAACTTTATAACTGTAATTTTGCTACTGTTATGAATCGTAATGTAAATATCTGATATGCAGGATGTATTTTCGTTGTTACAAATTGAAGATAATTAAAGCATAGTGATTAATAAAAAAAGATATGTAATTATATATTGTGAAATATTTATTTCTAATTACAAATAAATGAAATTTTGTCCCCAAGCATGGGTAACAGGCTTAATATATCAACAGAAAACTACATTTCTACATTTTGTGACAGTATGCGTAAAAAGCCAACATCAGTGCGAAGGTTGAGCTTGCTTGCTTCTCACCAGATCAGAAATTCTCGGGGCAGTCTTTGCAAGAGCACAACGAAGATCATCTTCCACAACAAGTCTACTCCTGTATTTCGACTTGATAACCAACAAGCTTGAAAACCCTATTTCACAAAGAGATGTTGTTGGAAATGGAAGAAGAAGGCGCAACACAGTCTCAGATAGAACAGGATATGGCTGAAAACACTTGCTCCAGAATTTCGGAACTGGCATTGTAGAGAAATCAGTTCTCGCTGCATCGCTGTTAATAAGTTCAATGAACTCCTCTTGTGCTGTCTCAGGAACATCTTCAACTTTGACTGTGAATGGGCTTCTGGCAAGTGCAAATGGGGTGTCAGGAAGATTTGGAAAATACGACGAAATTTCCTCTGCAAGCATGTGCAAGTGTTCTTCCACAGAAATTATCATCGGAATCCTTTTGTCTGGTTCAATGTCATGTTCCTCAAAGAAAGCAGATAAGGTAGGCAACATGTAAGTTTTTCTTTCATCCAATTTTTTTTGCCAAAGCTGAAGTTTCATTTGGAATGATCGGATCTTTTCAGACAAATCGAGGCATGTTGCATTTGGTCCTTGCAGTGATAAATTTAACTCATTCAAGATGGTAAAGATGTCAACCAAGTAAGCTATTTTCTGCAGTTCACTTTTATCACTGAAAAGTGCTTCGAACTGCGGTCTTGCTTTCTGATTAAAAAATGTTTTGAGTTCATCACGAAGCTCAAAAACACGTTTTAAAACTTTTCCTCTTGGCAACCATCTCACTTCAGTGTGAAATAGCAGAGTATTGTTCGGCACATCCAGCTCGTCGCACAGTTGCGAAAACAGTCGACTGTTTAAAGCGCTCGCCTTTATGAAATTTACAGAACTTATGACGCTTTTCATTACTTCTTGTAACTCTTGTGGTAGCGTCTTCGTTGCCAATATTTGCCGATGAATCATACAGTGAGTTCCAATGACTTTTGGTGACTCATTCAGTACCAGACGTTGAAATCCAGATCGACATCCTAGCATGGCTGGAGCATCATCTGTGCAAACACCACAAACCTTTTCCCAAGAGATCTCCTGCTCTTCCAGAAATGAACCAACTGTGTCAAATACATCACGTGCAGTAGTTGTCGTTTAAAGAGGTTTGCAAAAAAGAAACTCATCTTTAAACTCGCCATCATTAACATACCTCACGTAAACCAGTAACTGTGAACAGTTTGCGACGTCTGTAGATTCATCAAGCTGGATACTAAATATTGGAAGTGGAGCAGAAATGGAAATGAAATGGTTTCTCACAGAAGCCTCACACATGTCAGGTTTTTATAGTCACCCAGCTAGGCCAAACTTAAAGGAAACTGGCACCTTTAAAAGGAGTAAGAACCATTGTACAGAATTTAATTAATTCCTACAGTTTAGGAAAAATAAGAAACAAGAGAAGAACAATTATCACAGGCCCTGCTACCTTTCTGGGGATTGAAAAAACATATGGTAGTTCCTAAAGATTCAGAGGCCAACTTCTTGCCTCAGATAAGGAAGCGTACAGAAAATATAACTGTTTTAATCATAGAGGCCATGCTACAAATAAATGTAAAAGACTGCCCACTGAAGGGGGATGGCAAAGAGGTAAGGGTAAAGCACTAACCTGGAATTCTGCAAAATGCAAACAATAGGTACTCCCTGGGAAATATAGGGACCCAAAATCCAGGAACACGATACAGGTGAAGGAAGAGCCAAGGCTGAGAGAGAGAAGACGACCATATGTGAAGGAAGAAAGATAGGTTTTGCTTCAATGTGTTCAGGCTTGTTCCTGCTTCCACTCACCCACCCCCCGCAACTGAGTTCTTAAGTCTGCTGTCTGCAGCTGGGTTTGACTGGATTTCTTTGCCAGGCTTGGCGCCAACATTACCAATAGTTGTGGGGGGAAGAGCTAGGTTCCCCCTTCCCCATTTCCAACCCGGGTAGTGATGGTGGTGGCAACAGGAGGAGAATCCCAGCTCTGCATCCTCCTCCTTCCTTCCTCTGCTTCTGTGCCATCACACATCATGGCAAAGGAGGCGGCGGCTGGCCGGCTCCCGCTCCGGCGGCCCCTCAAGCCAGGGAGCGGCTCCGGCAGGCGAAGCAGCCCCACGCTCGCCTCCCCCCCGCCCAGGTCTCTCGGCTGCCGAGCCGCTCCCATCCCAGGGCCGCCTGAGAGCACAAACTGAGCCCCGCAGCACTGCCTCCTGCCCCCCGCCGCCGCCCAGTTCCCTCTGCCGTCGCCCAGGGACGCTCGTGGTGGCGGCGGGGAAGGCGGCGGCTGGCCGGCTCCCGTTCCGGCGGCCCCTCAAGCCAGGGAGCGGCTCCGGCAGGCGAAGCAGCCCCACGCTCGCCTCCCCCCGCCCAAGTCTCTCGGCTGCCGAGCCACTCCCATCCCAGGGCCGCCTGAGAGCACAAACTGAGCCCCGCAGCACTGCCTCCTGCCCCCCGCCGCCGCCCAGTTCCCTCTGCCGTCGCCCAGGGACGCTCGTGGTGGCGGCGGGGAAGGCGGCGGCTGGCCGGCTCCCGTTCCGGCGGCCCCTCAAGCCAGGGAGCGGCTCCGGCAGGCGAAGCAGCCCCACGCTCGCCTCCCCCCGCCCAAGTCTCTCGGCTGCCGAGCCACTCCCATCCCAGGGCCGCCTGAGAGCACAAACTGAGCCCCGCAGCACTGCCTCCTGCCCCCCGCCGCCGCCCAGTTCCCTCTGCCGTCGCCCAGGGACGCTCGTGGTGGCGGCGGGGAAGGCAGCGGCTGGCCGGTGCCCGCTCCGGCGGCCCCTCAAGCCAGGGAGCGGCTCCGGCAGGCGAAGCAGCCCCACGCTCGCCTCCCCCACCGCCCAGGTCTCTCGGCTGCCGAGCCGCTCCCATCCCAGGGCCGCCTGAGAGCACAAACTGAGCCCCGCAGCACTGCCTCCTGCCCCCCGCCGCCGCCCAGTTCCCTCTGCCGTCGCCCAGGGACGCTCGTGGTGGCGGCGGGGAAGGCAGCGGCTGGCCGGCTCCCGCTCCGGCGGCCCCTCAAGCCAGGGAGCGGCTCTGGCAGGCGAAGCAGCCCCACGCTCGCCTCCCCCCACCCAGGTCTCTCGGCTGCCGAGCCGCTCCCATCCCAGGGCCGCCTGAGAGCACAAACTGAGCCCCGCAGCACTGCCTCCTGCCCCCCGCCGCCACCCAGTCCCCCTCTGCCTTCTACCTGGTTCCACTCGGCCCGCCCCACGTTGCCACGCCGCCTGCCCTGGAGTCACTGGGAAGCACGGCCGCTACCTACCTCACAGCCGGCCACTCGTCTGTGCTTCGCTCCAGGAGGGAGAAAGAGGGAGGAGTGAGCGCAAGAGCCCACGTGGGCCGTTAACTCCTCCCCTTCTTCCCCGCCCGCCCTGCCCGCCAGCTCCACCGGTAGGGTGGAGGAGGAAAGGATGGCGCCAAGGAGGAGGTGGCCAAAGTGAGAAAGCCCACTGGCGGCGGCGAGGGGGAGCGGCGACCCCCGTGAAAGGGTCATGCGACCCCCCCGGGGGTCGCGACCCCCAGGTTGAGAACCGCTGCTCTAAGGTCTCTTGCTGTCTGATTACCGTGGGAAAAGATTCTTTTGCTTATAATGTTTGGTTTCTGCAAATTGCCTCCAGTTCGATCACTGAAGTCTCGTACACGCATCACACTCCTAATAAATCATGTATTAGCATTGGTACTTTTGTGTGTGTAGTCTTGGTTCCTGACAACTCAGCTCAAGAACATTCCCAAGTGGGTGGACAGTAGATAAAAGGAATCTTTAAAATACAGGAATCATTCTTTTTTTCACAAAAAAAAGAAAGAAACAGCCTTAAAAGGACAGTACAGATGCTCTCTCAAAACAATCCGAAATCAAGCAATGAAGCCAGGCAGTACAGCTTCCAGGACCAAAGGCCATGAGGAACAGCCCTGTCTTGGCTGCTCACTGGGCACTCAAAGACGGTGGAGTCAGCCTGACTTCGCTTGGGTGGAAGTTCCATGGCCGGGGGCAGCTACGGAGAAGACCCTGCCACAACCTCGTGGCATGGGGGGAGACACAGCAGGGCGTGGGATGAAGGTCTCAGCTATTTGTAATGTTAAAACAATTTCAAATACATAAAAAGGCCAAAAGAGAAATATCAAGAGCACACAATTAAGAGCCCTTGTACTATTCAGTTCCTAACAGCCGGTCAGAATAGAAAAGTTTTCAACTGCTGATGGCAGAACGGCCCCAGATTTAGTGAGGAAGTAATGAAGCAGGGGAGCAATCACCAAGAAAGCCCTTTCTCCTGTGTTGCCACCAACTGTTCTTGGGAAGAGAATGGGGCTTGACCAATGTGCTCTGAGGGTGCCTCATTGGAAGAACCAGCAAAGGCAGGGGTAGGGACAAGAGTTGGGGGGAGCCCTCCACACACACACACCCCACCAAGGGGCTCTCTTGCTGCAGAACTTGGCTGGATTTCAGTATTGCATCTGTAGGTTGGTATCCTGGAGTTACAGATCCATAACTTGCCTGAATTCCATAAGACTACAGAGCGTTACTGGAAATCTTCCTAAATACCACCGCGGTCCGCCTTAAGAGGCAGCAAAGGAGGTCCATTCAGCCTCTCTTCTGGGCTGAAGGAGTAGGATGTTCCCACCTCGTTCCCACTGGCAGGCAAGGGTGCTTTGGGTTGTCACAGGCTGACTTGCTGGCGGAAGTGTGGTGGCTTCCACCTTTGTCTGACACAGAGTCTGGCTTTGAAGGAGGAGTCAGTAGGCAGTCAAGTATGTCTAAGATAGTTGAGTAACTAAGTATAAGTATTCATAACCTCATATACTTAACTAAGCAGCCAATCTGGAATTCCAGGCTGTGTTTTTAGCATTTCAGCCTTCAGCTGGAGACTGCTGCTTCTGATGGTCTGTGAGCCGTTTTCAATCCCACCACTGAGACCATTGCCTCCCATTCATTGTGCCTCTCCCTCTCACCCTTTCCCTGTCTTTATCCTTCTTGTCTTGGCAGCAACCAACCATTGAGGGAGAAGCTCCGGAACCTGCAGTGCCATTTCACCTGGGACTTTGAGATCAAGGACAAGGTGGACATAGGTCACATCCTGCAGACCTTGGCTCTCCAACTGGGCCACACATTATACCGTAATCGTGGGGCCTACCTGGCCATGAAGGCCTACCTGCACCACCTCCAAGGTGACTACCATGAAGCTCTGAGGAGCCTCCAAAGAGCAGAGGAGGTTCTGAAGCAGGAGCATCCCACCAACTTCTCCCGCCAGGCCCTGGTGACATATGGGAACTACGCCTGGATTTATTACCACTTGACCAACTACGAGATGGTGGAGCTCTACCTGGGCTGGATCCGTGAGATTTGCCAGTCTCTCTCCAGCCCTGAGCCTTACTCTGTTGTGATCCCAGAAATCCAGGCCCAGAAAGGGTGGTCCCTGCTGGCCGGCGGCTTCCGGAATGGACCACAGGCCACAGAATGTTTCCGAATGGCCCTGAGAGGAGATAAGTTCAACGAGGAATTCCAAGCAGGGCTGGCATTCTCCCTCTTTGCTTGTTGCACTCACACTTGGAGGAAAGATCATAGGAAGGGAGATCTTCAAGAAGAGGCCCAAAGATTGCTGGAAGGGATTATCATTAGTCATCCCCAAAATTATGAAGCCAAAGTGCATTTGGCTAGCCTATTAATGAATAAGAATACATGGAGAACCAACAGCCTGGTAGATGATGTGATCCAGAACAGCCTCAACCCGGAAGTCCTGAGATGTGCCGCCAAAGTCTGCAAGCGACGCTCCCTCTCCCAAACCATTTCCACACTGAAGCAGGCCATAGCCCTGGATCCCAGCTACCACCTCCTGCACTATGACCTTGGCCTCTGCTACATGAGCCTCCTGCACAAGAAGACAATGTCACCAGAAGAGAGAAATGAAACCATTGCAGCAGCTGCCGAGAGCCTCAAACGGTCTCTCGAAGCAGATCCTCCATCAGTGTTTTCCCGGCTGAAGTTGGCCAAAATGTACGGGGAAAAGTCCTTGGCTTATGAGGAAGAGATTTATCAGAACTTGTTGGAGGAGCTGCCCAACGTCAGCAGGCGGTGCCAGCAGGCCATCTACCTGCACTGGGGGGACTTCCTGCTCCACAAGAAAGGAGAGAAAGAAGCAGCGCTGGAGATGTACAAGGCCTGTTACAGAGTCTCTGGTGACCACCCGCTGGAGCGGGAAATGCTACTGATAAGTCTGCAGAAGCTGGAAAGGAAGTTCTGGGAAAACTCGGAAATGGATCATGCTGAGGTTGTCCACAGCTTGCTTCGAGAGATAGGATCTGAGGGTCTGAGAGACACGAGAGGAGCTGTGAGGAATGGAGACATCAGGGCCTGGAGATAAAGGACTTCTGTAGTCCAAGGGCAGCTGAGATCACAACAAGGAAGAGAATGTGTTTTGCTCAACCTTTCCATTCAACCACATTACCTAGTGAGAATGCTTTCTCCCTCGTTCCTTTGCCAGCCTCTTCATGCTCCCTTGTTGCACTCAACCCAGCAGAGATTTTGCCCTGCATCGGGTGGGAGGAAGGGAGTGGATGTCAGCAAGCGAAGAGGGAAGTAGAGTGACTCCAACTTCACCCAGGACCTTAGAGACTATTAGGGACAGTAATGTTGCATTCCCACCTTTGGGAAATTGTATCTTTTTTAGACTGCAGCTTCCCGAATTCCCCAGCCTCGCATGGCCAGTTTCCATGCTGGCTATGGGACTTTGGGAGTTGCAGTCCCAATTTCCCCAAGCTTTGCTGCTTCTTACTGGTTGTGAGGCATCCATTTTTGCCTTCGTCGGAAGCATCTGCCTATAATCTGTGAACCCCTGGAAATGGTCAACCCATCAGGAGCTGTGGCATGGGAAATGATGGTTGCTGTGGAGTTCTCCCTCCTTCCCCCAAAACGAAAGTGTTGCATTTCTTCTGAAAGTACCAGCTTGCCAAGAGGAGTTGCATGTTATCTCTTCTGATCTATTCAGAGGGAAAATAACTATTACATATGTTGTTGCTGCTGCTGCTGTTACAAATCCTGCTGTTACTAACATTATTAGGCTTGTCTTAGGCCATTTCTGCAGTAGATGGTTCCAGCGCTATTATTCCACTTTCAACATCCTATGGAATCCTGGGGTTTGCAGTTTGGGGAGTGGCCAGGCATCTCCTCCCCAAACGGCAAACCCCAGGATTCCATAGGATGTTGAAAGTGAAATAATAGCCCTAGAACAGTCCAGTGCGGAAATGTATTTAGTCAGAAAGCAGGAAGAGGAAAAGATGGCCTAGAGACAGGGAAAGGATTTCAGAGAAGGAGGAACAGATGAATAGAGATAGGCAGGTGAGACAGAGGGAAGGGCTGACTCTGGTTTTGGGGAGCTGTAAATGATTTAGTAGTTCTAGGGTTAGTGCATAGTTTCCTTGCATCTTAATAAACTTCCACTTGTTTGTTTTTATCACTGTTTCTGTCTGTTCATGTTATGTTTGGTAGAGGGCCATTGAGCCCACCAAAACAGCACAGCCTCTGGCCCACAATTGGGGGTCAGCTTGAGACCCAAGTACCCAATCCAGGGAGGAATTAAAGGGGGGGGGGAGGGAAAGGTGAGTGACAAGAACTCCGGTTTGGAACTGCGGGGCCATCCTGGAGAGGGGATCTGTCTTGGGGTGCTGCACAGGGGCTTGGTACTGCTCTGGAGGAGTTCCCCTTCATTCTTGTGGACAACCTTGCAGGGGTGTAGCTACAGTGGAGGAGCAAAATGAAAGCATTGCTCCACCCAGATAAGAATTCTGTCCCCTCCCCCTTCGGCCAAGGGATTTTTCCTTCAGTCTCCAAGTTCATGACATTGCAAGGAGAGAAACTGAAAATTGCCCGCACCTCAAACTCTTCTGTCTGCTGTGTTTCCAATTCCCTTGGTCACTTTGCTCTTCTCCTTTCGTTTGGACACCTAAACTCTTGTTTCTAAATGCTCAGCTGAAGTTTTAAGTGACTGCAAGGCTACAAATGTTGAAACTGAAGGAAACGTTCATTTAGAGGGGCAGAATTATTGTTGGGAGGGCAATGCCTCATTTTGCTTCTCCTGTAGCGATACCGCTCCCCATATATGGCTGAAAAAAAGGACAATCTGGGTCCCAGACAAGAGTATACCAACAAGAGAAGGGGGCAGAATGAGAGCATTGCCTCCCTGTAGGAGTTCTGCTCCCTCCACACAAAAAATAGTCCTTCAGTCCTCAGTTTTCTAGCATTGCAGAGAGTGAGACACTGAAAATTATTTACACTGGGCATTCTTACGTAGGCTAGGTTTGCCTTCCCAGGGGGATTTGGACAGCCCCTTTGCTTTGCGCGCATGAACCGCGTCTCTCAGTGCTCAACTGAAGTTTTCAGTTACTGGAAGGCTAGAAATTTGTGGCTGGATGAATATTTCATTACAAGGGACAGGGTTCTTATTTGGGGGGCAATGCTCATCCTGCCTTCCTGCTGCTTCACATCTGGAATCTCCCACGATACTGCTATACATCTGGAACTTCCCACTGGATTCAGCCCATAAACATCTAAGGCACCTTCTTGGGTAAGGGTGGGAGGTCTGTGGGATTTAGCTTACTCATTCTTATGCCATCCCCCCTGGGCTAAATAGCAGTCATGAATATGGAACAATTACTGAGATTTTCTTACCCATAACTCTCTCATCTTCACAATCGCTACTTGATCGCCTTTGTGACACTATTGTTGTGTCTGTAACTCTTTGCCCATCACTTTGGCAGGCGCCAACTGCATGAGGATGCACACAGATATAGGCTGGGTGACCCCTGGCTTGACCACAGCACCTATGAAAGGAATCAAGGAGTTTTAGTAGACCATAAGCTGACTGCAAGCCAACAGTGTGTTGCCACAGCTAAAAAAGCCAATGCAATTTTAGGCTGCATCAATATGAGTCTAGTGTCTAGATCAAGGCAAGTAATAGCACCATTCTCTTCTGACTTGGTCAGAGCTCACCTGGAATAATACTGGGCCCAGTTCTGGGCACCACAGTTCAGGAAGGATATTGACAAGCTGGAGTGTGCCCAACCACCCATAACCACTCTACTCTGCTTTGGTTAGACCTCATCTTGAATACTGTGTCCAGTTCTGGGCGCCCCAATTCAAGAAGGACCTGGTCAAGCTGGAGCAAGTCCAGAGGAGGGCAACCAAAATGGTGAGAGGCCTGGAAGCCATGCCCTATGAGGATAGACTCAGGGAGCTGGGTATGTTTAGTCTGCAGAAGAGAAGGTGAAGAGGGGACATGATGGCCATGTTTAAATATTTGAAGGGATGCCAGGTAGAGGAAGGAGAGGGCTTGTTTTCTGCTGCTCCAGAGACCAGGACAAGGAGCAATGGATTCAAGCTGCAGGAAAGGGAATTCCACCTGAACCTCAGGAAGAACTTCCTGACAATCAGGGCTGTCCGGCGGTGGAATAGGCTGCCTCGGAATGTGGTGGAGTCTCCTTCCTTGGAGGTTTTTAAGCAGAGGCTGGATGGCCATCTGTCAAAGGGAGTGCTTTGAGGGTGTTCCTGCATTGGACTGGTTGGACTGGATGGCCCCTGGGGTCTCTTCCAACTCTACATTTCTATGATTCTATGAACACTTCCACCTTCACAATCACTGCTTGGTCACCATTGTCACACTAGGACTGTAACTCTTCCCCCACCAACACCAATTTACCAGGCATCATCAGTTCTGAGGACCCAGCTTCTCTGTTTTCCAAATGGTTTTTAAGAAACCTGGTGGAGCAACGCAGCATCTTTTCACACAAAGGAGCAATTTATCTCCCCTGGGGACTGCTGTGCTGCTGCACACACAAACATAGATGCCGTTGCAGCTACCTGGCTCTGCCTTGTGTGTTGAACAAGGCTCATGTATCAGCAGAGAAGCTGGTCCCTGGGCCTCCCATGAATTATTGAGCTCCTCTCGGCCCGCAGAGACAGGCTTTGCCTGCCTGCCTGTTGCGCTGCCGGAGAAAGGGGCAGAAGAAGCTTGGAGCTCCACTTCTCCTCCCACTGCAGCACCAGGAATTGATGGGGTCGGTCAGTGGTTCTTGACCTGCCGTCCACAGACGCCTGGCGTGTCTGTATCCTGGAGCATCTCGGAGGCTTAAAAGTGGCTCCTACACCCACCAACGTTCCCGCCCCCACACACTGGATTGCCAGCTTTCCACCCTCAACCATACTTGGCATTAAGACTGGTTCTGCCTGTTACCTTCTTAGAAAGAGACGGGCTGCCTTCAGCCTCTCCCCATGGACAGGCAAGGATCTGGCTCAGAAGGCAGCGGATTTCATGATAGCTGCAGCCTCCCACATGGACTGTTCCAGACGTCGACAGAGAGGGCCCGTCTGCGGGCTGCTGTGTACCAGGTAAGGCAGGAAAGCCAAGGGATGCTGAGGGGGTGACACCAGAAGGACCCAAGAACTCCCTTGCCAGAGTGGGCCAATCCAAGGCAGGCTTTCCCTAGTGTTCTGTCTCCCACAGTGGCCACCTGGAGGCCTCTGGATGCTCCAGAGCAAAGGGAGGGGACCAGAGGATGATGGTTAGGGTTGCCCCATCTCAGGTCTTGGCCCTCAATCTCCAGTTCTTCTCCAGTTGTGGGTTGGGGACTGAGTTCCAAGAAAGAAGAAACAGTTGGCTGTACACCTGCAGCTCACCGGATAGACTGGCAGTTTGCCACAGCTTCCAAGGACTCATTCATTTGGTTCCTGCAACTTGCAGATGCTCCAGAGAGTCTGTGCATTTACTTAGCTAGCTTCCTCCTTACTGCCCAGTGTTTGTAGAGCCAGGGCTCACCTTCTGCTCTGCTCTGCTCTAAATCTACCTGCTGGCCAGAAGCAGCTAATCTAGATTAAATCTCCTGGAGTCTCCTCCTCTGGAAGTTTTTAAAGAGGGGCTGGATAGCCACCTGTCAGGAGTCCATTGATTGTTTCTTCTAGCAGAAGAGAGCCCTTGGGGTCTCTTCCAACTCTAGGATTCTATGAGTCTATGCAAAGTTCCTTATCCCAACTCCCAAAGTGAGTGAGAAGAAAAAACTCCCTCATTTCACTTTGGTCTACGTACGGCCCCTTTAGCTAAGACTTCTGTCTTGATTTGCAAACAAGAAAATATATTCCGTGCACGTGTGTGTGTTTGAATCACAACCTGTGAGCAACTGTGGTTTTATATTTAATGCACAGTGCTTAACAGCATCTTTGCTTGAGACTTATCATCAGATGTTATTCCTCTTTTGTTGTTTGCCTGGTGGGAGACCATTTGGAAAGCATTTCATTCACAAGGGAGGGCATTAGTGGAGCAGGGGAGGTTTGCTTTTTGGAAAACGTTTCTTTTACAAAGAAATGTTTTCCAAACTGTCTCCCACCTGGAGAACAACAGAAAAGGAGCAACATCAGATGTTAAGTACCTGACAAAGGTGCTATTATCCTGCTGCAATTATAATTTACCTGCTTTGTGTGATAAGCTCCTAAAAGGCTATATCTCCCTATATGAGTCCCCCAAGTTTTAAGATCTCTGGTGGGGGGGCTTTTTCTCAGTCCCATGACTCTCATAGAGCATTCAGTGAGGCCACAAGAGACAGGTCCTGCTTGGTGGCTGCTCCCAGGAAACTGTGTAACTCCCTGCCACAGGAGACTGGTCTGGTTCCCTATGGGTTCTCCTTCTTGGCTGGATGGCCACCTGTCAGGAATGCTTTGATGATGTTTTCCTGTATGGCAGAAGGAGGTTGGAGATGGCCTTTGGGGCCTCTTCCAACTCTAGCATTCTATGATTCTGCCAGATGGTCAAAACCCTAATTTGAGAAAGGATTTGGGCAACTCATGGGTGGCTGTGGAAGGGCCTTTCAGTGGGCAATGTCAAACATATATTCATATTGTCATGCTTCGAATGCTTTTAAGATTTTAAAATTAGTGCTGTTTTTAATAGGGTGGCTTATTTAATTTCATTGGACTCTTTTTTATTGAAGTGACTTTTAAGGTGCCCTCTCTAGACACCTATGTTTCTCTTCCTTTGCACCCAAACGGGACACACTCCACGGGGGGCGAGGGAACCTTACACTTACAGTAGGCATAGGAGCGAGCTGTGAATGTTTTCTAAGTTACAGATTCTTGATATTTAATGAACCAAATCCATGGTAAGGTTCAGGCTGCAGATCTATGCATACAACTGAAAATAAACTGCGTAGAATGAAACAGGGGGGAAAGGTACATTTTGCCTTAATCTGTATTGTGAGCCAACCTGGATGCCATATTGAGAGAAAGGCAGGATGATTATGACAACGAGGAAGGGGAATTCTGTATCAGCTACTTAGTTAAGTATACTTAACTATATTTAAGTATGCTTAAATATACTGAAGTATCCTTAACCAAGTAAACTCTCATGAGTGACACCCTCTCTCCATAAAACCGGAAAGAAATGTCTTTCAACTGTGGTCCAATCACTGGCGGAATGGATATTAAATATATTTTTAAAAATAATAATAGTAAAAGCTATTTAAGGAGATAGAAAAGCTGCTCCCCCCCCCCAAATCTGGCCCTGCCCCAAGCAGCCAACTGCAGCAGCTCCACTGCGACTGTGGCTAAGGCCATTTCCACACGAGCCTGTCACAGCGCTATTATTCCACTTTCTTTTTATATATATATAATTTTTATTAAGTTTCACAAATAAGAAAACATCATCTTAAGTTGTACTTTTACATGTAATGTTTTTGTTCTTCCACTCTGATCTAGTTTTCATTTTCTGAATTTCTATTCACATATAAAAATTATGCATCACAATTCTATGTTCATCTTACATGCTTGCTCTTGCATTTCTATTATTCCGACTGGCCCCTCCCTAAACTGCAAACCCTAGGGTTCCATAGGAGGTTGAAAGTGGAATAATAGCGCTATAACAGGCTTGTGTGGAAATGGCCGAAGAGCACCATTCCCTCAGATTCCTCTCTTAACACATCTCTCCATCACACAGGTCTTTGGACGGCAACCTTGGGGAGGCTGCTGCTCTGACAAGCTTCTAGAGGCGCTGCTGGAGGGAGGAGAACGGTGCTACCTGAAGCAGCAGGTGAGGGTGTCTTCCGTGCAGGAAGTGCTTCAGGCCTTCCCTGTTCAATACTGAACGCTGACACATGCTGCAGCAGTCACGTAACCCTTATTGGTGGTCCACCATGCAGAAGGTGGAGGACAGCAGTCCAATCTCTTCACAGCCAGCGGTAGAACTGAGCCCCCAAACTAATTCCACCCAGACTATCCACAGCCGGTGATCGAATTCCCCATCTTTGGATAAATGGGGCCCCTGGATTGGGATGCACCCCCCCTCCCTGGATGAAGCTGATGGAAGATGGTCTCTCAAGAGTTAAATCATGCAGAAGCAATAAAAAAAAAAGCAAAGTGAAGTGTGTAAGCCCCAAGAGCTATGAGAACTGTGCAAGCAGGTTAGGCACTGAGGACAATTCATTCCCCCAGTCTGTTTTCCCAGCTGTCATTTCTTGTCCCACCTTCAACCTGCGAAACTAAAGCAAAAAGTGTTTTATGAGGTCACTCAAGCAAATTAAATCCCTCTGTGTCACTGTTGACTTTGGCCGTGGTGCAAACAAGGACTCCCCAGCTCGTTTGCCCGGTGGCAAGGGCCCATCTTGTTACAGTTGGGTCCAATAAGCGTAGTAGTAGTAGTGGAGGAGATCCGACACAAAGCTGCAACTAAGCTATAAAAAAAGGACACACCACTGTGCTCCCCAGCACTGCCCTTGTGGGCAGTTCTTATTGGAGAAGATACAACCATTCATCGCAGTCTGAGAAGGCTGCCACCTAAGTGCCAGGATCCGAGGCCATTTCCGCACTAGAGCGTTATAGCGCTATCATTCCGCGTTCAACGTCCTATGGAATCTGGGGTTTGCAGTTTAGGGAGGGGCCTTGAGAAGAGGAGGAAGGAGAGGCCTTTGAGGCCCCTCCCTAAACAGTAAACCCCAGGATTCCATAGGACGTTGAAAGTGGAATAATAGCGCTATAACAGTCTAGTGCGGAAATGGCCGTAGTAGAGCAGTGATGGGGCTCAGTTGGGAGGAGAGTTACAAGGATCTGTGAAATGGCAGGAATCCGACTGTAGTGCTTGGCACAAAATATAGTACTGTATTTTATGTATAGAGTACTGTATTTTGCACCAAGCACTACACTCGGATTCCTGCCATTTCACAGATCCTTGCGTCTCTCTCCAGACTCCTGTCTTCTGCCACTTGTGTTGTATATGAGAGAGCAGCTAGAGAGCAGCGACGTATTTAAGTCTTTTACTGCAAGTCTCAACTCGTCCCAAGTCTCTACCTTTAAGTCTCAGGTCAAGTCCCAAGTCCTTGCAAGATACTTTCATGTCAAGTCCCAAGTCTGGGAGCCAACTTTATACCCCAACCTGCACTTCACAATTTCTGCACAGAGTCTAATAAAGTCAGTTTTACAATTTAAGTTGAGTTGGCCCTCTGCTTTTGGGATTTTGCCATCTGCAGCTTATTTCCCATTTCTGAAGCTGGAGGCTTTTTCAGATGTGAGGAATAGGATCCTCCTGACTCCCCATTACTGAAGCTTCAAGAGATTTAGAAGGAAGGATCCTTGCTCCTCAAGCCCATTGCCTAACATACTTTCTGTTCCCCTCTGAGATACGTGCCCTGCACTCTGGGCATGAGTCTTGCCTTCTGCTCTTAGGAGAAGTTTTAGAAAGCCCTTCCTATATGTAGAAGGACAGGCTGCAGAGCAGACCTCAAGCCCACCTCAAGCCCATTTGCTGTTCCCTCTGAGAAATATGTCCACACTTTGGGCTTGAGATAGATCCTCATGTGACCAGTAAGTTGTAAAGTTTCCAGATTAATGTGTTACGTTACTGAACCAAGTGCAGCAAGTCAGTCACTGAAAATATGCAAGTTTCAAGTCAAGTCAAGTCAGTGTGTAATTTTTGGCAAGTCAAGCCACTGAAGTGACTTAAGTCTGACTTGAGTCCAAGGGCTTTTCTGCACTACACTGTTATGGTGCTATTATTCCACTTTCAACATCCTGTGGAATTCTGGGATTTGTAGTTTACTAAGGCCAAAGAGCTCTCTTCCCTAAACTGCAAACCCCAGGATTCCACAGGAAGTTGAAAGTGGAATAATAGCACTATAACAGTGTAGTGCGGAAAAACCTCGAGTCAATCGACTTGAGTCTACATCACTGCTAGAGAGAGATCGAGGATCTCAAAGAGAAACAAGCAAAGCACCACCACTAACGCCGAGAAGGCGGAACAGGTGGCTGGCAACAAAAAGGTCCAGGTTTTAGAGGTTTGGTTTTTTTTTTCAGATTTTGGATTTCCAGGTTAGGGATGCTCAACCAGTATACTTATGGATAAAGAATTTTGTGATGCTAATAAACTAATTGTTTTAATTATTTTCCCACTCATGACCCTCTTTTTGGAAACGTTACTTCATTACCAATGAAACAGCTAACATGTAACATGTCTCTTCTGGTCTAAGCATGTACCATCACGACTGGTAATGGCAGAAGAAAATCAGAAATGCCGGTTATCCCAGGCCAGGCTACTTGCAAGCAATTTCTGTCTCCTGTTTCCTAGCTTTTCTGGGATTTCCAGCTTCTGGACTCCGACCACGATGGCTACCTCTCTGCCCAGGATGCTGAGCTGCTCTTGGCCCAAGTCCCAAGGGTGACGGGAGAGGCTTGTGGTGACTTCCTCAGAAGCCGCCAGCCTGGTGTGGCCTGGAGTGACATAGAGGTACCAAATCAGCTGGAAAAGGAAGGGTGGTCAGTGGTTGTAAGACCAGGGGAAATGGAGTCTGAGGCTTTAGGGGCAAGATAAGTGTCCTAGAATAATAGTACCACTTTGTTCTGCTTTGGTCAGACCGCACATGGAATGCTGTGCCCACTTCTGGGCACTGCAATTCAGGAAGGATATGGCCAAGCTGGAATGCATCCAGAGGAGAGTGAACAAAATGATAGAAGGCCCGGGAAACAGGAAGCCCTGTGAGGAACAGCTTAGGGAGCCGTTGATATTTCGCCTGGAGAAGAGAAGGTGAAGAGGGGACATGGTAGCCGTGTTTGAATAGTTGAAAGGATATCCTATGGAAGATGGGAAAGGCTTGTTTTCTGCTGTTCCAGAGACTACGGCCGTTTCTGCACTACGCTGTCATAGTGCTATTATTCCATTTCAACATCCTGTGGAATTCTGGGGTTTTATAATTTACTGAGGCCAAAGGGCTCTCTGGCTGAGAATTCTGAATGCCCCTCCCTAAACTGCAAACCCCAGGCTGCCATAGGAGGTTGAAAGTGGAATGATAGCACTATAGCAATGTAGTGCAGAAATGGACTCAGACACAGAGCAATGGCTTCAAAATACAGGAAAAGACATTCCGCCTAAACGTTAGTAAGAACTTCCTGACTGTAAGAGCCACTTGACAGTGAAGCATGCTGGAGGAGTCTTCTCCTTTGGAGGTTTTTAAAGGCTGAGTGTCCACTTGTTAGGAGTGTTTCGATGGTGTCTTCATGCACAGCAGAATTGGGTTGGCGTCGATGGCCCTTGAGGTCTCTCCCAACTCTACAATTCCATGATTTTATGTTTTGTTGGGTGGAATTAGCCACGATGCCTGTACAACCTGATCTTAGAGATGGAAATAATGTTTTTTGGTATTGATTTCCTGGCTGAAAAACGGTTTCTCAAAACTTGGAGAAGCTCTCTTGGAAAGAATAACAAATCAGCAAGACTTCTGCAGCGTATTCTGCCTGTATTCACACATCTCAAAGAGCTCCAGGGAATTATTATGTGCACAAATGCATGTGGTTTTTCTATGCAAAAAATAAGGGGTTCGCACAAAACAAAGCTGCAGGAAAGGAGATTCCACCTGAACCTCAGGAAGAACTTCCTGACAGTCAGAGCTGTCCGGTAGTAGAACCTGATGCTCCCTCAGTGGAGTGTTGCTAGTTATCATAGAATCATAGAATCACAGAGCTGGAAGAGACCCCAGGGGCCATCCAGTCCAACCTCCTGATATGCAGGAACACCTGTCAAAGCATTCCCAACAGATGGCCATCCAGCCTCTGTTTAAAAACCTCCAAAGAAGGAGACTCCACCACACTCCATGGAGGCAGCAGCAGATTCCACTGCCGGAGAGCTCTGACCATCACGAAGTTCTTCCTGAGGTTCAGGTGGAATCTCCTTTCCTGCAACTTTAATCCATTGCTCCTTGTCCTAGTCTCTGGAGCAGTGGAAAACAAACCTGCTCCCTCCCCCACATGACATCCCTTCAGATATTTAAACATGGCCATCATGTCCCCTCTTCACCTTCTCTTCTGCAGGCTAAACATACCCAGCTCCCTGAGGCGTTCCTCACAGGGCTTCATGGCTTCCAGACTTTCACCATTTTGGTCACCCTCCTCTGGACATGCTCCAGCTTGTCTACATCCTTCTTGAACTGAGGTGCCCAGACCTGGACACAGGATTCCAAATGAGGCCTAACCAATGCAGAATAGAGTGGTACCATTACCTCCCTCGATCTAGACACCAGACTCCTATTGATGCAGCCAAGAATCACGTTGGCTTTCTTGGCTGCCACGTCACACTGCTGACTCATGTTCAGTTTGTGATCTACCAAGACTCCTAGATCCCTTTCATACGTACTGCTGTCCAGCTACGTGTCCCCCATCCTATATTTGTGCCATCCATTTTTCCCTATAAGTGCAGGACCTTACATTTCTCTCTGTTGAAATTCATTTTGTTAGCTTTGGCCGAGCTCTCCAATCTGTGAAGGTGGAGTGTGGTGGAGTCTCCTCCTTCTTTGGAGGTTTTTAAGCAGAAGTGGGATAGCCATCTGTTGGGAATGCTTTGATGGGTGTTCCTACATAGCAGAGGTTTGAACTGGATGGCCCTTGTGGTCTCTTCCAAATCTGATTCTGTGATTCAAAGCTTCCTTTGTTGCAGAAAAACCATGTACTGTCTCATTACTATTGTCATTATCATCATCATCATCATCATCATTCTCACAAACAAAAATATGAAATTGAAAATCCAGCACATTGCATATTGTTAAACACGTTGACAAACAAACACAGCAAGGAAACCCAAGGTCATCTCATAGAGTCTGCTGCAGTTTGGCATGATGGGAATTGCAGTTCAACACATCTGGAGGGCTGCCAGATTGCAGAAATCTGGATGGTCCCAGATTATGGTAGAAGTGTGACATTCTGAAGTTTGGACACAAGGAGACAAATACAGGCTGAGCCTCGCTTATCCAAAATGTTTGGGCCCAGAATTGTTCCATATTTCAGTGTGTTTTACCCAGATTTTGGGACAGGGTGCCTTTCTGGAATAGCTTCATGTCTTGTTGGTTTGCTACTTGTGTTGTGTGTGAGACGCAAAGCTGGAGAGAGACTGAGAAGCTGTGAAATGGCAGGAATCCAAGTGTAGTGCTCAATGTGAATCCATGCCTCCCATGAATTTACAGATCCTCAGTCTCTCCCTTTTGACCATCAGCCACCTGTTTCCACCTTTGAGGCGGCTGCAGCATCCTTCAGATCTGAGAGATGAACAAGCAGGAGCACCACAGCCACTGCCTCAAAGGTAGAAGCGGGCAGCGGACAACAGAGAGAGACTGAAGATCTGAGAGATGAACAGGCAGAAGTGCCACAGCCAGGACCCTGAAGGCAGAATGGGCAGCTGGCAGCAAAAAGTTTCAGTTTTTGGAGGTTTTCAGATTTCCGGATGAGAAAGGGACAACCCATAGCGCTTCCAGTGTTTCACAAGAGATTCTGACTCCACCAGAGGGATGGGGAGGGTGTCAAAATTTAGACAATGTGGCTCCTACTAGCCTTTCTCTCTTCACTTTTTTTCTCCAAGGACTGGGTCTTTGGTGCCCCCCGAATGCCTGTGGATAGAGCTGGCCCCCATACCAGAAGGGCTTACTTCAGTGAACAGGTAGGCTGGTTGTGTCCTTTTGGGGAACCTTCTGTGTGGAAGACATCAGCCCCTGGATTGGGTCCCAGCCCTTGAGAGAACCTCCCTCCATCCCTGGAACAAGGCAGGATCTCTCCAACACCTCACTGACCTTGTCTCTGGAGATATCCTTTGGCCTGATGGAACTGCCCAGCATCTTGTTCTTGCGTCCTTCAATTTAGGGATTGTCTGGCTTGAGCTGAGATTACCCAGCCCCCAAGATCTCTTTGCATAAAGAATTTTGAAGGTTTCTGATGGAGATGGGAAGAGCTTCCATCCTGCTATGCTATTTCTTTATTCACCCAGATAATATTCACTAAATATGTACATGGCACGTTGAAGGATGGCCAGTGACCGGAAATAGTGGATCAAAATGGATAGAATTACTGCTAATGAATAAAGTTTCCACATCTCATGGCCTGACCCCTCTTCTCCAGTCCTCAGGGTGAGGGTGGGAAATCTCAGCGTGAGAACAATGTCTTGAAAAGTAATGCCTTGCTTTATTTTTTTTATTTTTTATTTTTATAATTTTTATAAAAATAAAGTAGAAAAGAAAAGAAAAGTAATGCCTTGCTGTGGTTTTCAGGGTGTTCTTTAATTAATATTTTTATACATATATACACTTAGCATTTTTATTATTTTTCAAGTGAAATTTAGTAAAAATATATATTAAATCAATCATAAAAATACTCAAACAAGAAACAACGTTATATATTTAACTACTGAGAGAACAATTTTGGTAAGGACGGAGCGGGCTTGTTCTCTGCCGCTCCAGAGACTCGGACAAGGAGCAATGGATTCAAGCTGCAGGAAATGAGATTCCACCTGAACCTTAGGAAGAACTTCCTGACGGTCAGAGCTGTCCGGCAGTGGAATCTGGTGCTGCCTCCATGGAGGGTGGTGGAGCCTCCTCCTTCTTTGGAGGTTTTTAAGCAGAGGCTGGATGGCCATCTGTTAGGAATGCTTTGACAGGTGTTCCTGCATAGCAGGGGGTTGGACTCGATGGCCCCTGGGGTCTCTTCCAACTCTGTGGTTCTATGATTCTATGATAAATAAATGTACACCTTAAAAAAGAAGTAGCTGCAAGTCCACTTCTGGTTTTCCAAAGTGGATTTCATATTTGCTTTTTTCAAAATGTGAAACAGCAGGCAAAGCGCTCTCACCTATTTAGTGAATCACCACTCCTAGGGGCTTCAAAAAAAAGGGATTGCCTGTTTTTTGCTAGAAAAGGGGCAGGCCGGAGGAATCAGCGGTGGCTCAAAGACCACAGAACAGCCTCGGGGTGGCCGGCATGCAGTCTCTGGGCTTCATTTTGCCCACCCTTGCCCTCCAACAACCCTGCAAGGTAGGCCCCTTGTACAGATGGCGAGCAAAGAAAAAGAAAACTGTCCCAGTGAACAGTGAAGCTGTGATGGAGAAAGTAAGTTTTGAAGCTTGAAATCCAAGTCTTTCTGTTGCATTTCTTTGCTCTCTTAAAGGCTCCAAGGGTACAGCTCAGCACGCTCCCGTATCGGTGGGGGATAAGAAGAGGCGATGAGCAACAACTGGAAGGGTAAGTCTCTGCTCCAAGCAGAGGAAGAGACAGTGAAGATCTTCCTGCCCTCCTTTCTTCCTGCCTTCCTTCCTTTCTTAAATTTATACTTCACTTTTCTCCCAAATGAGGTCCAATGCGGCTTCCAATAATCTAAAAAGATACCGCTAAAACATTTATTCTGCAAAAGTTTAAAAGAAATTAAATATTCCTATTATTTAAACATGCTTAAAACACTTAAAACACATTTAAAACATTATGTCAAAAAAGATTTTAAAATACAGGTTAAAAATACAGCACAGCACTTTACACACACACCACAGGTCTATAAGTAAAATTCAAGATCCAAAAGCCTGCCTAAATGAAAACGGCTTCACCAGCCAGCAGAAAAAGAACAGGGACACCTCCTGTGGAAGGGAGTTCCACAGTCACCAAAAAGTCTCTGTCAAGTCCTCATCAACCACTCCTGCAAAGGTAGTTGAACTCTTGTTTTCCTTTTTGCATAAGAAATACTTTTTTGCATAGCAAACACTATAAATGCTTCTTGCTAGGTGGGAATATTTTGTAAAAAATGTTAAATCCTTGATAAACATCACAGGTTTCTTATCCTTCAAAATGCTGCAAAACTTTAAAAAGGTTGATAGAATCAGTTCCAATATCCAACCGCAGAGTGTGGTGATATTGTCGTTTGGCCAACTAGAAAGTGCAAAATTCATTGTGCCAGCTTTTGAGTCTTCCAGCTTTTTCATCAGGCAAATATGATTTTTAAAACAAGCATGCAGAGGAGGACAAGTGATGCTGTTAAAATCATAGGTTTGCATTTTGCTTGTTCGAGATGTCCTGGAGCAGTACAGCCTTCAACAGCCCCGCTTTGGCAGGGACAGCCCTGATACAACTTCTGTCTTCCCACTTTTTCAGCTCTTTTAAAATGTCCCAGATTCTCTCTCCTTGTCCTACTTTCCCCCTTTGTCCTCAGCTTTCTTCAAGATTTCCAAGTGCAGACATAGGCCATTTCCACACTACCCTGTTATACTGCTATTATTCCACTTTCAACCTCCTGTAGGATCCTGGGGTTTGCAGTTTAAGGAGGGGCCTTTAGAATTCTCAGCCAGAGAGCTCTTGGGCCTCAGGAAACTACAAACTCCAGAATTCCATAGGAGGTTGAAAGTGGAACAATAGCAGTATAATAGTGTAGTGTGGAAATGGCCATAGTTTGCACTGTTAACTGAGCTGGTGAGAAAGGAGGGGTGGGATCTTGCCCTTCCCAAAAGCAAACCGCCATAGCATCCCTCAGCTAATGTGTTTTCTTTATTAACAGCTTTTGCCATCTTGACCACACTTGATTATTCTTTAGTCACATGTATCCCAGCTTTCATCATCAGTGAAATGCTAGAAGGTATAATTTGCTGCTGCGTAATTTGTTGGAATTTAGCTAGAACAGAATGGGGAGATGTAGGCATTATTTGCTCTAAAATACCTGCAGCCATAAATCACCACCAGACCTCCTCTCCCCTCACCGACTTTTGCTTTGTCTCCTCTTGATCTTCCTCAGATCTGTTTGATGTTAGAACTGGTCAGAAGAAGTCAGTAGATGGCAGAAGATTCATGGGATGGGGGTCTTTTTGATTTGCCACAGGGGGGACCCCAGAGGCCTGGCTGTTCTGCAGGAGAACAAACCTTCAGGAGTGGTGGCTGCACTGGAGTGGAAATACCAGGTTCTGCAGAGGAAACTTTGTGCCGAGATGCTGGAAGCCCATTATGGTGAGGAGTGGGCTAGTGGGAGGAAAGGGGGGTGCACCTGCACAGGGGGTGGCCCAGGCAGGGCTGAGTCAAAAGGAGAGGCCAGCCAGACCTTTTGCTGGGTTGTCTGCTTATTTAGAGTATTTTATTAAGTACTCTATTAGACTAGCACCCTCAGAGTCATAGAATTATAGGGATGTAAGAGCCCACAGGGGCCATCCAGTCTAACCCCCCTCTGCCAGGCAGGAATACACCATCAAAGCATTCCCAAGAAATGGCCTTCCAATCTCTGTTTAAAAACCTCCAAAGAAGTAGACTCCACCACACTTCAAGGAGGCAGCAGTGGATTCCACTGCTGAACTGCTCTTACTATCAAGAAGTTCCTCCTAATGTTTAGATGAAGGTTGAAGCCATTGCTCTGAGTCCTAGTCTCAGGAGCAGTAGAAAACAGGCTTGCTGCATCCTCCATACGACATCCCTTCAAATATTTAAACAGAACAGAGTTCAAATCATTGCTTACCTATGGAAACACAACGGGTGGCCTTGGGCAACTCATACTGTCTAGTCTCAGGGCTTTGTCACATGAGGCTGGTAAATCACAACTGCAGCAGGACAATAGGCTCTTTGGCTGGGACTTACCACATGACATAGTTCCTCTTCTGTTGTTCTTCTAGTGGGAAACCATTTGAAAAGTGGGTTTTAACACAAGTCATCTATTGATGACCTCTTTTGTAAAAAAAATACTTTCCAAATGGTCTCCCACCAGGAGAACAACAGAAGAAGAATGAGGTCATGTGATAAGTGTTAGCCAAAGATGCTACGATCCTGCTGCAATTGCAATTCATCTTCCTGATGTGATAATGTCCTCGGTGGAAGGCAAGGGCGGATCTCCTTAGAATAAATTTTGCCAAGAAAGCTGAGCCAGCGTGGTTTGGGTGCTGAACTAGAACTTCTGGAAACTAGGGTCTGAATTCCTGCTCTGCCATGATCTGGGTGGCAGGTCACTCTCTCTCAGCCTCAGAGGAAGGTAAGGGCAACCCCCTCCAAACAAATCTTGCCAAGAAAACCCCATGATAGGGTCACATTAGGGTCACCATAAGTCAGAAACGACATGAAGGCACACCACCTCCACTATGTTTTTAGTTATGCATTTAGGAGGAAACCAAAGGGCAAATTTTTTGTAGCATAATTTGCATTTGTCTCTGACGTGCATGTGTATTTGTATATAGGGCTTTATTTAGCATTGCAACCAAATGTTGCAATACTTTAGAGCAACACAGGCAGAAGAGTCCTGCCATCAAATCCTGCCCTGGACCTTGTTGGAGGTAGGGAAGTGTGGGGACAGTGAATATGAGTCAACTGTAATATGTAATTTATTGTGATGTTCCTAAAATACATTTTGTGATTGTCTTTGCAATATTCAATTATAATTAGCCCCGTAGAACCCAGAAAGTGGAATGCTAGCAATGAAGCGCCCCTTACGAGAGAAGAAAAGCTGAGTTGAAGGAATTGTTCCTGATTTCTGTCTGATCTCTCCTTCTCTCCCTTGCAGGGCAGTCGCTCTGGGCATCTCTGCCGTGCAACGTGAAAGAGGAGAAGATCTCAGAACTGGAGATGCTGGTGGACTTTGCCTTGCGCGAGGGGAGCATTTTGTCCCTTTCCAGCCTCCCTGGCGCCCAGCGCAGTGTCAGGTACTGCAACCATGGGATCGGCAAGGGCAGTTAGGGCCTGTACAAACTGGGAATGGAAAAAATAAGCTCCATTATATATCTCCTGGTTGGAAAATGGGTTTCCCAACAGTCAGAACACCATGGCCATTTCCATACTAGTCTGTTCTAGTACTATTATCCCACTTTCAACATCCTCTGGAATCCTGGGGTTTGCAGTTTAGGGAGGGGCTGCTGAGCCCCTCCCTAAACTGCAAACCCCAGGATTCCATAGGATGTTGAAAGCGGAATAATAGCACTATAACAGGCTAGTGCAGAAATGGCCCATGTCAATAAGAGTAATTGAGCAGCTAAACTTTGAACATTTCAAAGTGCATACCTTCCAAGGTTTCACAGAGGAACACTGGGACGCATGTGGCCAAGCAATATCAGAGTTTGGTCAAGATAGCAAAAGTATTAATGAGGAAGAATGCACAAATGAGGAAAGGCTTGCAGCAGTTCGCTTTTTCCTTGGCCTCTTGGAAAAGGCAAGACTTGCCTGCCTCTTCTCTTCTCCTCCTTGCTAAGTTAATTGAGCGCAAACTGCTGTTGCACATCGACATTAGCAGTAAGCCAAGGAAGAGGGGGAATAGAAGAAAGAGGAGAAATTGGAAATTTTAAAAGCAGCTGAAAAAGTGGGACGTCAGAAGTTTAACTGAGACCATCCATGGCAAATTGGGACAGTTGGGAGGCATAAAAGTGTTCCAAGCAGATTGTTCTGTACAGAAATACACATAGTTTTTCTGTGCAGAAAACATGTATCCCATGAAGAAAACATACTTTCTGTGCAGAACAGAAAATATATTTTTGTGCCAAAAAAAATACTTCTGTATGGAATATTTTCTGCACTTTGAGAAGCATTTGTATGGAGAGCATACTCTGTAGAAATGTTTGTTCTCTTATGAAGCAGGGAGAATTATTTGTCCTTCTGTGCAAAGATGGAAAACAGCTGTGAATTTACATCTTTAATGCAAACTAATAGGACAAATCTTGGAAAGATTGTACAGCAGCAAGACACTGGGGTAAAAGCAGGCTGGAATATTTCTGGGGACATAACGCCAGTGGAAGCTCCATTTTACAGTCTGATTAGGGATGTAATTCTTCACTAAGTTTCTTTTTCTTGAAGGTGACAATGACTACTCTTAACAACTTTCCTCTCTGTGTGTGTAAGTCTTTGAAAGCCACTCCATTTTTGAAGGCAATTTGCAATTCAGGACTTATTCTGTGAAAAAAAAAATCCCATGTCATTGTTTTGCTCAGAAATCAGCATCTTTCTGTGCAGGGAACAGGCTTTGCTACATGAAAAATAAAGTTTCAATGCAGAAATAATAATTCCGGCAAAGAAAATCTTTCCTATGCAGAAAAAAATTTCTGCAATTGGAGATTTATTCTGCATAAAATTCACACATGGCTAGAAAACAGCATTTTCTGTGCAGAAGACAGCACTTTCTGCACAGAAATCTGCACTCTCTGTGCAGGAATTAATATTTTTGCATTGAAGAGTTATTTTCCACACAGAAAAGACTGTCTCCTGCCCAGAAAATGTTGATTTGGGTGCAAAATCCCCAAGTGAGAATTTTGTGCAGAATAAGTCCTGAACTACGAAAATTCTCATCAGTCAAGGATTCTTCTCCTCTCAGTTTCTTGGCTCTCAAAAAGCCATGTTTTTCAACCATTTTCCAAATATTTTCAAATATTCTTTCAGTCCCTAGGTTTGAAACATACATTGGAAAAATATGTCTTTGGACAACTCCCAGCATCCCCCTTGCTCATGCCAGCTGGGAATTCTAGCAGCTGTAATCTAGAATAGTAACTTCCAAGTGGGTTTTCCGTCTCTGGGAAACCGGCCTCTTGAAAGGCGTGAGCTTCTTGTAGCAAAACCAGGAAAGAGTTTCTCATGGCACCTGTATGTTGAGGTGTTTTGAGTCTGAGAATTCGTATAAATTAAAATGCGGATGCCAGTCAAAGCAATGGAGAGGGGTTCATAGAATCATCGAGTTGGAAGAGACGCCAGAGGCCATCCATTCCAACCCCTTGCCATGCAGGAACACCCATCAAAGCATTCCCGACAGATGGCCATCAGCCTTTGCTTAAAAACCTCCAAAGAAGGAGGAGACTCCACCACACTCCATGGAGGTAGCAGCAGATTCCACTGCCGGACAGCTCTGACCATCAGGAAGTTCTTCCTGAGGTTCAAGTGGAATCTCCTTTCCTGCAGCTTGAATCCATTGCTCCTTGTCCTAGTCTCTGGAGCGGCAGGGAACAAGCCTGCTCCCTCCTCAACATGACATCCCTTCAGATATTTGAACATGGCTGTCATGTCCCCTCTTCACCTTCTCTTCCGCAGGCTAAACATACCCAGCTCCCTAAGGCGTTCCTCACAGGGCTTCATGGTTTCCAGACCCTTCACCATTTTGGTCACCCTCCTCTGGACACGCTCCAGCTTGTCGACATCCTTCTTGAACTGAGGTGCCCAGAACTGGAAACAGGATTCCAAATGAGGCCTAACCAATGCAGAATAGAGTGGTACTATTACCTCCCTCGATCTAGACACCATACTCCTATTGATGTAGCTGAGAATCGCGTTGGCTTTCTTGGCTGCCTCATCACACTGCTGACTCATGTTCACCTTGTGGTCCACCAAGACTCCTAGATCCCTTTCACACATACTGCTATCCAGCCACGCATCCCTCATCCTATATTGTGCATTCCATTTTTTCTGCCTAATTGTAGGACTTTACATTTCTCTCTGTTGAAATTCATTTTGTTAGCTTTGACCTAGCTCTCCAATCTGTCACAGTCATTTTGAAATTTGATCCTGTCCTCTGGGGTATTAGCAACCCCTCCCAATTTGGTGTCACCTGCAAATTTGATCAGCCTTCCCTCTATTCCTTCATCCAAGTCATTGATGAAGACGTTGAAGAGCCCTGGGCCCAGAATGTGACCCTGTGGCAGCCCACTAGTCACTCCTCTCCAGGGTGAAAAGCAGCCATTGGTGAGGAGCGCCCTTTGGGTCCGGCCGGTCAACCAATTACTGATCCACCTAAGAGTAGCCCTGTCCAGCCCGCATTTTATGAGCTCCTTTGCAAGAATGTCATGGGGAACTTTGTCAAAGGCCTTAGTGAGGTCAAGATATGCTACGTCAAGAGATGCTACATTGCCTTTTTGCTTACCAGATCTGGGGCTCAAGCTGCACAGGGAGACCTCGCCGTGGGACCCCTTGACCCTTCGGTCACAGAAGGTACCACTGCGCATGCCCTCCAGCAGCTGCAGCGCAAGAAGCGGGCAGAGATGGCAGAGATGGGAACCCAACGACACCTCCTGGTTGGCAGGTGAGCCTCAATAGGAGGAAAGGCAAAACGCAGCAAGAGTTATTTGTTACAAGATCACCAAGTATGGTAGAAAGTCCCCCTCTCTTTTTTATACTTCCAACAAGTATTTTTTGCAACTTTTATACATTCTAGATAATTTTTCTGGGAAGAGGTACCATCTACAATGCATTTTGTAGATGTTTTCTCTTATGTTTTGATTAGTCCTAAATTGTAGTCTTTTAATCCATGTTTTCTCCAGCCCAGTGGCACCTCCTGGTTGGCAGGTGAGCCTCTATAGAAGAAAAGGCAGAACATAGCAACAGTGAAAACTACTTTTTAAAAAAGTCCAACCATTTATTTATTTACTTACTTACTTACTTATTGGGTTTAGATATAGACTTACATGTTAAAGTAAATTAGTCCCCAAATCTCCCTGGATGAGCCAGCTCAGGCCCTGAGATCCTCAGGAGAGACCCTATTCTCAGTTTCTCCACCACCGTCACAAGCACGGTTGTTGAGGACACAAGAGAGGGAGGGTCTTTTTGTGGTTGCCCCTCAGCACACTCCCTTTGCAGGGGAGCCAGAAAGTCCTCTTCCCAGCTGTCCCTTTGCTGGCAGGCAAAAATCATTTTGTTCCAACAGGCTTTTAATATCGAAAGATTTTAAAATACAGAGTAGAGGGTGTTGTATTGTTTTAAACTGTCCTATATATATAAAGAGAGAGAGAGAGAGAGAGAGGAAGGAGGGAGAGAGAGGAGAAAAAAAACCAAAGTAAGTATTTCTACCATCAAGAATATCTTTTTACAACTGTTCCTGAGTTAAAGATATCTTAACTTATCCTTATCAAATTTAATTGATAAATTTAATTTAATTGATGAATTTAAATTAACTGATAAATCAGAATGTTGAATCATTCTAGCTTCAAAGATTAACAAAAAATATGCAAGGGTGATCAATTTACCACCCCTCATTTAGACTCATTTAAGCTATGGAGGGAGTGGCATTTGCTAATCTATCCAGCCAGAGTTTTGTAAACTGTCCAATTTCTAATAGCTTTTTAATCTTTTTAATTGCATTGTATTCTTTTAACAACAAAGATTTGTTGTGTGTTATTATTATGACTAGTTTAATTCTATTTTAGTGTGCACTTTTTGTGTGTTTCTAACTGTACAGTGGACGCTCGGTATCCATTGGGGCTTTGGTCCCAGGACCCCCCATGGGTACCAAAATCTGTGGATGCTCAAGTCCCATTACGTACAATAGTGCAGTCAAATGGCATCCCTTATATAAAAATGGCAAAATCGAAGTTTGCTTTTGGATTTTTTAAAAAATATTTTCAAGCCGTGGTTGAATCTGTGGATGCAGAATCTGTAGAAATGGAGTGCTGACTGTATTGCTCTTTCAGACTGTAAGCTGCGTTGAGTCCTAATTTTGGGAGGATGCTGATAAAAACAACAACAAATGCTTTCATTTTTTTAAAAAAAAACATGTTTTAGCTTGGAATCAGAATTTAACCAACATGGACACCAATCAGACCTCCAAGGGGAAGTCATTCCACAATCAGAGTGCCCCAGTCAAGAAGTTATCATCCTGAAACACCGCCAGATTTTTAAAGTGTAAAACCATTTTTTTAAAGAAAATAATAAAGTAACGCCAAAAACACAGCATACATACACGCACCCCATTAAAAGACCTCTTACAACCAATGAACCATTGGATGACTGAATAAAGATGTCTTTGCCTGCAAATGAACACAGAACGGGGACAGGCAAGCCTTCCATGGAAGGAAATTCTACTGTTTGGGATCAGCCACCCAGACAACCTTCACCAGGCTTGCTTCACAAAAGGGAAAATAAATATGCACACATTTTTCGAGGCTGTGCTCTCACTCTGAGATTCCTCCCCCTTGCTCTAAGAACCAGAGGAGAGAGGCCAGCCCTTGGGACTCAGAACCAGACCCTGAAATCTGGGAACTCTAGCTGCTATAGATGAGACTGAGCTAGGTGGTCCAGTGGACAGGTTCTGCCAATTTTCTTTTCTCCTTTTTCTGTCCCTGCAGCAACCGAGAAATCTCCAGCCGACGGCTACACCTACATACACAAACGGAGCTTGTCCAGCAGGAGACATCTTTCCAGGCAGCCCTGCTTGTATTAGAACTATTCACAGGGGAAAGGTGAGTCCGCAGAGCGGGGTAAGTTGTGGCGCTGTGTTACCCTACAAGCAGACCCCCATCCCGGTGAGTATAATTTTGATATTAAAATGCATCTGAGCCAGAGGTGGCCGGGTTGGTACATAGACAGTCAGGCTAGCGATTGGACAAAAGACCAAAGACTCGAAACTTCCCCATCACGTCTCCGTAGAAAACCTTGGAAAGGCACGTAGGCACAGGTGATGGGCCATCAGCACAACAATATTTCGGGGAGATTGCCTGATTCCCCCTGGAATGCTTGGAACAAAGCAAGGCATATCAAAGCAAGGTGCAGTTACCCAGTGCGACTATCGTGCAGCCGTCAGGCAGCTAACACACCTCCATCATCCTTCAGTTTCGGCCATTGTCCTTTCTGGGAAGAGAGCCTGCCCCCAAGGCATGTTTGGCCCTAAAACTAGACCTCCTTTTTCGACTCCATTTCGGAGTTCTCCCAGATTTGACTGGCAGGCTGTCATTCTGTCAGTTGAGGCTCCCCTCAGCCCCTCCCGTACGCTGAGTGTTTCTCTCCGCTTGTCTTTCTCCCACCCAAAGACTTCTGGACGGGTACAGTATTACCCCTCTTCACGTTCCCTCCACTTTTCCCCAATCCGTTTTCACCTCTTTCCATTTCAATAGTCCTTGTGTGCTTGCATGAGCATTTGACTCTTGAGTGAGTGTGTTTGAATATATTTTCTATTAACATATCTCAAGTGAGCTTTGAGCCTGGCTCTTTTGTGATCTGACTCCGTAGACACTGGGTTAAAAGATCCCACTAGGTGTTTCCCTGCCCTCTGCATTCCTAAAAGCCAATGCTCAGCTAATTTCCCCAATTTTGGCATTTTAGAGCAAATCAGGGTGTCCCCCAAGGACCACCCCCAGCATCAGAACAGGAGTTCCTTCATGAAGCCTTCAAAAGTGGGGCAGGATGACCAAAGCTAACCATTTGGCTACCTACCCTTTGTTGGACTGGGAATGGGGGCAAACTCTGTAGCTATCTCATGTGTGTGTGTGTGTGTGTGTGTGCGCACACGCACTTGCACTGGTCTTCAACCCACCTGTTGACTTAGGGAGACCCCATGAATTTCATTTGGTTTTCTTAGAGAAGGAATCCTCAGAGGTGGTTTTGCCAGTTCCTTCCTCTGAAACATAGCCTATAGCACCTGGTATTTATTGGCGGTTTCCCATCCAAGTACTAACCAGGGCTGACTCTGCTTAGCTTCCAAGATCCAACAGGATCTGGTGCCTTTAGGGTATTTAGACCATTAAGGGACATGATGTGTGTATGTCTGCCCTTTCAAGTTGCCTGTTGACTTATGGCAACCTGATGAATTTCATTAGGTTTTCCTAGGCAAGGAATCTTCAGAGGCAGCTCCTTCCTCTGAAATATAGCCTACAGCACCTGATATTCATCAGTGGTTTCCCATCCAAGTACTAACCAGGGCTGAACCCGCTTAGCTTCCAAGATCACACAGAATCTGGTTAGGCATGCAAAGGGTGCTAATTCAAACAGGCTGCAAATGACTGTTTGTGAAAACTAAGGAAAGACAGATACCCAGTCCTGTTTCTTTTGGATTATAGTTACGAAAGGCTGACCCTTTAGCCATCTCATTTCTGATAGCAGCTAACCGTGCTCTAGCAGGTTGTGGGTGTTTGTAACTTTAAGTCACCTATTAATCAGTGGCAACCTCATGAATTTCCTAGGGTTTTTTTAGGCAAGGAATCCTCAGTTTTGCTAGTTCCTTGCTCTGAAATAGAGCCTATACCACCTGGTATTCATTGGTGGTCTCCCATCTAAGTACTAACCAGGGCTGACTGTTTAGCTTCCAAGATCAGACAGGATCTTGGGTATTTTGGCCCTAACTAACTCATACTCGCCAACATTTCATAGCCTCCGATCTGGGACATGTCTGGCCAAGCAACATCAGAGTATAGTTAAGATTGCCAGTTATTAATAAGGAAGAACACACAAGCTAGGAGGAGCTTCAGCAATTTCCTTTTGCCCGGGCCTCCTGAGAAGGGCAAACTTCTTGGCTGCTCTCCTCCTCTCCTCTCTGCTGAGTCAACGGAATGCAAACTCCATTTCCACTTGGAACTCAGTTTGCTGCAACTGAAGTAAGCTGAGGACAAGGGGAGGAAGTTGGAAGAGGAGAAAGAAAAACAAGGACATTTTAAAAGTAGACAAAAAAGTACAATGGCAGAGAATTAATGGGGAGTGTTCCTGGCAAATTGGGACAACTAGAAAGTAGAATCAAAGAATCATGGAATCCTAGAATTGGAAGAGGCCCCAGGGCCATCCAGTCCAGTCCCATTCTGCCGTACAGGAAAACACAATTAAAGCACTCCAAATAGAGGGCCATCTAACCTCTGTTTAAAAACCTCCAAAGGAGACTCCACCAAACTCCCAGGCAGCAGCATATTCCACTGTTGAACTACTCTTACCCTCAGGAAGTTCTTCCTAATGTTTAGGTGGAATCTCTTTTCCTGAACTTGGAAGTCATTGCTCTGTGTCCTAGTCTCTAAAACAGTAGAAAACAGGCTTGCTCCATCCCTTCAAAGGAGGTGCAGTCTCCATGCAGCTCTTCCTTTGGCAGGTTCTGGGAATCGGGTCCTACTACACCCGAAGATTGCCATCGGGAATTGGCTCGACTGAGGCTCACGGCAGGGCATGGATCAGAGCCAGCATGGCGTGAAAGCAAGACTATGCCAGGACGATCAATGACGGTAAGAAAATCAATGGCATGGGGATTCTAGGGGCTTGGAGTCTATTTCCAAGCTCTGATTTTACCTTTACCTCCGGGTTTGGGTGTTGCATTCTGGGTAACTGAGGCTTAGGAGTGCTCTGCTTTTCACCACACAGCAGGTTCTGCTGGACCGTCTGCTGCTTCAGCAGGAAAAAGACAGAACCTCCCTGGTCCAGATCCTGCTCACTCTAGGGAAGAAGGAAGAGGGTGTTCACAAGCAGGTCCACAGCAGAGAACAGCTGAGCTGCCAGGAAGCAGGTACAGCAGGAGGGATGGAAAAACAATCTAACATGAGCAATATCTCTGGCCCTTTTCGCATGGCATTTTCCATGCGAAAGGGCGCCTGGAGCGTCGCGCGATTGTGAGGAGCGATCTGCACAGCGCACTCACAGGCTCTTTCTGCACCTTACTGTCTTCTGGCGCTGGGGTGTGAAGATCGCGCGAGCAGCCTCCGGCGAGAGGCTCTCGTGTCCGGGGTCCTTCGGCTCCACATGAGCTGCCTGCTCGCATGACAGCCCCGCCTCTTCCTTCTGCAGCGCAGCCAGGTAAGTGCGCGCAGGGCCCGGGAGCAATGCGAGATTGCACACCATTTTCAGCTTCTAACCAAAAATGAAAAGGTGTGCAATCGGCGCCCGCTGGCCCCTGGAGCATCGCGCGATTGTGAGTGCATCACACTCCAGGCCCTCTTTTGCATGGAAAATGCCATGCAAAAAGGGCCACAATCGCGCAACCCTCCAGGATAGGGCAGGCACAGATCACGCACCTTTTCATTTTTGGCTTCATGGTTTCCAGGCCTTCCACCATTTTGTCACTCTCCTCTGCTCTTCCACTTTTTCAAATGCTTTTAGAGCACCCCAGTTTTTCCCTCCTCTTGTCCTCTGGCTTGCTTCCATTGCTGCAACCTGAGTTCAAAGTGTAAAAGGAGTTGCTGCTCCATTAACTCAGCAGCAGGGAGAAGAGAGGTAGGTGGAGTCTTGCCCTTCCCAGGAAGCTGAGGCAGAAGCAAACTGCCGCTCTTAAATCCCAAAAACTTTTCCAACCGTGACCGCACTCATATGTTGCTCAGCCACACATGTCCAGGTTTTCCTCTGTGAAATCTTGGGTGGGAGGGATGTAGGTGGGTTGAGCCAGCTCAGCCATCCATCTGCAAATCGTTGCTCTTCCTCTCCATATCATCACAGTCTTGCCCATGTTCTGATTCCTCCACAGAAACCAGGATGGCTGGCGTGTCTCCTCCCTTGGAGGAAGTCGTCTCCCAGGTGCTAAACCTGGCACAGAAGCAGCTTCAAGTAGCCCACGGGGATAAGGTCTCTTGGCAGGACTGCGCCATCGCTGTGCTTGTTAAAGTGCAACGAGAACAGCTGGAGGAGCTGAGGCATGCCCTGGAGGATCTGGCTGGAGTTTCAAGTGGAAGGGTAAGAAATGTTGAAGGGAAAGAATCATAGAATCACTGAGTTAGAAAAGACCCTCAAGGCCCCCAGTCCAACCCCATTCTGCCATGCAGGAAGACATCCATCAAAGCCCTCCCTTGGACAGCTGACCATCCAGCCTCAATTTAAAAACCTCCAAAGAAGGAGACTCCACCATGCTCCCAGGCAGCAGATTCCACTGCTGAACAGTTCTTACCATCAGGAAGTTCTTCCTAAGATTTAGGTGGAATCTCTTTTCCTGGAGTTTGAACTCATTCCTCCGTAGTGTCCTAGTCTCTAGAGCAGCAGAAAACAGGCTTGCTCCATCTTCCATAGGACATCCCTTCAAATATTTAAACATGGTTTTCATAGAATCACAGAATCATAGAGTTGGAAGAGACCCCAGGGGCCATCGAGTCCAACCCCCTCCTATGCAGGAACCCCCATCAAAGCATTCCTGACAGATGGCCATCCAGACTCTGCTTAAAAACCTCCAAAGATGGAGACTCCACCACACTCCATGGAGGCAGCATATTCCACTGCCGGACAGCTCTGACTGTCAGGAAGTTCAGGTGGAATCTCCTTTCCTGCAGCTTTAATCCATTGCTCCTTGTCCTAGTTTCTGAAGCAGCAGAAAACAAGCCTGCTCCCTCCTCAAGATGACATCCCCTCAAATATGTAAACATGGCTCTCATCTCCTCTCTTAACCTTCTCTTCTGCAGACTAAACATCCCCAGCTCCCTAAGCCACTCCTCGTAGGGCATGGCTTCCAGACCCTTCACTATTTGGGCCGCCCTCCTCTGGACACATTCCAGCTTGTCAACATCCTTCTTGAATTGAGGTGCCCGGAACTGTCACCTCTTAATCTTCTCCTCCCCTGGGGGTAGACATCCCCAGCTTCTTGGCTTCATGGTTTCCAGACCTTTCCACCTTTTGGTCATCCTTCTCTGGACACATTCCATCTTGTCCATATCCTTCCTGAACTGTGGTGCCCAGAACTGGACACAGCATCCAGCTGAGGTCTGACCAAAGAGAGCAGGAAGAAGAATTTGGTGTTTATGCCAGCAGAGTGGAATAGGGCTAGTGCAAAGTGAGCTTCACAATTCGCTAACAGCGTTTCTTAACGCCTCTGGTACTACTTAAAAGTTATGTTAAAGAAAAGATGATTTAGGATCCCAGTGCCTTTTTTAATGTCTTTAATGGGTTTGTTCTAAATGCTTTTAAAATTCTGTGCCTTGTTTAGCTGCATTTTAGGAATAACTTTTCACATGTTTTAGTTAGGTTTTTGCAAGTGTTTCTAATAGTATTTCTTTAATATTTGCCTTGAGCTCCAGTACTGAAGAAAGAGGAGAGTATGAAAGAATCTGGAGGGCCACCCCTGCTGTTAGTAGCCTCAACTATAGTAAACGCACTGAGTCAATTGGATTTACGTAAGAGATGACTTACATTTCACAGCTGATTCAGTGGTTCTACTCTAGTTGGAGCTGTCCAATACGATAGAGGCCTGTGAGTTGCCAGATAACGTGGTTCTAGCACTTTCGATACTAATTTAACTCCCACGTCTGCATTCTATGGAGTCATGGGATTAGTAGGAAACAAAAGGGCAGGCATGCTCTCTAGAGTTCTGTCTCTCACTAATCACTTTGTACAAGCGTTGATACCTCCTGGCTTCTAACAAACAGGAGGGAGAAACCTGCCCAGGCCTGTATGAGAAACTCCTTTCCCGACTGCAAGAGCCTCCGCTGATGTCGTTGGTCCAACGCTTGCGTCCCCGCTCTCCTCAGCAGCAGTGGGTGCAGGTAAGTTTGGAAAATCCCCCCCAACCTGCCACCAGGGGGGCCATGAAACACAACCAAGCAATGGGATGAAGAGGACAGAAGCTCTGAAGCACGCGTTGCCCAGGAGCAGCTGGTGGGCCCCACATTGATGGGGCAATGAATCTGCTCTGAGTTTTAGTCTGAACTTTAAAGGAGCTGTCAAGGATGCTGGATCTGTTAAAGAGGAGAGGTCAAACTACTCAGATGTTCTTCATAGGCCACTGAGAAAGACGTTGAAGCATTGCAGTGCCATTCTTGGTCATTCTTTTAGTCTGTCCAAGCTGAAGATGCTACGGAAAATAGAGAAGGGAGCCCGAGCATTGGAGAAAGGGTGGGGGCCAGATAGCCTATGCCTTCCTAGGGGTCCAAGACCATTTGTGGGAAGCTGGAGAACTGGGTCCCATTAGAGGCAATGGGGGTGAACGTCCTGAGTGGAATCCACCCATAGGCGTAGATGTAGCCTTTCCAGTTGTCTCTCACCATCATCCTTCCCCATTGACTATGCAGGCTGGGGAGGATGGGAAGTGCAGTCCAACAACATACAAAGGGCCACACATTCTCTACTCCTACAGTGTGAGATCACAAGCAATGTGTACATAAGACAGAGAGAATGGATCTAGAAACCCCAAGTTCTTGGCCTAAGTGCTATTGTGCGTGCTGATGAGAGTGAAGCCATTGAAGCAAGTAGATTTACCTACATGTTGACTTGGGAAGCAAGACCCCACCAGAGCAGCTGACGACCAGGGATCCTGGAGATCTCTCTTTCATAGTCACCATAAATCAAAGCTGACATGACAGCAGATATCAACATGTTGATTCAACAAATGATTGGATGGGTATATTCTATCTGACACTACGGATATAATTTTAACAATTTTCTTCCCACTACAAGGAAGCTTTCGAAAAACATGATTTTCAAAGGCTATTCACAGTTTGGGATTTAGTCTGTGCAAGATTTGCAGAAGGTTGTTTTGCAGAGAAAACAGCATTTTCTGTGAAGGAAACAGCATTTTCCTTCACATAGGAAATGAATATTCCCATACAAAAAGAAAAAAAAGTTTCCTCTGCCAAAAATGCTGATTACTACCCAAAAAATTAACTATATGTGAATTTTCTGCAGAATAAATAAACACACCACTTTCTGCACAGAAATGATATTTCTGCTTAGAAATATTATTTGCTGCAGAAAAAACTGTTTTCTGCACAAACAACCGTGTGCGAATTTTGTACAGAATAAATCCCAAACTGTGAAAATTCTCATCATTCCAGAATTCTTCTTATCAGGGTTTCTCAAAACTCAAAAAAACATGTTTTTCAACCATTTTCTGAATATTTTCAAAAATGCTTTCCTTGCCCAATTGGGACTACCCAGAAGGATTCTGAATGTTATCTTCATTTCAAGGAAAGAGGTGACTAGGTCCAGTTTTGTGGATTTTGCTTTTGTTTCCTAGGAGACTTTGCAAGTGGACCAGACAGCTCATCCTGCTTGCAAGTCCTCACAAAGTGACCCAGAAGCCATCACAGCAGAGGAGAGACTGTGGAAAGAAGAGATTCTTGGCTCTCTACAGAAAGGAAAGGAGGGTGAGGACAAGGGACTCATCCAGATGACTTCAGCAGACTTTTCAGCCCAGGGAGAACTGGAGCCGAAATGGGAAGGACCAGGACACCATGCACTGAAAGGGCCCAAAGGACCTGATCCTCAGCAAATAATGAACCACAGTGCAGAACTGTTCAAGGTGGAGGGAACCACACAGACAGGAGCAGATGGGCCCCAAACACAGACACAACTGCTCAAGAAGTCAGTTCAGCCCCAGGAGTTTCCAGAACCATTTCAAGTTCCAGACGAATTTCAACAAGATCTCCAAAATGTAGGGGAGGTACCATATAGTCAGGAGGGCTCCCAAGAGCAGATTGAGAGCCTTGTGTCCCATCACTCTCAAAAGCAACAGGAGACAGGGATGAAGTTCTCCCGATCCCAAAGAGGAGGGATACAGACAGAGTCAGAAATCTTTGACTTTCAAGAAGAAGAATCCGCAGTTCCTTGTGGAATTCCAGGATTCTCTGAGGTGAAGGACCTAAAAGCTGCCACAGGTGGAGAGTTTGGTGGTCTACAGGACTCCTCACAGCAGCAGGAAGCATCCCAGGGAGCTGTGGTGATGGGGCACGCAATATCTGGATGCCAAGGGCTTTTACTGAGGAAGTCCAAGTCTTTGGCATCCTTGGAATCCTCAGCAATCCAGACTCTGCCACCCCAAGGCTTACAAGGCCCAGAAATCCCTCTGCAAACAAAATTGCAGGTCCCACATCTCTTAGCAGCACAGCAAAAGGAGATGGGAGTTCTAGATACCCAAGGCTCTAGTGAAGCCCAGATAGAAATGGCAATTGTTCGAATAGATGAAATGAGGGAAGGAACAGACACAAAACCTCAACCTTCCCCCAAAGGGAAGCAGGAGTCCCCCATGATTCAGAGAAAGGTCAACTCAGAGGTCTTTGTGCTTCATGATGAGGGAAGTCACAAGATCTTACACACTCAGGGCACCCCAGTCCCTTTGCCTGAGGAATGGAGAGATTCAGGGGTGGAACAAAAGACCCTGAAGGCCTACAAAGATCTTCATGAAGAGTCTCTCACACTTCAGGGTCCTGGAACGAGATACTCCAAAGACCCATGCCACAAGGAACAGAATATTCCAGAACCTTCCCAACTTCAGGGGGCTCTGCTGAAGAATTCAAAATCTCTTGAGCCCCAAGAACTAACAAGGACATATGAATATGGGGTGCCACCAGAGATTCAGCAGGAACATATATATCCCCATGTTCCTCATTCCCAGGAATGGAAGGGAGCCAAAGCCCAGAAGGAGATGAAAACTCCAAAGGACCACAACTTGAGGGAGGGTCTCCAGTATCAGACATTTCCAGAAAGTGAACCAGAAATTGTTCAGACACCAGAACTATTGCAGAAGGAACTAGAAGCATCTAAGCTGAAACAGAAGCTACAGGCTATTGAAGTTTCTTCAAAGGAGACACAGGTTCCCAGTCCTGAAGCACAGAGGACAGAGGTCCATCAGGCCTCAATGGAAACAGATTCCCTTTGTGCTCAGGACGAGGTACAGAGAAATCTGGTCAGGACCCAAGCCATTCAGACTCACAATCAGGAGGAAACTGAGGTCCTTTTAACCCATATTGCTCTGGCAAGAAAAGCAAAGTCTCTGGACCCAGAAGATATGGCACAGAGACAGGTAGTGAGCCAACTGGGGAAACTTCCCACCACAGAAATGCCAGAAAGAAGTCCCCAGGATCACCTGCAGAAGGAAGTGGATGTGCCACAAGCTGAAAGGAGGCTGATGGAGAAGCTAGACGTTCCAGATGCCCCAGAGAGCTGTTTGCAGCCCAGAATATCTGGAAGACAGCAGGAAGTATTTGAGAGAGTTCAAGCACAAAAACAGATGGGACCAGAGGCATTTCAATGCTATGAGTCTGAATTTCTGCAAAGGGATCAAGGGACTCTTGTATTTCAAGGAAGCCCTCAAGATCATCATCATCCAGAAGAAGAGAGTCCAAAAGCCACACTAAGTCAGAAGGGAACAGAATTTTCTCAGCCTCAAAACCTTCCTTTCTGTGGAATCCTGTGGAGGAAGTCAAAGTCTCTGGAACTGAGAAAGCCACCAAGTTTTCATTTGCAAGAACTGAGGGAGCCAGAAGGTCCTTCTGTACAGTCCCAGCATCCACAGACAGACAGAGAAGTTCTTGTCTCTCAGGAATGCAGAAAATCAGGGGACTTCCTGTCTCAGGGCCAGGAGACAAAAACACAAGGCCTTCAGGCAGAGGAATTCCCTCTGAAGGAAGAGAAAGCCCTTCAATTTCAACAAACAGCCCAGAATGGGTCCAAGTTTACTGGGCCTGAAAATGTAAAAGAAATCATAAGTTTTTCATCTGAGGAAAGAAGGCAGACAGAAATCCACTCAATGCAGGAAACACAGCTGGAAAAGCCAACATCACCTGATTTGAGGGAGTCACCACTAACACTTCAATGCCATGAAAGGACAAGCCTGGAAATTTTAGATGTCCAACAAGCCACTCCACAAAAACATGCAGTGATTCCACAGATAATCAGGGATGCAGAAACACTACCTCTTCTGTGGAATGTTTTGGGGCAGAAGGCAAAATCATTTGAGTTAGGGAAGACAAGTGTCCTTCCAAGCCCAGAATTGGAACTTACTTTGGCCCAGGAAATGCCACAGAAGGAAGTGTGTGTCCCTCAGCCTCCTCAGGGGGTGAAGGGAGTGTCCACGATTCAGCTTCTGGGACAATCACCTGTGGAGCCAGAGACCCAAAAGTCACAGGTAATCAGAGAGGCAAAAATCCTTTATCATCAGGGACTGAAGGTGCCAAAGGTCCCTCAGACACAAGCAGAAGAAGCTCTATCACTAGAAATAGAATATCAGAGTATGAAAACATCTCGGATTTCTCCAGAACTACTTTTGGAACAATCAAACATTGTCACCCCTGGAAAAATCAAGGCCCTTCAGCCTCAAGATATGAAAGGGCTGGGAGGCACTTCAATCCAGAAGGTTCCACAGAGAAGGTCACAAATGCTACACAGGCAGGAATCTCCACAGACCAAGGTGGGACTGCCAAAATATTCAACAACCTTCAGAGAAACAAAGGCGCTGCATCTCCTGGAAAGGAAGGGTTCAGAAAATGTAGATACTCAAGTGAATGTGCCACCAAAGATGTGGCTTCCTCAGTCCCAGGGAACTAGAAGTCCAGAGTCTCCACCTCTTCTGTGGGGTTCCTTGGGGTTGAAGTCAAAATCTTTTGAGCTTAGAAAACCACATGCCTTGGAAACCCAGGAGCTAAAGGAGTCACTGATAGTTCAATCACAAAGATCACAGAGGGAGCTGGGGGCCCAGAAGACACCAGAATGTCAGCAAGGAACTGTAACTTCTCTTCAGGAATTGAAGGAAGCAGAGGTTACTCTGGTTCAGGCAGAAAAGGAAACCTTGAAGACTGAGGTAATGCCATCTACAAGTCCAGAGATCCTTCAGCTTCATGGCAACGAGTGCCAAGCAATCCCACAGGTCCAGGAAAATGACTCACCATCCAAAGTGGTTCTTCCCCACGAGGAAAGTGGAGGTCCAGACACATCTCCGCCTCTTCTGTGGACAAGCTTAGAAACAAAGGCCAAATCATTTGAGTTGAGAAAGCCACAAACCTTTCAGACCCAAGATTTGAGGGTCCTAGAGTCGACTATTTTTCCCCAAAGGATATCACAGCTTTCAGGTTCCCAAGAAGAGAGGGGCCCACAAGCCTCTCAGACTCAGCATGGTCTGATAGAAAATTCAGAGGTGGAACAAGGTCTTCATCTTCAAGAACCAAGAGGACTAGAGTCCCTCAAAGTCCAGAGAGACCCACAGAGAAGCCAAACAACCTCTCGGAGTTACTCAGTTCCACAGCAAGGACTGAAGGAACCACAGGCCTTCCAGTCACATGGAGGAAGCCATTCAGGTGCCTTACAGTCACAGCCAGCCCCTGAGAGGGAAAGAAGGTTTCTTCATCACCAGAAGCGTAACAGTCCAGAAACACCTCCTCTTCTATGGTGGGCCTTGGAGCTGGCCCAGCAAGGGATGCAACACATGGAGCTGCTGGTTTCTCCTCAGCCCCAGGAGTTCATTGAGTCTCCAGAAACAAATCTACAGGAAAAACAGAAGGAGGAGTCCAAGTCCCAAAAGTCAAAGGAACACATGGACCCAATGAACCTCTGTTCCCAAGAACTGGAGGCCCCTGTAGTAGAGGAGGATATCTTTCAAGATGAAGGAATGATACCAACAGTTGACCTTCTTCAGTCTCAGGAAAGGAGAGATCCAAAATTTCAACAGGCTGAGGATATTCCTCCTGAGGTAGAGTCTATTTGTTCTGGGCAGAGGCGTATCTAGGGTGGGGCAAGTAGGGAACATGCCCTGGGCACCAATACCAAGAGGCTGCAAAAAAGCCATGCATGTAGGAGTGGGGGTGGGAGTAGGGGCAGGGATTAGAAGATAGGGGCGAACTTCCACACTTGCCCTAGGCACTGTTTACACTAGATACGCCACTGGTTCTGGGTTGTCTGTTTCTCAACAGGTTGAGTCTCAAGCCACAGGAAGAGCAGAATTGACTCAAAGTCCCACAGAAAGCCCCCAGGCCTTTGAGGCTCGGGCACCAAAGAAAATGGAGAATGCTCTACTCGAGAGATCTCCCCAGACAGAACAAGATACCAAGGAAACACAGGGCTCTTCAGGAGAGCAAAAGACCTTTGTACCTGAGGAGACAATGGGACTGGAGAGCTCCCTGTTACAGGATAACAAGCCTCAAATGTGTTATTTCTACAAAGCCAGTGAAACAGAAGGCTTCCTACTCTCGGGAGGATTAGTAAGAAAATCAAAGTCTCTTGACTTAATGAAGCTTTGTGTCCCAAAGCCACAGGAATTGTCAGAGCTGGAATCTCCCCAGGTTCAAAAAGAGCCAGCTCACAGAACAAAAGACTTCTCAGTGACGTCAAAAGATCTTGAGATGAAACCACAGAAAAAGAAAGGCCCTCCATCCTTTAAATCTGAGGGAAAGAGTGGTCTAGAAAGTGTAAAAGCCCAAGAACCAGAGACAGAAAGCCATGCTGCTCTCTCCCTCCTCCTTCTCAGAATGTCTTGGAGCTAAAGTCAGAATCCCTCCTGGTGGTGGAGCCAAGCACATGGCAGAGCCAGGAACAACAGGAAGGAATTGTCATTCAGCCTCAAGGGTCACCCCAGATGGATCCTGAGAACATTAAACTCCAAGGAAGCATGGATCCTAAGACCGTCTGCTCCCAGGGACATTGTGAAGCAGGAAGCTGTGAACTCAAGATGGAGGAAGATAATCATACTGAAGCAAAAGGAATTCTGCAAAGCCACCCCCACACCTTCCTTGTTAGAGAAGCTTCCTGGCCTCAGGTGGCATTGCTCAGGAAGTCAAAGTCTCTCGAGCTCCAGAAACTATCAGTGCCAGAGACCTTTCTGCCCCAAGAGTTGAAGAAATCAGAAACACTCCAAGCTCCAGAAGGTACACAGGAATGCCCTGTGGTTGCTGAGAACCAGGTGGTAGAGAATTGGGGAAACTGTTCATCCCATCAAGAAGCTACACAGATAGTGAAAAGTCCTTTGCAAAACTTGGGAGTTTTAAAGAATGGAGCAGAATTTCCTGCACAAAAAGAAATGAGTTTCCAGATGACCTCAACACCTCAGAAACAGCTTGGAGAAAATGAGCCAAGTGCTCTGGATTCTCAGGAAGATATGCACTCAGAAGTTGAGCAGGTCCCAGGACAGAAAGAAAGAGACATTCTTCAACCACTGGGAGCTCCACAGGTGGAACAAATACCCCTGCAAGCCATGGAAGGCTTGCAAAAGAACTCAGAGAGTTTTGTGTCTCTGGAATCCACAGATTCAAGGTACTTGTTTCCTCTACAGGTTGAAGAAACTCCATTGAAGGTGCCAAAAACTCTTGAGCTAATGAAGTCCCCAACTCAGGTGCCTTCAGCAAGTATGGAGTCAAAACCTTTCCTACCTTCATGGATTCTGAGAAGATCAAAGTCTCTTGACGTGAGGGAACTTGAGGCCCTTCAGCCATTGTCACTGGTAGGAGACTTGGATTCACCTAACTGGCAAAATCTAAGCAGACTCACAGTAAGTCAGTCACAGAGAAAACTGCAGGATGAGTTATCAGAACCTCAGAAAATCAAAAGCCCAGTGGTCCTTCATTCCAAAGCCCTTCCAGTCCAGGAATATTTCCAGAAGGACCAAATGGGCCCACAACTGCAAGAAGAAAGAATGTGTGAGGTTCAGAAGCCAGAACAGATGAGGTTGCAACCTGCCCAGAATCGGGAGCAAATGGGAAATAATGGGGAAGTCCTTTGCTCCCAAGCACTGGAAGACACTCAGGTGTTCTACTCCAAAGAGTGTGCAGATGTGAAGGCTCTGTCACTCCAAGGATGTCCTCTGAGTGCAAAGGAGCCTCTCCAGATCCAAAGGTGTCTGCAAGTGGAACCAGAGTTACATGGATTGTTGGAGCCACAGCTGCTTTTGGACCCCAAAGAAGAGAGGGATCTACAAGGCTCTCCACTCCTGAGCAACCTGCTGAGGAAATCCAAGACCCTTGGACTTGAATTGCTAAGAAGGAGTGATGTTTCTCAGGTTCAGCATCTTCCAAGGCCAGAAAGTCCCCAGAGCCAAGTTACTCTTGAACCAGGAACACAATTGCTACAGCTTCAGGGATCTGTGGAGCAAGTATCATGCAGCATCCAGGGAATAAGTAAGATGGATGTTCATCAACATCAGGAGATACAGAACATTGTTGAAGAGACTCTGGAATCCCCAGAGAATCTTGACTCCAGAGGCATAGTACACAAAGTGGAAGTGGATCCCATGAAAGCCAAGAAGTCTCTGCAGGTGAACCAGGAGTTATTTCAGGAACAAGGAAGTTCACCCCTTGCAACTCCACAGTCCAGCATGTCACAGATGCTCCCTCCCCATGAACTCCCACAGTTTGGAATTAATCTTCTTCAGGAATTGGGGAGGCTGCACAATGAACTGGAATCTCTAAGACCCCAAGAACTGAAACATGAGGAGGACCTTCATCCTCAAGAAACTCAGGTTCTCTCTGAACCAGAAGGGCATGGGGCAGCCAAAGCGTTAGGATCTGTGGGTCTTCCGATCCTTCAACACCAGACAGGGAAAGGTACAGAGTCTCGCCAGCCACTGCCAACAGATCAGAGGGTTTCTGAAGAGCATGAGACACAATTAGGAAGACGGACAGCCCTTCCATCTCCCCAGAAAATGCAAGAATTTTGTCAGACCCTAGGAGCAATGAAGAAGGAGTCAGAGACTAGCACAGATTTACCAGCCCCAAAGGTATCAGAGATAGGCTTGCCAGAGACATCTCCTGTGATCTCAGATGTGATGATGAGTCCTCATGTCCTTCAGTCCCAGAAACATGTGGAGCCAAAGAGCCATTGCCTTCAGGAAACCCCACAAATTGGGTGGGAGTCCCTTGAAGATACAGAGAAGACACTAGAGAAGAGAACAAGGCCCATAAAGTCCCAAGAAGAGCTGGTTGGAGCCTTGCTGGTGAAGTCACAAACTCTTGAGCATCAAGAATTGCCAAGGATGAACCAGGAAATGCCATGCAAGGTGCTGAGTGGGGTGGAAGACCTACCTTTCCAGGATATAGAGCTGGGTCTTCAACAGATGATCTCACCAAAAGAGTCATTGCACAGGCAATCACAAGGTCTTGGATCCCAGGAACAGAAGACAAGAGACTCAGTCCTCCTTCTTCCTCTGACTCAGAGAGGACCAAAGGCCCAACAGGTAGATGAGCATTTTCAGGGAGAACAGGAGACATCCCCATTCCCCAAATCAAGACACATAAGATTCTTCCAGCAGGGGGTTCAGACAGAGATGGGGACTTCTGAGCCTCAGCAACTGGAAGAACGACCAGCATCTCACGAATGGAAAGAGGAAGGAATTTGGTCAATAGAAGGAGCTCAACAGAGTGCTCTTTCAGCCCCACTAGACCCGAATTATCTTGAGTCTGGAGCAGCAAAGTGTAGACTGGGGGTATCATCACCATGGAGGCAATGGGAGGAGGTCCTAAAGACCTGGAAACCTGCTGTTGTGCCCATGCTGTCTCCACCCAGCCCTGGAAAGTGTGACGAGGAGCTGAGATGGGAGCCAGCATCACCTAAGGTGGGCTTGTCCAGAGAACCCTCCATGAGCATGGCCCAAGCCGAGAATGCTGCTGGACCAGCCAGGGTAAGGAGGTGTGCGAGTTGGCCAAGGGGGGGGCCTGGTTGCGGGTCTGAGACTGAGACAATGGGGTTCAATCAGGTAGGTGCTCAAAATTTCAAAAAGAAAATCTGCACAAGGAAAACTGGGCCACTTCCGCACTGGACTGTTATAGTGCTATTATTCCACTTTCAACATCCTATGGAATCCTGGGGCTTGCCTTTGAGGCCCCTCCCTAAACTGCAAACTCCAGGATTCCATAGGATGTTGAAAGTGAAATAATAGCACTATAACAATCTAGTGCGGAAATGGCCCTGGGCTCCTGCAATCTTGATAAATTAAGTGAATGTGCAGCAATATTTTTTTAACAAAAATGTAATTTATTTTGCTTTTGCTCACTGTGCATATTATTATTGTTATTGTTGTTGTCATTGTTACAATATTTATACCCTACTTTTTCCAAAAACTGGGACTCAAAGCAGTTCACAATTTAAAAGAGCAATACAATTAAAAACATATAAAAAGTGAATATTACAACAGAATTGAATAATTTGCAGTATGAAAACAATTACACATCAGTAAAAGATAAAATGCAGTTTAAAAGATTAACATTTCTTAAAAACAACAATTAAGACAATGAAGCACTCCCTGGCCCATCCTTTAAACATTTTCTGTTTTAAAAGCCTGTCTCAATTGAAAAAGGTTTATCCTGCTAATGGAAGGACAGCAAGGAGGGGATCCCTCTGGCCTCCCTGGGGAGGGAGTTCCAGAGTCGAGGGGCAGCCACTGAGAAGGCTCTCCTCTCTCACATCCCCACCAACCACGCTTGCGATGGTTGAGAAGCAGCTATCCATTGTGTTCCACTTTGTTGTGTGCCTTAAATCCTTTGCAGCTTATGGCAACCCTACAGCAAAACTATCATGGGAGTTTCTTGGCAAGATTTGTACAGAGTGGGTTTCCCATGGCTTTCCTCTGAGGCTGAGAGGGTGTGACTTGCCCAAAATCATCCAGTGGGTTTTTATGGCTGAGCAGGGATTCAAACCCTGGCCTCCAAAGTCATAGTCCAGTGTTCAAGCCACTATACAACTATTCCCCTAGTTCCTGGAAATTCTTCTGAGCTTCTCAAACTTTACTATAACTTTAACCATGAGGGCTTGAAACTTGAATTGTCTTTTTCCAAAAATAAACAAAAGGCAAAGGTGAGAACCTTGGGATGCTGATTTCTGCACCCAGTGCCAAACCCTTTGTATCTCCAAAATCACAGCATGGGTGCTGCTCCTTTCTTTTTCAAACAAGTGGTCCAAAGTGGTAGAAGTTGCAAGAAGATAAAGAATTTCCTGTGGGGAGCTGGTGTTCCTCGTAAAGATGGTTGCAGTACCCATCTATTGCAGGGTAAAAAAATCATAGAATCCTAGAGTTGGAAGAGACCCCAGGGGCCATCCAGTCCAACCCCTTGCCGAACAGGAACCCACATCAAAGCACTCCCAACAGATGGCCATCCAGCCTCTGCTTACAAACCTCCAAAGAAGGAGACTCCACCACACTCCATGGAGGCAGCAGCAGGTTCCACTGCCGGACAGCTCTGACCATCAGGAAGTTCTTCCTGAGGTTTAACTGGAATCTCCTTTCCTGCAGCTTGAATCCATTGCTCCTTATCCTAGTCTCTGGAGCAGCGGAAAACATGCCCGCTCCCTCCTCGACATGACATCCCTTCAAATATTTAAACATGGCTATCATGTCCCCTTTTAACCTTCTCTTCTGCAGACTAAACATCCCCAGCTCGAAGCCGCACCTCATACGGCATGGCTTCCAGACCCTTCACTATTTTGGTCACCCTCCTCTGGACATGCTCCAGCTTCTCAATATCTTTCTTAATTGAGGTGCCCAGAACTGGACACAGGATTCCAGATGAGGCCTAATCAATGCAGAATAGAGTGGTACCATTACCTCCCTCGATCTAGACACCATACTCCTATTGATGCAACCAAGAATTGTGTTGGCTTTCTTGGCTGCCGCATCACACTGCTGACTCATGTTCAGCTTGTGATCTACCAAGACTCCTGGATCCTATTCACATGTACTGCCATCCAGCCACATGTCCCCCAAGGAAGGAGGAGGCAAGGATGTGGACAAAGATCTAGACTAGGGTGAGCGTGGGAGCATTTTCAAGAACCAGGACGAATTTGCACCCTGCTTTAGCCTTGCTACATGCTTCTGTCTGTAGCTTCAGCAACCTCTGAAGGAGGAAGCACAAAGAGATGGGGAAGGGATCACAGAAACCATCAACGTAGACAGCAAGGAGGCCAGAACCTGGCAGGTAAAAGGCTTTCTAGAACTCACAGCCAGCATCTTGGCTTTAGAGAAAACACAGTTCTGACCAGCAGAGGGTACTGTCCTACAAGTAATACTGTGTTTCCCTTACTCATTGTCACATTTGAGAAATGATTTGTTATTGTTGCTTTTTTGTTGTTATTGTTTGGTAAATCAGCAAAAAGTAGCTTCTTGCATTATTCACTGCATTGGGTTGTGTTTTTTTATTATGTCTTGATGGTAAATTTTAGGATTGAAAAAACAATAGCATAAAGCTTTTGTGTTCTCTGTCAAAGCACCGGTTTGAGAATGGATTAAAATGCCCTTTAAATGCAGTTCTTGCACCAATACATTCTTCATTGTGTAACTTTTGATATAAAGAAATCAAAAGGTGAGGCACACGCAATAGAATACTCAGAAGAAAGCAGAGACTCAGTTAATGGATGTTTTTTGGTGTTTTGGTTTTAAAAAAATAGCCCATAAACACCAATAAACATCAGTTGGGCACCTTGAGACACATCTCTTTGCCAGAAAAAAGAGAGTGATACAAAGAGAGTCAGGATCTTGTTAGAGACAACATCCATGCATGATGTATTTTCTCCATCTGAATTAGCCCTATCAAGAGCAAGGAGGGTTGAACTACGACTCTGGAGGCCAGGTTTCTACTGAAAGAGGGGCCTCTCTTGCACTGGCACGCTCACGGAGCCGTCTGTCGGACAGAATGGATGCATGCGTGTGCATTGCACATGGATGAACTTTGTCCATGCAAACATGCCTTGTGCTTTTGGTGGCAATTGATTAATGAAACCACACCGCGCAGCTGCCATGCCACTCAGCATAAAGCTACATCCTGTCTCCTTGATGTGGGGTTCGGGTCACTCTTCTTGGCCATGCCCCCCCCAAGACCCTCTTGTCCTGACACACATTTTTGCCTTGCACTCTCCCCACTGCCGTTTCCCAGCCTCCGCCCCCTCGCCCCCCATGCCGAGAGAAGGCCTTCATCTGGTTCTCCCGGGAGGAGAAGGAGGAAGCCCTGCAGCGTTTGGCGGCGATTCAAGCCGAAGGGGAGCGTCGACGGCAGCAGGACAAGGAGCGGCAGATCCTGCGGGTGAGTTGCTAGGGCGCAGGGGCTCATCTGCAGGGAACTGGGGGGCTGAATAGACCCTCTTGGAAAGCTTGGAGAACCACACGCTCCAGCACTCTCCCCTGAGGGGCAAGTTCTGCAGAGGCGTATCTAGGGTGGGGCAACTAGGGCACGTGCCCTGGCCGCCAATGCCAGGGGGTGCAAAAAAGCTGAACCCCTTCTTGCACTGGGGCCTGGCCCGCCCCACCGACCCTGCTGCCGTTGGGGTCTTCTTCGAGCCGGGGTAGTGGCAGTGGGAGAGCAGCACCTAAGGGCACAACTTCCACGCTTGCCCTAGGACCTGATATGCCACTGAAGTTCGCCCATGTATTTATTGTTGGAAGCTGCCTTGGGTCCCATTCCAGGAGAAAGGCAGCCTACAAATACAAATAATAAAAAATAATAAATAAACGTTTCAATCCTCCTGGGCCATTTTAAGCCTAGGAGAGGCATTTTTCTCATACAGTAAGTTTACCTCCTGGTTGGGAAGAAAAAAGGACCTCTCTTGGGCCTAAAACAGTCTGGGCTGTAGAACTGTCTTACCTTGAGTTCCCAGTTTTCATGGGTCATCTCTTTGCAGGAGACCAGGGTGAAAATTCCCCAGTTTTGGTGGCCTCAGCTCCAAGCAGGAGGAAAGAGCTGTGTGCAAATCTCAAGCCCACCTGGGAAAGCAACAGCTCCCGCAAATTTGCAAGGCTTGGCTGATTTGTTGCTGCAATTTGCAAATACTCCTGCGGTGTACTTACTTAATTAGCTTCTTCCCTCCCAGTCCTTGGGGTGCCAGGGCTCACCCTCCATTTTGCTCTGCATCCATCTTCTGGCTAGATTAAAAGGTCCTTATCTCTAAATAGCTGGGAAGCATTAATTCCATCATTTCACATTCCAGGCACAGCTTTTTCAGTTAAGTCAAACAGGAAAATACATATACAATACAATAAATACATATACAATACAATAAGTACATATATAACATATATACAATACAAAACCCAATCTGTGTGTGTGTGTTTTAATATATAGTTTTATTAAAACATAACAGACAAAGTAAATAGGTATCATAAATGTACATATTTTAAAAAGAGGGGAAAGATATGTAAAACTTCCTCCTGATTGTCTTTGGTTATTATAATATATATAAGACAGAAGAGCATTGTATTGTTATATTGAATGTCTTGATTCTAACATAGTCTCATTCTGGCTATAGACTTCCGATAATATTGTAAGAAAACCTCTTAATCTAGACAGCTAGCTACTAGATAGCTCAGGATAACTGTTTCTGAAATATTTGATTACTCCTTCCATTCTTTTCCTGTATGACCATCTCTTATTGGGACTGTCAATTTATCCATAATTGCCGTATCTAATAATTTTAATATCCATTCCTCTGCTGTTGGAGTGGCCTCCAGCTTCCAGTTCTTTGCAAATAACAGCCTTGCTGCAGCTGTCATATAAAATATGATTCTTATCTAAGTTTTCATCTGTCATGGCCAAGAGGTACATTTCTGGAATCTGTGTGTGTTTTTAAATGACACACCGTTAGCAATTGTGGTTGGTACTTAACCCATAACACTTAATGCCATCACAAGGGGACACCCTAAGTCTCAGGCTCTGGCCCTGAAGTCTGAGGGCCTGGGAAGGTCCTAAAGTGGCAACCCTACCCACCCGCCCCCCCACCCACCCCCCTTAGGCCAGTAAAAAATTGGCCTCTTGCTCAGAAATCCATTTGGCCATATTATCCAACCATCCAAACTCTTAACTTTTCTCTGGAGAAGGGAGGCTGGGGTCAAAGAGGCAGCTTTTGAGATCAGAATGGATGTTGTCAAGAAATGTTGACTCTCAAAAATGGGGGAATCTCTCTCTCTTTAGTTCCAGGAGAGATTGTCAATTGCTAAACATAGGAAATTGGAGGAGGACCTTCTGGGAAGCAGCCCAACAGAGCGATGGCCTCTCCCACCGGCCCACCTGTGCCAGGTACTGCCTTGTCTTCTGGCTCTGTTGGAGGGAGTTTGTTACTGTGCCGTACACCCCTAGTCCATGGTATTGTTCGATTGGCAAATATCATTTAAGTCGCACTAAATATAAATCATACACTGTTATGGCTGAAAAGCCATACTGGCTGGCAAAGAGGACTGGTTGAACACGTGCAAAAATAGGTCAGATGGGACCTCAGGGCATGGCCAGGTCATAAGTCAAGGGATAAGTTGGGGAGCTCCAGTGATGATGAGCTTGCGGTAATCCCCCCAATGACTCAGCCTTCAAACACAATAGCACATGGAACTGTCTCAATAAAGGATAGGTTGACAGAGCTGGGCATGGCGAAGAAAAGATTGAGGGGTGACATGATTGTACTCTTTAAATACCCCAAGGGCTGTCCCAGAGAGTAACCTCCCAGAGGTGGTCATTTCTGGGCACCTCAATTTAAGAAAAATATATATGTTGGAGGAGGTTGAGAGAAAGTCAACAAGGGTGATAAGAGGTATGGAGAAGAAGATATACAAGGAAAAGTTGAAAGAGCTGGGCATGTTCAGCTTGGTGGAGAGAAAACTGAAGGGTGACAGGCCTGTCCTCTTGCCCCAGAAGGTAGGACCAGATCTAATGGTTTTAAATTACAAGAGGGTAGATTTCGACTGAGCATTAGGAGGAACCTCTTTGACAGTGAGAGCGGTTCAGCAGTGGAACCAATGTCTCAGAAAGGTGGTGAGGTCTCTTTCTTTGGATGTCTTCTAAAGGAGGCTGGACGGCTCCCTACTGGGGATGCTCTAGCTGGAGATCCTGCACTGAGCAGGGGGCAATGGCCCGTCTACATGATGGGCCAAAGTGCAGAGTTACAAAGAAGACTGCCTGTCACATCTGCTTGATGGACCATCTCTGCATCTCTGCATGATGGGGTGAACCATCCCAGCCTTTTCTTTGTTTTATTATTTGCATTGGTTGCTCCTCAGGTGATGTTCTTGCCTCCCCTTCTTCCCCTCCCTTTATATACACAAGGACCTTGCAAGGTAGGCCAGGGAGTTGAGATAACAAACAATTCCAAGGTTCCAGTTTGTTTTCGTTTGTTTTCCACTTTCGTGGAAAGTGCAATCCAGACTTCCCCAAACTCAGGGCAACACCCTACCCAGGGGTGGATAACTACTCCAGGGCAGGAGCCAGTTTTCACAAACACCCCATGACTGGCTGTATAATAGTGGAAAAATAAAGGTAAAACAAAAAATTCTGTTCATTCCTGGTCTTGTTTTATCTTTAGCTAGGTACCACACCAGGAGAAAACTGGGATATAAATTAAATTAATAAGCATTTTGGGCTGATGTTTTTAGCCTTTTGTGGTGGTTAAGTTTGCAGCATAAAGGGCAAATAAATCCCAACCATCACATTTCATGACAGTTTGCACAATTTTTAGGCAATTCTCCCTAAAAACTGGGGGGTGGGCAGACTCTGGGGGTTTGGGATGTCTTCGTGGGAACTGAGAATGGCTTACAGCAAGTGGGCTGCCTTTTCCTCAGCCATGCTATGACCACTGCCCCTCTGGGACATTTGCAGCTCGCATGAGCCACCCACTGGACCTCACAGTCCCCGTGCACTCCCTTCTCCCTTGTGGTGGCCCTTATGTTGTCTCTGCCTCTCATAACAGGACCAGGGTGGACAGAAAACCGCTGTGAAGCGTCACCTGGAGAAGGTGAAGCGAGAACGGACTTACGTCATGCAGTCCAAGAGAGAGAGGTGAGAAAAGGGAGGAAGAGCTTGTTGGATAAACAGCTTCTTTCCTCTGTCTTTGGGGCTCCTCTGGGGCTTACCAATGACACCCACTATGGAAAAATGCCCAGGGAAACCACGTGAAAGCTGCCCCATCACTGGAAAATGCCAACATCTGCTTCTTATCCTAACAACAAAACAGCCTTTGCTAAGCTGGGACCAATCCAGATGTGTGGGACTACAGCACCCATTACCAACAAGCAAAGGTGCTGACTGGGGAAGATGAGAGGTGTAATATAGGTTGAGCATTTATCAAAATGCTTGGGGCCAAAAGTGTTTCATATTTTGGAATTTTTTGGGGGGATTTTGGAATATTTGCATACACATAAAATATAGTACTGTACATGAGATCTCCAGGGGCCCACAAATAAACAAGCACCTCAGTTGCCACTTTGTGCTGAGCACTATGCTTGGATTCCCACCATTTCACAGATCCTCTTGTCTCTCTCCAGCCTCACGTCTCATTCATTTGCTACTTGTGTTGTGTATTGAGACGCGAGGCTGGAGAGAGACTGAGGATCTGAGAGATGAAAAAGCAGAAGCGACGCAGCCGCTGCCACAAAGGCAGGAGTAGGTGGCTGGCAGCAAAATGTTTCATTTTTTGAGATTTTTCAGTCTCAGATTTCCAGATCAGGGATACTCAGCTTGACCTGGCACATTCAGGGCAGGGTGCCAAAATGGGAAAGGTTGCAATGAAGCCATAGCAGTAAGAGTGTGAGGGCGAGGTTAGAGATGTTGTGGGTATTGAATGAACCACCCCTCCCAAAACACACTAAGTAATTGAGGGTTGCTTTTGAGCATGCACAAGGTGCTTTTTGTCCATGAATCCCTCTCAATGCCTAATAATTTCTGGGGCTAAGGGGGACAGTGCCTGGAGAGGGACACTTTTGCAGCCAGCCTAAACTCTAGCACCATTTGTAGAAGAAGAAAATGGAGCCATCCCTCAGAGTTTCATAATGTATCAACCTCTGTCCATCCCACAGGAACACCTTGAGGTTCAAGGAGCTCCTCAACCCCCTCGTGACCCACAGCGAGGAGAGTCCTGAGCCTGGACAGATAGGGGATGCGTGAACAGAGATGGAGACCCTTCCCAGAGAAGTCCCTTCCACATTGCCGCACGTGCCAGAATCCAACTGAAGAAAGAGGCTGCTTCTGGACTCAAAAATGTTGAAAGGGGTCCCAAGGGCCATCTTGTCCAGCCCCTGCCGGTGCTGGAATCTCACAGTTAAAACATCCCTGAGAGGTGGCCATCCATCCTCTCCAGTGAAAGAGAGCTCACCATTTTCTGCCGTAGCCCATTCTCACTGTCAAAGGGTATTTAAAGTCAGGAAACTTTTCCTCCTGTTGAGTCTTCAGCCAAAACACAGCAGGCAGGTCTCCAGCACCTAGGGTTGCCAGAGCTAAAATTGGAGAGGGCTCCTGTACCTTTACTGGTTGGGTAGAAGACAGAATTTCACCTGGTGTTCCTTGTTACCTGGTTGCGTGACAAGCAACACCAGCCAACATTCCCTCATCTACAAAGCCATTAAAGGTACAGGAGCCCCCTCCAGTTTTCACATTGGTAACTCTGATATTTAAGGAGAACTATCTTGTCATCTGAGAGTCGGTGTGCAGTAGTAGTTTGAGCGTTGGACTATGAGTCCAGAGACTGGGATTCAGTTCCCTACTTCATCATGGAAATGCACTGGTGGGTCTTGAGCACATCATAGAATCATAGAATTGGAAGAGACCCCAGGGGCCATCCAGTCCAACCCCCTGCTATGCAGGAACACCCATCAAAGCATCCCAACAGATGACCATCCAGCCTCTGCTTAAAAACCTCCAAAGAAGGAGGAGACTCCACCACACTCCACGGAGGCAGCTGCAGATTCCACTGCCGGACAGCTCTGACCGTCAGGAGGTTCTTCCTGAGGTTCAGGTGGAATCTCCTTTCCTGCAGCTTGAATCCATTGCTCCTTGTCCTGGTCTCTGGAGCAGCGGTAAAGAAGCCTGCTCCCTCCTCAACATGACATCCCAACATGACATCACACAGGTTCAGCCCCAGAAAACCCTTAGGGGTCACCGTAAGTCAGAAATGACTTGAGGGCACACAACCACCACCACCACGTGGCCTCGCGTCTTCTCCCGGCTGAACATCCCCAGCTCCTTAAGCCGCTCCTCAGGGGTCTCCAGGCCTTCTACCCTTTTGGTCATCCTCCTCTGGACACCTCCCACCATCTCCATATCCTTCCTCCACTGTGGTGCCCAGAACCGGACACAAGATTCCAGATCATGTACGACCAAAGCAAAGCAGAGTGATATGTGTTTTTTCTGATGCAGCCCAGAACAACCTTGGCCTTTTTGGCTGCTGCATGACACTACGACTTATGTTTAACTCTACGATCTACTAAGACCCCGAGATCCTTTCCCACAAACGCTGCTTTGAAGCCAGGTGTCCCCCATCAAGTATCTGTGTAAATTCATTTTTCCCCATTTCGATGTAGTACCTTGTATTTCTCCCTGTTATAGTTCTCCCATTTTGTTAGTTTGGGCTCAGTTTTCCAATCTGTCAAGGTCATTTTGAATTCTGATCCTGTCCTCTGGGGTATTAGCTACTCCCCTGAATTTGATGTCATCTGCAAATTTTAATAACTGTACCTTCTGATCAGAATCCAGAATTCCCCCTTGGATTTGAGGGCCAAACCAGATTTTTTTCTCTAGGAAAAAGAGAGACCCAAGAGCCACACAAATAGCCCTGGGGGGCCACATGAGGTCGTGGGGCCACATGTTCCCCACCTCTCCTTTAGGACAACTCAGGTGAAATGAAGGGTTTAGCAATACACAGCTATCCCTCAGCCTTCTGTCACACACGTAGATACCAACCTGGTCATGGGGCAGCATCTCTCCTCCATCTCCACAATACCCTCCCGAGGGGCTACTTAAGACCCTTGGCCTTTGTGGGAAACAGAAGCAGAAATGAGGAGAAATCCCTATCACCCAACAGAGACCTTCGCCCAGCCTCAGCCCACTGTACTTTGGTGAGAAAATCATAGAATCCTTGAATTCCCCTCTTAAGCTTCTTGTCTCCATTTGCACATTTTGCTCACCCTCCGCTGGACACGTTCCAGCTTGTCCATATCCTCCTTCAATAGTGGTGTCCAGAACTGGACACAGGACTCCAAAGCAGATTCTCCTTGTTTGGATTTGCGGGAGGAAGGGGGTAATATATGTTTCACCATTTCAACCATTGTGAACTGCCTTGAAAACCTGGAATAAAGTTAGAACACAAGGGATGGTGTGTCTGCGCATTTAAAATGAGAAGGGCAACTGCGAAAGAGTCAGGGGCACATTAGTCCCCCAGGAGACCTTGGAGGGTCACATTCCCCTACCATACCCACCTCCGCAAACAAAAGGGGGGTTTGCCTCCAGCTGACCTCTATGGGGCATTTTTACCATGTTTTTGAGGGTTCCTGGACCATTTTAGGCCAACTGACTCCTTTTTAACAACAGGAAAAGAATAAATACCACTTCCTGTTCACTTCTTGCTTCAAAAAAGTCTTTCCTGGGGCTTAAATTGGAACATTTCCGCACTACGCTCTTATAGCGCGATGATTCCACTTTCAACATCCTATGGAATCCTGGGGTTTGCAGTTTCCGGAGAGGCTGGCCAGCCCCTCCCGAAACTGCAAACTCCAGGATTCCATAGGATGTTGGAAGTGGAATAATTGCGCTATAAGAGTGTAGTGCGGAAATGGCCTTGGTCCAGAAGCCCCCCCAAACCATGTGGAAATACCTGCCACACCCCCTAGCAAGCATTTTGGGGCAAAAACTTTTAGAAAAACTTTACAATTTTTTTGACACATGGGGGAGGCCGAGGGGCCTCTAAACATGGTGCATACCTCCTAAAGGTCATTTGGAGGCATTTTGGAGCAAAAAAAAAAAAAAGAAAAGATTTGACTCTTGGAGACCACAAAAATGGCCATGGAAGCTGAGTGCAACCACTGGGCCTCACTTTGTCCACACCTGGTTTGAAATATGTATGTATCTCAGGTTTGGGATGGAAGCATTTTTGTAAAATATATAGTACCAGGCTTTTTGAGTTTGGTGTGAAATAAAAAAAATAAATCACCGTTCCAGTAATACACATGCACAAGTACCCTTCCACCACGTGGCAGCCTCCACAGTGGCCAGACTACAACTCCCATCTGAGCTGAGGGTTGCCAGATTGAAAACTTAGAAGGGCTCCTGTACCTTTAATGGCTGCATCGAAGGACCAGTTTCAGCAAATGTGGCTTACTACCTGGCTATGCAACAAGTAACACCTGCTGAAATGCCCTCTTGTACACAATGATTGGATGCACAGCAACCCTCTCCAGTTTTCAAAATGGCAATCCTATGACCTGGCTGTGGATGATGGGAAGTGAAACCCAGCAGAACTAAAACAGTTCCATGGTAAAGGAACCTATAAGTAAGTAGACCCTTCAAGCCTCAGCACCCAAACCCACTGGGAGGTCACTTCCACCCCAAAAGGGCCAGAGCATGTCAAGGCAAACCTTTTCCCAGGCAAATTTGTAAACTGCAAGACAGCTGCCCTCCAGAGCACCCGTGGGATGGGAGAGGGGGGAACACTCAAGTGACAGAATAGATGTTGATTCTTGTTCACGGACAAGGAAACCATGACAGCAGCATGCTTGGCTCAGAGAGCCACGTCCCGTGGATCCAGCAGGGAGAAGGCCCCGTTCTTGCGGTAAAAACTGTCGATGCGGCACTTCGGTATGGGAGGCACGTGCACAGTGGCCATCTTCCCTGAGGAGACACAAGGGCATCAGAGGAGAAACAGGAGTGGACATTCCAAGGTTGCTCAAAGCCCCTGAGCACCTACCGAATCTTCCCCCTGCACCTTGGGGGTGCATCCTCACCCTAGGCCTACAGATTTCCCCAGTAAACCAGAGCAACCCGTAATCCCAAACTTGCATCCTTAACTTGTCCCTGCTACTTAGCCTAAGGGATGCCATTTTGCATTTTAGGAAACTATGCCTGTAGTTCCCACACCGCCTCCAGAATGAACTAAATGCTTCCCTTGTTCCCTTTGTTAGAGGAATGTTGCTAATTAGTTGGAGCCAGGGATAACATGGAAAAAATAGGGAAAGATTCTTGCACCACAAAAAAGGAACATCTATTTCAACATTTTTTTATCCAAAACTAAAAATATGCACTTATGAAATGAAACAACCAGGTGAGGCAAGCCTTGTGTAAGTTAACAAAAAACATTTTAAACCTTCTAGAGACCTCTTCCAAAATGCATTCAAGGATTCTCTTTTTCTTACACCGCCCTCTGCTTTTATGATCGCCTTTTAGGGGGGCCCAAAACCTGTACATCTCTGCTTCTTTAACATATTGGGAGGAGCGGGAGAGCTGATGTAGCAGCCCTTCTCTTTCTGTTTTGCTGGTCATGCATGCTCAACAAGGGATCCTAGAGACACCTGCTGTACCCTGCTGGTTGGAGGCAGGTACACACAGCTATAGCTCAAGCTAGAGGAGAATCTCTTCCTTTTTCCAGCTCAAGCTTTATTTCACTGTTTACTGCAGATATGCTGCTCCAATCAGATAGTGAAAGGCTGTTTCTCCAGCCCTCCTTTTCTATCTTCCCAATGCTGATGCTGCCAGCTGAACTTCCTGCTAGACAGAGGACAAGGAGGAAATGGGAAGATTTGGGACTTTAAAAGACTTTGTAAAAAGGAGCTTCTTTGTCAGAGGTTTTCTCAACAGAGGTATGTCTGTATTCATGTCAAGTGGCTGAAGTATGAGTCCACTGTTTATAGCTGTTCAGGGTATGCTGAGCCAGAACGCCTTCATTGTAGGCCTCGTTTTGGGTAGATTTTGCAACAAACCCATGAATTTGGAGGAATCATAGAAACCAAGAGTTAGAAGAAACCTCCAAGGGCCCCCCAGTCCAACCTCCTTCTGCCGTGCAGGAATAGACAATCAAAGCATTCCCCGCAAGTGGCCATCCAGCCTCTGTTTTAAAACTTCTAGAGGAGGAGATTCCACAATGCTCCCAAGCAGGGTATCCCACTGGCAAACCACTCTTACCCACAGGAAGCTCTTCCTAAGGTCTTGTTCTCCATCCCTCTTATAAACCTTGCAGCCCTTCTCTCAACCTGATCCGACATCTATATCCTTCCTAAATTGGGGTGCCCAGAAATGAACCCAGACGATGCCAGACTAGTACAGCATAGAGTGTGACCATGACCTCTCTCGTCTTATCCTGGTGCATGAATGTTAAACCAAGGGAGTGGCTCACATGTAGACTTGGGGGGGTGGTCTACACATTCCCCTACCCACTGAGTGCCCACTCACCCATCTGCCAGCCATAGTTGAAGTTGGTGGTGACAGGAAAGGTGTACTTGTCTTCCGGGTTGAAAAGGAGCCGGGTCTTCAGGTAGCGGTAGCGCCCTTCGTCCTCGTGGGAGATACCCTGATACAAGAGGGCCTTCACTTCCCGAGGCACCAGCCTCATCTCGGCCTCCAGGATCATGGCGTCCAGCCCAGTCAGGTCGCGCTCCCGGGCGGGCTCCGCGGGGGGCAAGGGCGGGGGTGGAGACTTGGGCTTGACGGGCGGAGGGGCCTTGACCGACGGAAGCCGGAGGGTGTTGTCGATGGCTCTCTTGCGCCGTTCCCGCTGACTGGCCTGCTTCGCCTTGACAAGGGCCCCGTATTTCTGGTGCCACTTGTAGCGGAGCATCATCTCCTTCAGGTACTCCTCTTTCCAGAAACTCTGCTGGAGTGAGTCCATATTTAATGGCCGTGCCATGGCTGGGCGGGGAAAGAGTTGGCACTGCCCAGCACTCAACCCTACCAAGCTGATCTCAGCAATTCAGGTGCCCCCTCACCTTTCTTCCCCAGTGACAAGCTGGTGAGTAATGCACCGGCAGCCTTTGACTTTCCTGGGGGTCTCTAGTGGGCCACCAAGATTTGAGTAGCCATCACATCACAGCAGTCTCAGGAGCCTCTTATGAGGTCACAGGCTCATACCTCCTCCTCCAGCAAGAAATGGCGGAGCCAAAGCACACACTGAGCCATGAATATGGGGCACAGGGAGGGAAGGAGACTGCCTGGCAGCCAAGAGCTATTTTGATCTTCGTCAATGGGGCATCTTAAGTTATTAGCAGCCAGTGCAGGCCTACTTGGCTACCGAGAGAAACTGTAAGTGAGGCAGTGGCTGGTGCCCTGTTAAGAGACTACTTTGGCCAGACCTCTCCTGGAATCCTGTGCCCAGTTCCAGGCACCACAAGTCAAGGATATGGACAACTTGGACTGTGTCTGGAGGAAGGCGACTAAAATGGTCAAAGGCCTCGAAATCATGAAACCCTCTGAGAAGTGGCCTAGGGAGCTGGGGTTGTTTAGCCTGGAGAAGGGGAAGTTTAGAGGTAACATGAAAGCTGTGTTTAAATATTTGAAGGGATGTCATAGGGAAGAAAGAGCCAAGGTGGTATAGCGCTTTGAGCACTGGACACCCCTGGAGACCAGGATTTGATTCCCCTCTTGGTCACGGGAACTCACAGGCTGACCTTGGGTGCATCACACACTCATGGAATCACAGAGTTGGAAGAGACCGCAAGGACCATCCAGTTCAATTCCTTCTGCCATGCACTAAACTTCATCAAAGCACTCCCTTGGACAGATGGCCATCCAGCCTCTGCTTAAAAACCTCCAAAGGAGGAGGAGACTCTACCACTCTCCACGGAGGCAGCAGCAGATTCCACTGGCGAACAGCTGTGACCGTCAGGAAGTTCTTTCTAATATTTAGGTAGAATCTTTTCCTGTAGTTTGAAGCCCTTGCTCTGTGTCTTGGTCTCTGGAGCGGCAGAAAACAAGCTTGCCCCATCTTTCATACATTGCAATTGTGGGCCTTCAAGTCACTTGCAATTTATGGATACCCCAAGGTGAACCTTTCACAGAATTTTCTGGGGGCTGAGAGTGTATGACACACTCAAGGTCAGCCAGTGGGTTTCCATGGCCAAGGGGAGATTTGAACTTTGGTCTCCCAGTGTCCTAGTCCAACACTACACCATGCTGGTTCTCTAGTTTTAGTTTGGTGGATTTGCTGGGAGTAACCAATACAATCCAGGCCTGGTTTTTCCACAGCTACGTGGTCTAGGGGATTCTGGAAGATGTAGTCCAGCACACCTGGCGGAAGCCATGTTCAGGGCATTTGCTGTAGAGAATGCCTCACCTTGTCCCTAGGAGTGGGCAATGGTGGAAGGGTACAGGGCTGCATGTATATTATATATAATTGGAACCAAACTGAAAATTCAGGTTAAAAAAGCATTTGGAGAAGACAAGACCTTTCATTTCTATAATTACCTCCCCAGCACTATGCAGCCCCAGTTCAGTAATCAAAGGAAGAAACTGAATGAAACTGTCTTTATTGAATCCTATGTTTTGTAACTGAAGAGGTTCATTCAAAGGAAACTGGAAATATAAGTATGATTAGTCATTATTACACACTGTGTGCGTGATCTTGGAAAAATCAACAAGGAAAGTTACAACACAGGTCATCACGGAATACTGTTGAGGGAATGACTGCTCTCTCAGCAGTTCTTCCCCAGCAGAACTTTTTCAAGAAACAAGAGAGTAATTCCACCTTGTTACGGAGAAGGGGGCATATACACCAACAAAACGGGGACGCAAAGATTCCCTGGGGCAGGAGGGATTTGGGTGGCCAACCATCAGAAGAACAAATGGGAGGAAGCATCTTCTGCTGTTGAGCCACAGAAAATGAGCAAACTCAAAGCACATCACTGGGATGCCTACACTCCCCAAGACACAAACTCCATGCACTCTACAAACAGGAGCCTGGCCCCTGGGCTGTTGACTTAAGGTACCATCAGCAGAGACTGCACTTTTTCACACTTGGGGCAGAGTTGGGCATTAAGCCAAAGACAACTGTTCCACCCTGAAAGAAGCCAAGTCTCCCTTTCCCTCTACCACAAGGCAACCATGAGCTTCCTATGAGCCTTGGCCAGCCAATCGTGAGGGATCATGGGAGTTGCAATCAACAGCATCTGGAGGGCCAAGCCTTCCCCATAACTACTGGACTGAGAAATCCATGCTATGGACACCCACTACATGATGGGCACAAGGGTGATGGCAGGATACAGGGAGGTACCTGGGCCAGTTAAAAAGGGAAATGAAGACAAGGTCAGACATGAGCATCCAGCTGCTGCCACCACAGCTTTGAATGTCATATGCAAGCAAACACACACACACCCAAACTACAGGAATACAGGTCACCCGTTTGCTGGAACTGGCAAACTCCAGGGCAGTCATTGTCCCAGGCTTTCAAGAACAGTGGCGGTGAAGGATAATATTGACAGCAAACACACCAAAGCAAAGGGGAGGCAGAGCTCTTTTATGAGACGGTGCTAACACAACAACAACAGCTGACCAGGAAGGAGTGGAGCCCTTCCTCCCTCTACCGCAAGTCCTCTGCCGTGAACATGCCTTTGGCACGGCGCAGGATAGAGTCCTTGGAAGCGTCGTAGGGGTGTTCCTTCGAGGGGATCTCCAGCACAGCCGGGATGGACTTGGTGTGGCCGTCAATCACATGGCGGATCATCTCTGCGATGTACTGGTTGATGAGAATGATCCCGATGTCCTCACGACACAAGAAGCCCCTGGGGGAGAGAGAGGAAGAGGACAATGGTGTCTTGTCTCCTAGGCAGGGCCCTCCCCGTGGCTCCCCCTGGAATGCACTGTTTTGAGTGCTTTCCACCTTTTTCAAGTGTATGTTTTGAATTGCTTTTAATAGTGTTACTAACTAGACACTTTTAATATAAGTTTTTTCATATGTTCTTAACTGCACTGTAATAATCTTAATGTTTAGCCTCCTGGAGTGCCAATCTTGGAGAAAAGGTGGCATACGTATACAACTGACCCTCTCTTATCCAAAATGCTTAGTACCAGAAGTGTTCCATGTTTCAGATGCTGGAATACCTATATTTGCATATATGTACATAATGAGACATCTTACAGATGGGACCCAACACCAGGAACCTCATTCGTCTAAGAAAAGACTAAGAACAGAGCCAGAGAAGAGGGCAGGCAATAAATTATCTTTCTAAGTGTTCCTGCAAACTTATCACAAGATTCTTTGGCAAGATTTATTCAGGGAGGGGGTTGTCTTTGCCTTCCTCTAATGCTGAGAGGGTATGACTTCCCAAGATCAGCCAGTGGGTCCCCACAGCCAAGCAGGAGCTCGAACCCTGGTTTTCAAAATCCTAGTCCAATGCTCAAGCTGCCACACTACGCAGCCTCAGAAAAGCCTGTTAAAACGGTAAAAATACAACACACACCAATTAGAAGACCTTCTCCAACAGACAGTTAACACTCAAAGGCTTGCATAAATAGAAAAGTCTTTGCCTGATGGTAGAAAGAAAGTAGAAAGGGGGCCCAACCCAGCTTCCCATGGCAGGAAGTTCCAGTCTAGAAGCAGCCACACAAAGACTCGCTCTCATGTCTCCACCAAATGTGCCTGTGATGGTGGGAGGACTGAGAAAAAGCCCTTTCCTAAGGATCTCAAAAACTCAAGCAGGCATATACAGGGAGATACACTCTTTCAGAGGAAAAGGCAGTACAGTGCAGTGGTCTAAGCACTGGGCTACGACTCTGGAGGTCCAGATTCAAATCCTCGCTCAGCCATGGAAAACCACAAAGCACATACTCTCAGCCTCAGAGGAAGGCAAAAGTGAAACCTCTCTGTACAAATCTTGCCAAGAAAACTTCAGGACAGGCTCATCTTAGGATCACCATAAGTTGGAAATCATCTGAAGGCACACAACAACAACATAGTTTTTCAGAGATTCTAGACCAGGGTTTCTCCACCTGAGTTCCCTGGAATCCCAGGGTTCTATGAGAGAGTGTAATCAGGGGAAAAAATAAACTTTTTTTTGATCTATAGATATAATATTTTTTATGCAAGGATTGCTTGAAACCCGTAATTTTTATGCAAAGGTTCCCCAAGACCTGAAAAATCATTTCAAGGTTCCTTCAACGTAAAAAGGCTGGTGTAGACACAAGATGTATTGGGTTTCATGGCTTGGTGACTGCCTCCATCTTTCTGTTTGAGGAAGTGGACTGAAATCCACAGTTGTTGGTATGCACCTTCAAGTGGATTCTGACCTACAGCAACCCTATCTGAGGGCTTCCCTGGCAAAATTTATTCTCAGGAGGTTTTTGGTTGCCTTCCTGTAAGGCTGAGAGAGTGTGACATGCCCAAGGTCACTCAGGGTATCCGTGGGTAACTGAGGATTCAACCCTGCTTTCCCAAGAGTCTTAACTCAATATTCACACTACTACAGCACATTGGCTTCCAAAATCCACAAATCCTCATGCTGAGATAAATCAGTTCATCTTAAAGGGCCCACCAGTTGAGCATGCTTACATTTTATAATTTTAGCTCAGAGTACTGTGAGGCCAGCACAGAGTCCAAGGATTGGACAGTTAGTTCAGAGACACTGAAAGGCCCAAACCTTCCAATGTTAGCCACATATCTGCAGAGACACCCCTGCAAGAACCTTCATCAAGGTGAGAGAGATATCAGGTGGGCTAAAAAAGGCAGGAGAGGTCTAGCAGAAGGTAGCTCCGGCCGGTGTTGGAGGCCTTGCAGACACCACACTGCTTGTGTGTAAACAGACACCCAGTTAAGCCTGGTTCTTTCAGGAGAGGCCCAGAAGAGAAGCAGGAAGTTCCTTGAAAGACAAGGGCACAAGAGGTCTGAGTTCTGGCAGAAATCAATGCAGCCTTGAGTTTCCCACCTTCATGACTTGGGAAATCTAAAGAAATTCATTGCAAGGACTCTCAGGAAAAGCGAGCAAAATTCCAATGTTTAAAAATGCCACAGAAAGTGATGTAATACGGTCTGCTTCAGAGCACGGGGAAAGTCCTTTTTTCTGTCTTTTTGATTACAGCTCCCACAATCCTTCTGGAGGCTATAAAATCCAAAAACAGGAGCTTTGCTAACCTGTGGTCTGCTTTCTCTGGTTGCATGTGACAGCCCAGTTTCAGACACAATCCACTTTAGAGTTACAAGAACAAGTCTTCTCGACCCACTTTCCTACAACTTCTGCTTCCATTATTTCACCACAATGCCTGCTCTCACAAAACTGTTTTCTCCCAGCAATAGTTAATAAAAAAAAAAATTTATCTCCACAAGAATTGTTGCCAACTTTCTCCCAGCTTCCACTCAGAATTCTTTCACAGCAGTCTTAATGCACAAATTTAACTAACAAAGCTTCCCTTCTTCCCATGCTACTTCAAACTTCCCTTGTTAGAAATTTCTGCAAAGCGGAGCTGTGACCAAATGCAGAGGAGGATGGCTAGTGAAAAAAGTTGGCTACATTTATTGAAAGAGGGGAAGGACAAAGATCATCACTCTTTAAAAAAAGAATGTTTCCATCACCTGACCAAGGCAGGCCATATCACTTCCTAAGTCACAGGAATTCCCAGAAGAAAAATAGAGGAAGTTCCTTTATTCCACCCAAAAAAGGAAAAAAGGAAGCTCTGGTTAGCCTAAGCTCTCTGTCTTCAAGGAAAGACAGTTCGGATACCTGCTGGAATGGAAGTGACTATCCTCCACCCAAGTCGTACTAAGATTTATCTCTGCTTGATTTGTCTGCTCTCCAAGAAAAAGAAATAAATACCTTAACGCAGACTAATTAAAGGTCTTCCTATTTAGCTGACACCATGGACTCAAACCACAAGGGGGAGAAAAAGGTGATGCAGAATCACAGAACTGCAGAGTTGGACGGGACTCTAAAGGCTGTGTACTCCAAGCCCCTGCTGGTGCAGGAATCCAGGGCTAAAACAGCCCTCTGCTACGCCCTTCAAATCACTTCTGGCTTGTGGCAAGGTGAACGTATCACTGGGTTTTCTGGGGCTGAGAGTGCGTGACGTGCCCAAGGCCACTCACTGGATTTCCACAGCCAAATGGGGAACCGAACCCTGGCTTCCAGAGTCGTTGTCCAGTGCTCCAACCACTACACCACAATGGCTCACCCTCCTAACCTCTATTCAAAACCCTTCAATGAAAGAGACCCCATTAAGTCATTCTGTGGCCTGGGCTCAGGAGGAAAATGTTGGGCATATATAACCACCACTGCTGCCTTTGAGGTTGTAGATGCCAATGTCAAACAGCTCTAACACCATTACAGTTCAGAGCTCAAAAAAATTACTTTTCCCAAAGCAGGCCAAAAAGATGGAGGTGCTGGTCCACCACCCAGATCGCAGTGAAAAGAAATCCAGGAAATTCATAATACAATCACAGAATCACAGAGTTGGAAGAGACTCCAGGGGCCATCCAGTCCAACCCCCTGCCATATAGGAACACCCATCAAAGCATTCCCAACAGATGGCCATCCAACTTCTACTTAAAAACCTCCAAAAAAGGAGATTCTACCACACTCCACGGAGGCAGCAGCAGATTCCACTGCCGGACAGCTCTGACCGTCAGGAAGTTCTTCCTGAGGTTCGGCAGGAATCTCCTTTCCTGCAGCTTGAATCCATTGCTCCTTGTCCTAGTCTCTGAAGTGGTAGAGAACAAGCCCGCTCCCTCCTCAACATGACATCCCTTCAAATATTTAAACATGGCTATCATGTCCCCTCTTAACCTTCTCTTCTTCAGATTAAACATCCCCAGCTCCCTAAGCCGCTCCTCATAGGGCTTCACTGTTACCCCACCTATATACTATAACCTGAGGATCATAATTATTTTATATCAGACATAGTGCGCCACAGAGATCTACTGGAAGGCCATGTAGGCAGTAGAGCTATGGATACATATCAAAGGGTAGCCCAGTTTTCTGTCACACATCCTAGGTGAATCTCGAAATGGTTCTCACAGACTATTTGGATGGATTTTCAGCAATAACAGTGCCAATAGGAGACAAGAGGTCTCTGGGATCAAATTAACATTTCAAACAGCCAGGAATGTTACACTTTGGAGGCATGCATCCCCGGATGAGACACTCATCTTGCAGGAAACTACAAGGATGCCTGGCTGTGTTTTCTTTGAACTTCAAAGCTGAAATCCATCTTCATAAAAATGCCGCCATCCGGTCCCCAGGATGTGTTCAGCCTACAACTCGAACCCCTTTTTCTCCCCATTTCGGAGTTTGCCAAGACTTGCAAACAACGCCTCTGCCAGTAGAAAGCTCCCTTCCCCTAGGCTGAGCTGGGCTCTCCGCTTGTCTTTTCCCAGCTGAAGACTTCTGGATTGGTACAGTATTACCCAAAAACTCCTATGGCTCTCTCTCTCTCTCCCCTAATTTTTACCTCCTTCTCACTTCTATAGCATCTTGTATGATTGCGCGAGTGCGACAAAAACGCTTGTATGGATTTTAACATCTATTTCAATAAAATACAGTGAGCCTGATTCTCTGTGATCCAACTCCGTAAATGCTGGGCTCAAGATCCTTAATCACCCTGCCCTCTTTGCATTGCTACAGCAGTGTTCAGAGCCAGTTTTCCCCACAAGTGATCATTTCGACAAGCGTTGGGAGTCCCACGAAGGGACCCCCAGCAAGCAGGGTAGCAATGGCTTCCAGACCCTTCACCCTTTTGGTTGCCCTTCTCTGGACACGCTCCAGCTTGCCAATATCCTTCTTGACTTGCAGTGCCCACAACTGGACACAGTATTCCAAGTGCGGTCTGACCAAAGCAAGAATAGAGTGGTACCACTGCCTCCCTCGATCTGGACAGCAGACTCCTAGGCCGCTTCCGCACTGGGGCCGTTATAGCGCGATGATTCCACTCGCAACCTCCTATGGAATCCTGGGGTTTGCAGTTTCGGGAGGGGCCGGGCGGCCCCTCCCGAAACTGCAAACCCCAGGATTCCATAGGAGGTTGCGAGTGGAATCATTGCGCTATAACGGCCCAGTGCGGAAACGGCTCTAGTGGTGCCCCCAGTAATGGCGTTGGCCTTCTGCTGAGCAGGAGCTCGGAGGTCTCCACCACCTCCTGGACTGCCTGGTCGAAATTTCACTCTCTTGTGCTCCCTAGTATTTGCCTCGTTCCAATAAATTGCTACTGATTTGATGCCCTGTAAAAAATAAAATAAAATAAAAATTATTCTCTTAAGCCCCGCTGCACCGACCAGTCGCCCAAAGCCCCAGATGCCTTGGTCTGTTTTCCTTTTGCACCGTGCAACTCATGAGAAGGCACTCAGGCTCCCTTTAGCGCCTCCATTTCCATCCTTACCCTTCTCCCCCCGCCACCAGCAAGAATGGTGCCGTCCAAAACCAGACATTCCTCCCCACTCCTCCTCACACAGTGGGCTCGCCCTCGCCGTTTCCACGGCAACCGCCTTCCCAGGCTGTTTCCCCTGTTTTCCTCTCCTCCCCCCTCCGAACCGTATTCCTTCTCCTCCTCACCGGAAAGCCTCCTCGATCTCGGCCAAGGCGGTCTCCTTCTCCACCACTAAGAAGTTCGGGCGCCGGTGTTTGTCGAGCTCGCCTACTCCGCCCAGCAGGAAGCCGGTCACCGTATCCTCGTCGCCCAGCACGGCGATGAGCTTCCCCCGACCGGCCATCGCTCCTCAGGAAGGAAAGAAAGGGGAAGAAACCGTGCCGTCGCTAAGAATGACCCCAAGAAGCCGCCGTAGGGAAATATTATACTGGGAAAGGAGCAGGCGCGCTGCTGAAGAGGGATTTGCGCATGCGTTGAACGAAATGTGACGCTGCCGTAGAAAAAGTGGGTTTTCCGCAGAGATAGGAAAGTTAGAGAAATGCCTGAGTCGAATTGCGAGTTGCACAGAGTTTCGCTGTGCCTCTCCTTTTGAGTTTAAGGTCATTTGCGCGTTAGATGGTTATAGCACTTTGAACATCCTATGGAATCCTGTGGCCTTTGAGGCCCCTCCCTGAACTGCAAACCCCAGGATTCCATAGGAGGTTGAAAGTGGAATAATCGCGCTATAACAGTCTAGTGCGGAAACGGCCTAAGGCTGCAACATTCCAAAGGCCACCCAGGCGTGCGATAACCTTTATTTTTGGACCAATGATAATTCCACGATTCTTTGGATCAATTACAATTCCACTTTATCAGGACCAGGTGGTATTTCGACTTCTCCAGCTGGCATCCTAAAAAAAAAAAAAATTGCACATTTTTGTGGAATTTCAAAAAAAAAAATGAGCAGACTTGGTAAGCATTTTAAAAACGAACCAGTTTTGTTTGGCCCAGCCTTTTCATGTGTGCCCCCAATTTGCATCTCTGAAATGCTAGAAGGTACATATTCTGCATTTATCCAAATGTAAAATGCAGCCAGTGGGCACTGGAGCTCTTCAGAGAAAGTGACAGCCCATAATGTAGAGGAAATGGTTTTTTAAGTTGTTGAAAAATATTTAGTAGATGGATATGTGGCTTTAAGCAAGATGTAAAATGTGATTTCCGCACGACACTCTTATAGCGCGACGATTCCACTTTCAACCTCCTATGGAATCCTGGGGTTTGCAGTTTCGGGAGGGGCCAGCCGGCTTGAAAGTGGAATCGTCGCGCTATAAGAGTGTCGTGCGGAAATTAAACATGCTTTTTAACAGAAGAAGGACAGAGAGAAAAGATCCTGACCTGGCTAGAGCCAGCTAGGAATTAGAAGAAAGGCAGAGCAAACCTTTTGGTACTTTTTAGGTACAGCACACGTAAAATTCAACTTCTCAGAGCAAGCCGTGCAGTTTCAGGAAAGTTCTTGCGTCAGTAGGTTTTAGCCAGTTGGAAGTGCTGATTTGCATTTTTGAAGAGAAACCTGGAGGGTATACATTTCAGGAAAGGAAAGGTGTTCGGTACCAACCCATAAGAACTCTGGCTGATCCAACTGTGCAATCGAAACCGTTAAGTGCAATCGCTCTGAGAGATTGCGGATGGGTATCGCTGTCGCGTCTGGATCGTAGACTATTCTATTTCACTATATTCATTTAATATTGGTATCGGGGATAGTCATCAAGAAGCAATTGATAATTCTATGTAACTTCTGTACTTCTGAAATTTTATTATTCTATTAGGTGATATTGGCTTCTTTGTATATAACGCGTTCTCTTTTTGTTTTTTGTGTCTGTTTTTCCTTTTTGTTAATAAATAATAATAATAATAATAAACCTTTATGTAAAAAAAAAATTGTAATTTTTCGTTGTCTTAATTAAACTGACTAGCGGGGTGCCACAGAGTTCTGTCCCGGGCCCAGTGCTGTTCAATATTTTTATCAACGACTTGGATGAAGGAATAGAGGGCATGCTCATCAAATTTGCAGATGATACCAAATTGGGAGGGGTTGCTATTACGCCAGAGGACAGGATCAAAATTCAAAATGACCTGGGCAGATTGGAGAGCTGGGCCAAGGCTAACAATATGAATTTCAACAGAGAGAAGTGTAAGGTCCTACACTCAGGTAGAAAAAATGGAATACAGAAATCACGTGGCTGGATAGCAGTACGTGTGAAAGGGATCTAGGAGTCTTCATAGACCACAAGCTGAACATGAGGCAGCAGTGTGATGCGGCAGCCAAGAAAGCCAATGCAATTCTCGGCTGCATCAATAGGAGTATGGTGTCTAGATCGAGGGAGGTCCTGGTACCACTCTACTCTGCTTTGGTTAGACCTCATCTTGAATACTGTGTCCAGTTCTGGGCACCCCAATTCAGGAAGGACGTGATCAAGCTGGAGCAAGTCCAGGGGAGGGCGACCAAAATGGTGAGAGGCCTGGAAGACATGCCCTATGAGGATAGACTTAAAGAGCTGGGGATGTTTAGTCTGCAGAAGAGAAGGTTGAGAGGGGACATGATAGTCATGTTTAAATATTTGAAGGGATGCCATGTAGAGGAAGGAGAGGGCTTGTTTTCTGCTGCTCCAGAGACCAGGACAAGGAGCAATGGGTTCAAGCTGGAGGAAAGGAGATTCCACCTGAGCCTCAGGAAGAACTTCCTGACGGTCAGGGCTGTCCGGCAGTGGAATCTGCTGCTGCCTCCATGGAGTGTGGTGGAGTCTCCTCCTTCTTTGGAGGTTTTTAAGCAGAGGCTGGATGGCCATCCGTCCAAGGGAGTGCTTTGAGGGTGTTCCTGCATGGCAGGGGGTTGGACTGGATGGCCCCGGGGGTCTCTTCCAACTCTACATTTCTATGATTCTATGATTCTCACTTCACGCAAGACTGAGTTTCACTGGCTCCATAGCTGAGGGGGAGGCAATTTTGCAACAAGAGTCTTCTTGTTCTTTCTGCAAGCGGTGGACTCTTGTCCTCAAACACAGGCCTCCTCAGCAACCTCTCCCACGGTCAGGATGCTCTGACCCTGCCTTACTTTGATCCTGTCATATGTGTCAGCAATCCCTCTCATATTAATTGCAATCTGCTTCCAATTGACACTTGTAGCGATCTATCCGGTTGTAACATTTAAAATACCAGCTCCAAATGGGCAATTGCTTTGCATTCAATGTCCCCTTGCAGTGGGCAGTTACAAGGGAAGATCAAAGAGGGAGGGTAACAACGGAACGGCAAGGGAGTGTTACGGGAATGTTTAGATAGGAGACGGAAACATGTTCTCGCTCTCATGATGAAAAATATGTAAATAACTGAGTGCTTGGGGAAATTGCTGGGACCAGTGGGGTGATTTGACATGTAAGGTTTTTAACCAATCTTTGATATCTGTGCCAAAATCCATAACTTGTGACCAACTCTGACACTGTAGTCTCAGCGACATTTTGGTAATGTTACTGTCGGGGTTACCCTCCATATGCTATTAAAAAAGCTGTTAACGATGTTTCTTTTGAATTGGGATTGCCTCCTTCTCTTAAAGCAGTGGTTCTCAACCTGCGGGTCCCCAGATGTTTTTGGACTTCAGCTCCCAGAAGCCCTGAGCATTGACCATAGTGGCTGGGGCTTCTGGGAGCTGAAGTCCAGAAACATCTGGGGACCCACAGGTTGAGAACCACTGTCTTAAAGGTATACATAATGTTTTCCATTCCAGCTTACCTCCAAGCATTCTTCGAGGCCTGATCCTGCTCTCCTGCCACACTGAAGCTCAACTCATCTGTACTCCTACATCACTGGTTGTTATCTTCTCCTTTTCTTTGTTTTACTTCTATTGCTTCCAATTTTGTACCTACTGTTATCCGTTTATTTTTTATTTTTTTTAAAAAGGTGGGCAGGATGTCGGGGTTACCCTCCATTTGTAGGGGATGATGGTATAGTGAGTGACTTTTGGTAGTATTAATATTAGTTCTTTCTCTAATGGGCATCTAGCAAGCATGTACCAGGTGCACATTCCATAGCCTCTGGTTCTCAAAACATTCTCTAGCGAAGGAGGTAGCAGCTATGTCATCTTGACCTGTGGCAGGGAAAGAATATAGCCCTTCTCTCCCCGTGTGAAGCTGTGCTGCTTAATATTACAGGCTGTGTGAAATTTTGGGCACTTCTCTCCTTTGACATTTGTGTTTCACTGCTCTGCTCGTTTTCAATAAATCTGTTATGCAATTTTATTGATCTGTGCATGAGTCTGATCCTGACAGTTACTGTGTTGCTTGCTTTTCTGAAATAAACGCCTCTGTTTTGAAATTCTGAGAAAAATTATTCAGCGCAAATTAGCCAGGACATAACACTCGTCCTCTGGAAGAATAGGGAGGTCTTACATTCCTGAGCCGCTCTTAAACGCTTTCCTTCGTTCACCAAAAAAAAGAGTTTGGTAAATGCCTTGCAGAGATTTAATGAAACCAACAGAACAAAGGACAGACCTCAATGCAACTTTTTAAAAGCAAATAATCTTTATTGCTGGTGGGCAGGTTTGGCTGGGCACAGCACCCTTGCTCCGACCCAACCACCGTCTGCTAGTGGACGTGCCATCCCAGCCTGGTAGGACACACACGCAACCCCAAACTCGTGGCTAAAAAAAGTCCCTCCCCCACCCCAAGAGGGGTGTTCAGTTGCACACATCCTGCCCACACACGGGCTAGGACTTATATCCCCTTCCCCCCACCTTTCCCAATTTTTTTGTAAATTCTTTTTCCCCTCCACTTCCTCCTTTTCTAGAAAACAAAAACAAGGTCAATAACAAATCTCTTTGGTTCGAGCTGCCCTCGGTCATAGAGACAGCCAACTGGTTTGTAAGAGGGGGCGGAAGGGAGGGGAGGGGAGGTCACCGGAAACTCCCAAAAGGGCACTCTGCGCATGTGGCGTTGCTGTCTTTCACTGTGTTTTCTGAACCAATTCCTTTTAGCAGAGCCAGGCAGGCAGTGCTCCTGCAGAATATCCAACGAAATTGTGAAAGTCAACAGCAGTATCGGCAGCAGAGTCATGCTCAGGAGACTGTGTCCTTTTATTTAAGGTCTACGGGCACAATGATTGTCCTCTGGGAGTGGTGAGCTCCAAGCAACACTGTTTTGCTCCGTCCCTCCATGTCCAACCCCAACTGTACAGCTCAGGAGAAGGGGGCACAAATAACCCCTCTGTTCACCTCTCTACCTGATCCTGGCAGAAATCACTAAACAATCCTGCTCTCCACACTTCCGTTGCTTCGTGCTCCAAGTCACCTTCCCACTTCCAAAATTCCAGCAGCACTGGGAGGCTGAACGCTCAACCCCATGGTGGCAGAAAACTGTGCACCTGGGCACTAAGAGGTTTCCCCTCTCTGCCCGGTCTCCCACAATTCCACCACCACGGGGCAGACTCCCTGCTTTGGCAAACCAGTTCCTTCCCTCTGACCTCACTTCTTCACCTCATGACATCATTTCCAATTCTTCTCCGCTTCCCCCTTCTCCATCACCATCACAGTCACCCGCCCGCTCACCCTTTCCCGCTACAATGGTACACAAAAACCCTTGCCCTCCCCGCCCCATCCCAAGTCCTCAACCGGCCAAAAGAGTTAAAAGGCAAAGTCCAAACAGGCAACCAAAATTGTCCCAAGGTTCGTTGTCATGTTGGCCCTGCCCCGGGGCATCCTAGATGTTTGGCAATGCCAGTCCTTGGTGTGGAAGTGCAGGGCGGGGCCGTGGGGGGAGTGGCACCAGGCCCACCCCCTCTAGGGCACGTTGACTTGGTAGGGGCTGCCAGGCACGCCTTCGTCCCCCCATTTCACAATGAGGATGTAATCCCCTTTCTCCTTGACGGTGTAAGTGACGTTGTAGACACGGTTGCCCATGTGTTTGACGTAGACCTCCTCGCAGGGCGTCTTGGGGCCGTGGACGCCCACCATCAGCATGTTGGTACCTACAAGGAGGGAAGATGAGAGACTTTGACTCAGGTTGCGTCCGAGCACAAACTGTTCCATGACGGGTGAGGAACGTCTTTCAGTCTGGGGGGGCCACATTCAATTCCAGAGAGCTTCTCGAAGGCTGCACTCCAGTGGTGGGTGGCACCAAAGGCAAAAAGGGCAGGGGAAAAAATACCAGCCTACTTTATCTTAGTGTCAATGAAAGATAAGTGTTTTGATGTTTTGGGATGGGGGAAGCTTATACAACAACTGGGAAAGCAAGAAATGATGGTCTCATGGGCAAGCGTCCACAGCCATTTGAGGAAGCCCAAAGGGCCAAATTTAGAGCCAGATTCAACCCCCAGGGCGTGAGGTTCTCCAAATCTGCATTAGTTGCTCCTGAAAGAGATCTGTCCAGAACCCCCACCTTGCTTCTGATTTGATTCTTCCCCAGAAAAGTTCGGATTCAGCAAATGCACATTAGGATTTCCAGAATGTTTGATATCTGTAGCACAGGATCTGTGGGTTTCCAAATTAAATTTAGAGGCATTTACTCAGGGGGAGGGGGTCTCTCTTCCCAATGTTTGTCTCACTTACACTTTATAATATCCTATTTTATTTTTATTTTTTTATTAACCCCTGTAAATCAGTGGAATCTAGCATCTCAGGTCTCCTTGATGCTACGTAATACTTTGGCACTTTCATACTACCTTGAGTGCCATGGCTCCATTCTATGGCATCCTGAGACTGGAAGTTTTGTGACATCTTTAGAACTCACTGCCAGAGAGCTCTAGTGGCTCTCCAAACTACAGATTCCCAAGATTCCACATGATGGCAGCCATGGCAGTTAAAGCAGAATCAAAGTGCTGCAACTATGGAGCGCGAAAAAGAATTAAATCTAACAGATAGCTCAGGGAAAAGAACCACATAAAATAATAACTAGCAAATTACTCAAGATTTATGATTTAGCCCATTCGGAGGAATAGCAGAGAATAAAAAAACCCACATTCTGACAACTTTCCAAATGAAGCCTGTTTCCATCTCCTGCTGCCCTGACAGCCCAAAGTCCTCCCACTGCCCTCACCCCCTGGGATTCTGCGATGCTCACCAGCCTTGCTGCAGTCGACAGTGAAGGTGTTCTTCTGGCCCACAAAGGCCTTGGTTAGCCCAGGTCCACGGGCCACCACTTTGCTGGCATCAGATGAGAACTTCGGCAGGGCGCTGTAGCTGCCACCCACTGAAGAGGAGGCTTTGGTGACGGTCTCCACCAGCACGGTTGATGTCTCGTGGAGGCTGTGTCCCCCTGACAGGCGAGGCCCTGGGGAGAAGGAGGGAAGGCACGGGGTCACCCACTAACTTCCTTCACTGAGAGGCACCTGAGTATATGTGGCTGCTTGTCTTCTATTCCCGGTCTCAGCCCATACTTCTTCCAGGCTACACTAGCATGGAGATTGTGAGAGGAAGCCCTTGATGAGGGACAGTGTTGGAGATTGGTTAGAATGACAGACCAGGACCACAGAAACCTTATGGAACTCCTGGGAGTGATCTGGGGTCAAGCACTTTAGCTCAGCATAACTGAGATAAGACAGCTTTATGAGCTGGGTCAAGAATTGAACACCTCTGACTGGGCTCATACTGGTGATGCTTCCATAAAAAGGCTGATTATGCAAATAGTTGGACTTTTTACTGACTTGCGAAAGGAGATCTCCGAGACCTCCTTATGTAAGCGTTCCTCTGGATTGCACAAAAGACTGTGGCACTCTCAGAAAGATCTCCAAGCATAGTTCCATCTCTTCTTGTATCAAAGGCCATCTAGGAAGGCAAACCCTTCCTCACACCTGCACCAATCCGGACCCCTCAGTTTCCTCCACAACGATGTTGGAGGAGTGTTACGTTACAGTGGCTGTCAAGAGGGTATCGGCCATGAACTTGGATAATCTATTTCTGTTCTGTTCAGTGGGTCGAATGCATCATTCCATCTGCACCCCAGCACAACTAGTTACAGGGAAGCAGGACTCTTATGCAACTGAACCTGGGTTGGGGCTAAACCCATCTGAACTGCCTGGGACTGAATCTGTTTCGAATGTCATGTTTGATACCTGGAGGAGATAGAGTAGAGGGCCATATGTGGCTCCCTGATGGCTTGGTTGAGCCTCACGCCCTGCCAAAACCTTCCCCTACCCCTGCCCCTATTTTTATTTTTCAGCTGTAAAAAGAGGATAGCCTCCAGAGACATCAGCTCTCCTTTAAAACTCTGTGTGTGTGTGTGTGTGTGTGTGTGTGTGTGTGTGTGTGTGTGTGTGTGGTGGGGAGGAATCTTGTTTCTCTTGTTTGCCAAACAGCAAGTGGATTTCTGGTTTTCTCTTTGGTGGGTTTCAGGATTGGAAAATGATCCCCTGGCCTTCTGGAACTAACTAGTAAGGTAAAGTGGTGATGAAGAAGAGCACCTCTGAGCATAGCCAGAGTGACTGTCCATTCACCACCAAGCTAGCAGAGACGAGTAGGAAAGCTTTCCAGCTGAAAAGAAGCCACAGTCTCCCTACTGTGCCTCTTTGAAACCCCAGCACTGTTTTTCCCAGAGCTAGACCCCTGCAGCTCCCTTCCCTCCCCATCCACTGCCATCTGTCCCCTACCTGTGACCTTGGCCTTGAAGGGGCTTCCCACGATGTGCTGGGGGCCTCCGTACTTGATGGAGATGAGGTAGCTTCCCGGTGCCATGGGCATGTAGGTGACTTTGTGGCCCTCGGGGCACTCCTGGCAGTCCATCTGCACCTTGGAGGGCCCGTCGATGGTGACAGAGAGGGCCCCGGAGCCCGCGTTGCGTGTCTTGACAAAGAACTCGGAGGAGACGCCTGGAGAAAAGGACATGAGAATGTCAGAAAGCCCCTCCATGTTCACAGTGCAAGAGAGGATGGGAGAGGGTTAGAGAACTCTTCATCAGGGTCCCCTTTCCCTCAGTTGACTCCAAGCAGCAGCCATTCCATCTGACAGCAGCAGCAGGAGAGGTCTGAAGAAGAAGAGGAGGCCCCCTTAGTGGATCCACTCAGCCCCTCCTGTCCTTTGACTCTTTCTGTTCAAGCCACCTCTTATTAGAACTAGGTTCCCAGGCCCATCTAGTGAGGACCTGGGAGTGGGCCTTCTTGGTGGATCCTTCTAAGCCACAAAACTCCCTCCCATGGGAGACTCAATAGGTCCCCTCTCTGCTCTCTTTTTGCCAGCAGTTCTTTTTTTTTTTAAAAAAAGGCAAAAGCATTGTAACTTAGACAATGGGTGCAGCATCCATAAACATTGCAGAAGTTGGGCAAATGTCATCAAATGGTTACACATTATTAATACATTAGATGGGAGTGCAAGGTTGGAGAGATAAGGCTTTTGAGAAAAGAACTTCTTACTAAACAGGCCTTCAGCCTTTCACTACTTGGGGAATCAAGCAGAGAGTTTAGGGGACCAGGGAGCCAATACGGCAACCCTACAGCTACTGCAAAGTAGCCAAAATATGCCAAAGAAATTTCAAGTGATCTGAATATAGAAGGCTATCCATTCCCCCCACTGCAGAGCCCTGTAGGCTTCCGGTCACAAAGCCCTCACACAGCCCAGTGGGAGGAAGAGCTCTTTCAGACACCCCAAGCAGAAGGGGCAGGCCTTACCTGTGGTTCCACCCTCCAGCCCAGGACCATAGGCTGTGACAAGCCCTGGGTCTCCTGCCTGGCTCTGCTCGCCAACACGGATGTTGAAGGGGCTGCCAGGGACATGCCGGCCATTGAACCGGACATCGATGGAGTGGACACCATTCTCGTGCGGGATGAAGCGGATGGCATATTTATCTGGGGAGGAGAAAGCAAGGGTGTAAGTCACACTGTGGAGGTGTCACAGACTGAAAAGATTCCCATAAACCTCCAAGAAGGAAGCTAAAGACTGTGTGTTCTCTGCTTCCTATGTCCCCTAATATGCATCTGTCAAATACCTCCTCCAGGGCTTCGTTTTAATCCCAGAACTGTTTTTGGATTCCACTATGACATATGACTGCAGCAGAACACAGAAAAATTTTGATCTAGGCTTCCACAAATCCCCAGCCACTTGGGGGATTCAAGGAGGCTTAGTTCCTAAAAGTAACTTTTCTAAGCTATGGAGAGCATTTCTATCGCTGTTACAGAAAAGCAAACTCTCAGTCCTTATTAGCACTTTTTTCTATGCATTTGTACTCCTGTTCTTCACAGATAAACCACAATACGGAACAAATGCAAATTTCTGTTGGAAATTCACCATCAGTAGCTATCTGGTATAGCACAAGGGTTTGTGAACCCCCTGTGAGCCAGATGGGAAACTTCCGTGAGCCAGATAAGATCTGTGAGCACAAGATCCCCATTGTCTGCTAGAGATTTGAGATCACCAGCTAGTCACATTTCTCCAGAAGTTCAACCTCTTCTTTACCTTCAAAAGCTGAGCAGTCTTTTTCCCCCAACAGATTCTGGACTGCATTGTCCCTGGAACCAGAGGGGGTACTTCTGTGTCTCAACCTTTCCTTATCTCAGAAAGAATGATTAGCAAGAACTGGAGGTCTCCATCCTCCTTGCCAACAACAGTCCAGTTCTGAAACGCCAGCTTCAGTTAGCATCAGAGCACGGGGAAAGTGCAAATTCAGAACCGGCACCATTGCTTGGGAAAGCACGTGGTGTCCGACGTGGGACCCTGTGGCCACAATAGTTGGTTTCCTCATTTCCCGCCCCACCAGCTCTTCCATCTACTCACCACTGTCCAGTTCTGAGACGTAGCACTCCTCCACCACCCCCGAGGGTGTGTGGACTTTGGCATCGATCACACCTCGTGCTCCATTGAGGTGCACTGCAAAGGAAGCGGGCTGGCTCACCTTCAGGCCTGTTTCCTGCAGGAGACACAGAAAGGACGGCTGTGAGTCGGACTTCAGGGGCCAAACCAGGAGGGGCTATCACAGAGAGAGCCGCACGTGGCTTGGGATGAAAAGAACATTACAAATATTTCCCCATTGATAGAATAACACATTTTTCAAGCAACCCTGACAAGAAGAATCCTGGAGTAATGCGAATCTTTGCACTTTGGGACTTCATCCGTATAAAATTCACATGTTGTTTTTGTGCAGAAAACAGCCATTTCTGCACTGGAAATGACAGCATTTTTCTGTGCAGAAAACAGCATTTTCTGTACAGGAAGCAGCATTTCTGCACAGAAATATCATTTTCTGTGAAGAAAATACTGTTGTCTATGTGGACAATATTGTTTTCTTTGCGGAAAATGCTTACCAAACACATGCAAATTTTGCACAGAAGTAGTGCCAAATTCGGAATAGCCTTCAGAAACCGTACTTTTCAAAGATAGTCTTGCAGCAGGAAGAAAACTGTTAAGGTTACTTGTTACTTCCTTTGAGAAGAAACTTGGTGAAGAATTACATCCCTACGTGCACACGCTCCTTCTGACTCCTGCACGAGGCCCACCATGTTTGGGATAAGAGTGCCAGAGTGACCGGAGACGTTCCTCCACATTATCCCTCTGGTGCCTTGCCCCTGTTTGCACTGTTCGCCCTGCTCACCTGGCCACAGTGAGTTGGGCTACAGGAATGGAGAAACCCAAAAGAGTCTAGTTCTGAACCTATGGCGTTGCTCTCCAAGGCCAATAGTCACTTTGAGAGGGCAATTTTCACCGCCACGGACCTAATCCGTTTGGGGCAGCTTGTGGCTCTGCAGTGCTTTGGAAAGTTCCTCGTGCGGACTACAACTCCCAGCCAGGAGGGTTTGAAACAAACCTTGGAGAAATTCTCTTTTTGAATGAGAGCTCCCAGTGTAGCTGATGATGGATTGGGGATTTGGAGAACTGTCATTAATCCCTCCTCCCCCCGCCCCCGGCAAAGTTTTGCCAAAGTTCTGCAGCTGTCTAGGAAACACTGGCTTCCACCCTATTGGTGGTCCCAACTAAAGCAGACCTAATGACTCAATTGAATTTACCATTCAATATTTGATTCAGTGGGTTTACTGACATGTAGTTCAGTCCTGCGTCACTGAAGTGTCATTTCTGCCTGAATCTCCTTCCATATTTGACAGATGAAGATAAGGCAGAACTAGAATACTTGAGGGCTGAAGCCCAAAATTAGCTAAGAGCTCCTATAAAAATATATTTCTTGCAAAGTGAATATATGTGCCTTCAAGTTGCCTGTTGGCTTATTGCAGTCCCATGAATTTCCTAGGTTTTCCCAGGCAAGAAATACTCAGAGGTGGCCTTGCCAATTTCCTCCTCTAAAATATAGCCTTCAACATCTGCGATTTGTTGGTGGTCTCCCAGCCACGTACTAACCAGGACTGACCCTGTTTAGCTTCCCAGATCAGATGGGATCTGGTGCCTTTTCGGCATTTAGGCCAGGTTCTCACAAAGACTTCCTCTTCAAAAGCTATCCAAAGTTCTCTCTTCTCTTTTCACTCCCTGTTTCCCCCTTTCAGTTTCCCAGAATCTTCCACGGCTCCTTGTGCTCGTTATGTTCCCGCCCTGCCACAGCGTGAGCCAGACTGGCCAGAGTGGTACCTGGAGGCTGGTGACAGTCAGGCGTCGAGCATCGTCAGAATGGGAGGCCACGGGGACCACGAACGGGCTGTCAGGGATGTGCTCATCGTTGAATTTGATGGACACCTCGTAGTCACCTGGGAGAGGAAGACAGGGTTATGGTAAAATTCCACTGGAAAGGTAGCCTCCTAGGGAGGTCCAAATAATGTGACAAGGCTAGACATAATGGGTGGGCCTACACCAGAATCTAAAACAGATCCAAATGGCTTTAAATAACATTCAGGTTTGATTGCAGCAATGCAGTGTTGGGGGGGTTGCCCTTTAAGAGCGTTTGGAATGTGTATGGTGTCCAGATCGAGGGAGGTACTGGTGCCACTCTACTCTGCTTTGGTTAGACCTCATCTTGAATCCTGTGTCCAGTTCTGGGCACCCCAGTTCAAGAAGGACATGGTCAAGCTGGAGCAAGTCCAGAGGAGGGTGACCAAAATGGTGAGGGGCCTGGAAGCCGTGCCCTATGAGGACAGACTTAGAGAGCTGGGGATGTTTAGTCTGCAGAAGAGAAGGTTAAGAGGAGACATGATAGCCATGTTTAAATATCTGAAGGGATGCCATATAGAGGAGGGAGAGGGCTTGTTTTCTGCTGCTCCAGAGACCAGGACAAGGAGCAATGGATTCAAGCTGCAGGAAAGGGGATTCCACCTGAACCTCAGGATGAACTTCCTGACGGTCAGGGCTGTCTGGCAGTGGAATATGCTGCCCAGGAGTATGGTGGAGTCTCCTTCTTTGGGGGGTTTTAAGCAGAGGCTGGATGGCCATCTGTCCAAGGGAGTGCTTTGAGGGTGTTCCTGCATGGCAGGGGGTTGGACTGGATGGCCCCTGGGGTCTCTTCCAACTCTACATTTCTATGATTTCTATGAATCTCTAGCTGCTTCAGTCAAAGCGGGAATACCAGTAGGATGCTACTGAGCTGACGGCACTTCTCTGAGCTTGAAAGGGCTTCTACCAGTTACTGGATTGGTTCCACGCACAATTCAAGGTATCTGTTCCTTACCTTTAAAGCACTAGTAGGAATTCTTTGGCCTCTGGGCGTTTTGGAGATGGCCATATGGGATCTTATAGCCTCCCATAGTCCCTGACCATTGACCATGCTGGCTGGGGATTCTGGGACTTAATGTCCAAAACATTTGGAGGACCAAAGGATCCCACCCTAGCTCCACTTTAATGCCCCATACCTCCTAGGTGCAGATTATCTGTCTTGGAGGACCATCTATAGGAAGCTATATGAAGCTATCTGTTCATTAAGATCTTCAATCAAGACCCTTGAGACCTTAAAACTGTAGCAAGGTGTTATTCCACTAGATGAGCTAGAGATTTGCACCCAAACCTCTTCTTTTGCCTGGAGCTGAGTTCCTCAAAACTGGAGAATTTGTGCCCATGACCCATGAAAATGGACAACTGAGGGCCTGGGGATCTGGCAACCTTAACTGTGAACTCCATGAGTTTTCACAAAAAGAAAAAAAAATAAGTAAGTTGTCCTGTGAATTTTATGAATGGAAAGATGAAACAGGTGTTTCTGAAATAAAACAAGGTGAAACTGGGCGATCGCTAGGGGTTTGCAACTGCAAAATCATAATTCAGCAGCTCAGTCAAGCCACCCTTATACCTACCTGGTTCCTGGACAATGTAGGAGACCCCGCAGGAGCCGTCTTTCCTGTCCTCAAAGGCAATCTCCGCCTTGCTCGGCCCCTCAACTGCAATGGAGAGACCGCCAGCACCTGCCTCTCGGGTCCATATGCTGAACTCAGCTGCAAAGTAGATGAGAAGAGAGTCAGAAGCCTTCATCCACTTTCTAACCCAGGCAGGCAGGCCTCACTAAGACGGCTGCCATTCCCCAGATACCACCCTGGCCAGATACCACCCTGGCCCACCCAAAGAAATTACTCACAAATTACATACTGAGCCAAGCATCTCCCGATCATGTATAGGTTGGAGTGGGAACCCCACAGGTAATATGTGGCCCCAAGGCTGTTTCTGTGGCCTCCAGAGACCTCACCCCCAATTTCAGATGCAACCCCTCCCTGAAAACTCATGACTCCAAGGACTGTGATCATCCTCTAAATGAAGGTCCATGCACCCTAAAAATGATCTCCTGTACGGTACTGCATTTTACATATATGCAAACACATGTGTTCCAAAATCTGGAAAAAAAAATCTGGAATATGAAACACTCCTGGTGTCTTAAGCATTTTGGATAAGGGACCTTTATGTCACTACCTGTAAAACTGGCAAGACAAAGTTTTGCCAGCAGTGTTCAAAGCACTGCAGTATTTAATGCACAAACACATCCATATTTCTAATTTGTTTCGGGGAGAGACATTTGTGTGTGGTCTCAGCACAGCCCTTACCTGGTACTCCTGCCACGCCCCTTTCCAGGCCGGGGCCCCCAGCTCGCACCTTGTGGGCACCCCCTTCTCCCAACGGCCCCACTGTAAACTGGAAGGGGCTTCCGGGCACATGTTGGCCACGGTATTTAACGTTCACAGTGTGGGGGCCCATCTCCTGTGGCACAAAGCGCACCGAGTAGGCACTGTCCTCTCCCTCGATGATTTCCGCCTCTGCTATCTTTCCGGATGGGCTGGTCACCTGGGCAGTCATGGCCTGTAAGCCTGCCTCACCTGAACCGGAGGAAAGAACACAGGTCGAAAAGACAGTCAGATGGTCAACCAAGACCCTGCAAAAGATTCACTTTTGCCCACCCTCCCACCCCACAAGCAGCTTCATCATCAAAGCCATCCAGTGCTTTCACCAAGCAGCTAGGGAAGTCTGTGCTTGGTTTACTGAAATGAAAAAGCATGCTTCTAGTCCTCTTGACTATAGATGAGTTTGAAAAACAAGCAGCCAGCTCAAGGTTTCATCCCACGGGAAGGTGGATTCTACTATCAGGTGGGAGACATTTTCCGCTCATCTTCCCACTTCAGATTGGATCTCTCCACCCATTCCTTTCCCCACAAGTCACACCCTTGCCACTACCACTTGCTGAAATATTCAGAATTATCAAAAAACTGAAGTTCAAAGTCTGAAGCTGGGATCTACAGAAAGCAATGCACAAACACACACACACATTTCATGCATTTGTACAACTCACTGAAAAGTTCAGAATTTTACAGGCTCACATCCCCCTTCACCGCCACCCCCAACTACCATCAAATTCAGGAAAGTCAACTGCAAACAGGTGAAAAGCTTGTGCAGCTGGTCAGGATGTGAAACTTCGTGTGTTTCATTCTTACATGCATGAACAAAACCATTCAGATGTTTGCTCTCCACTGGATAAAATTACTAGTTTTTCTGCAGGTTTTGACAATTTTCCACATTTCAGGACTTTTTAGCAAAAAAAAAAATCATTTACACAATGTTAATTTATTATAAATGATTTTGCACATACTAAAATTAACGGTATTTTGATATGATGTCTTGTTCACTTGCATTTTAACCTTTTATCATCAGGTTTTTAGTTTTATCTTGTTTTAGCCTTGTTGTAAACTATCCCATGTCACATGTTGGTAGAAAGCCAAGAGATAAACAAATTAAAATTTAAATTAAAAAAAAAACATTGGTGTCCCTGTGTGTCAGCATGTATTGCTCAGCACGTGACAAAATCAAGGTTTGCTTTTTTGGAATTTTTTTCTCCCCAATATTCTCGAGCTCTAGTTGGTTGACTTTGTGGACACAGAACCTGTGGATACGGAGGGCCAACTGTATACCTCCCCACCCACAGAAACAAACTACTCTACCCCCACACGAAGCTCATGCAACCCCACACAGTGCATGCTCCATGCTCCTCCCTCCAATGTGAGGCACAAACACACACGGCACACACCCACAAGGCCCCCGCACACACCCTCCTGGGTCCGGGCGATGCTGCCAAAGGACCCGAGGCTCTCGCGGCCCAGGAAGTCGCCAAAGACGTTGTGGTGGAAGGGGTCCCCACCCACTTGCGTGGACTCCTCCACCCGCACTTCGCGCTTGGTCTCGCCGCCCCGCGTCTTGCTGATCTCTGTCCGCTCGGTGCGCGTATACGTGTGGCTGCTGCGCGTAAAGGTGCGCGTCAGCCGCTCCTGGGCGGAGACCATCTGGAACCAATTGCCTGCACCGGTGACCATGATGGAGGATAAGAGAGGAGGAAGTGAGGAGGAAAAGAGGAAGAGGAGGAGGAGAGGCAGGTTAGAAATAGGAAGGATGCTAGGAGTCACAGTCCAAAAAAGTAACTTTTCCAAGATCTGCTGAAGACCCATCAGCACCATGGACCCAAAGCAACCCATTTCTGCTGCTTAGCAGGGGGAAACTGGAACTGGAAGAATTTATAAAGTGCTTCAAGGCAGATAGAGGCTAATGTCTGGACTGTTGCTGAAACTATAAACCTGGAACCAATGGAAAATCCCAATCCAGCACCTTTCAGATGTGTTGGATTCCAGTTCCTATCAGCCCAATCTAGCTTGTCTTGGGACTGGGTGTCTGGTTGGGCACCAGTTGAACAATGAATGCCCTAACCATTATGGGTTTTTTCCTCCTAAATCCTAATTTGTTTGAAATAAATGAACAAAATAATTGTCCACAATATTCCAAATTTTGGCAAAGAGGGGGCATTTGCTGGTTTTATGAAAAACGAAGCTAGGCAATGCTCTCTGCAGTAAACAAACATTCGCAACAGGGCGGGCAAAGTCCTGCCCTCAATATTTTTGTGCGAACCAGAAACCCCTAGGGACTAAAAAATGATTAAAAGATTTTGCCCCTAAATGCCCCCAAACTTCCTCTAGGAGGGATTTTGGCTAATCCTCCCAGTCATTTTAGGCCCAGGAGGGACATTTTTTGAAAAAATAGGAAGCAAATAGGAAGTGGTGTGGGCCAGAAGGCCATTTAAAAAGTGGAAATTCCCTCCACACCCTGTAGATGGTGTTTGGGGACATTTTGGGAGCAAATGTTTTCAGGGGGGCACAAGCTACGAATAGTTTCCTACCCCTGATCAATAAGATTAGTTTCTTTAAATGACTACTGAAAATCAAATTTTGAAGATGATTCTACAAACCTGAAATTTTGGAATTCTGAATCTGAAATCCCACCAAGTCTCAGATTTGGGGCGGGGGGAGCTTCAGCTCTAGTCCAGACCTCACATAAAAGAATTGGATGTAGAGAAGCAGGAGAAGAGAAGGGGGCGGAAGCAAAGTCCGTAACGGCTGTTCTCAGCCATTCAGCTCTCGGGCCCTCAGTTGCCCCAATCCGAAACATCTCACCCTACCTGGAATCTTGAGGTTCAGGTCACAGGTGCTGCCAATGGTGGCAATGGATGGTGCTTGACGCCGGCGAGTGATGCTCTCTTTCATGCGTCCCTCGCCTGTCACCTTCACAGTGAAAGGGCTTCCTAAAAGAGTATCAAAAAGCACAGTAGTTATGGTAGGATCGCTCTTGAATCCCAAGCTCTTGTCTGATTTGTAAATGAGATCTCAAGACACAGGGGCCAGCAAGATGAAAAGAGTCAATAGCACCAAAAGTGAGGCAGAAAGAAGAGAGAGAGAAGACAGGAGAACAGGGAGGTGAGAGGCTTTATATCAGAACATGGAGACATGACTGGTTTGGACTCCCAGAATACCTCGGCCAGCACGGCCATTGTTGCAAAAGCCCCAAAAAGTACAATTTCCAAGTTCTGCTTTATATGCACAACAAAGACTTAATGGTCTTCTCCCAAGACAGGGCCAGAAAAACTTTTGTTCTCTTGGAGGGCTACATGTTGATAATGGTCAGAGCTGTGGTCAGCGCCAGGCCCTGTCCCCCTTGGGCCCTGCCTTTTGGATATGTTCTCCCTCTTTTTTCTCTCTCATTCTTCTTCCAATACCTGCCTCCTTCTTTCCCTACCCAGAGAACTGCACCATTAGCATACGGAGGGATATGGGACAACGGGCATTCCTAAAACCACTGGCTTCACATTCCTTCCAACAAGAATAGTTTTCTTAACCAAGGAACCCTACAGTCTTCCTCTCCAAACCCAAACCTTTGTTAACAATTACTGAAAGATCACCACTTTTTTCCAGAGGGACTCTCTACTCCCTGGATGTCACAGCCCCTTTCCCTGCACTGTTCCTGTGATTGCTTATTCTGGCATGAAAGCAAAGAGGAAATCAAGAGAGCCTGGCCTTCCTTTCCCCTTTTCAATCTCTGATTCACCTCTTTGTTGGGGAAAACAAACCAGAGGTTGCCACGAGTGGAGGTCTTGTGTATAATTAGAGGTGAAGGCACAGAGAGCTACAAGCCCAAGGACTAGAATCTTGACTTTCATATGAAGGGTTGAGAAGAAGCTGATGGAGAGGCTCTGTTGAATGGGAGGTACACACCTGGCACGTGCTTGTCAGCAAACTTAATGTTGATGATGTAATTCCCAGGCTCTGTGGGGCAGTAAGTTACTTTGCAAGTCCCGTCTTCCATGTCCTCACAGTTAATGTCCACCTTGCTGGGACCTTCAATTGAGAGGCCAAGACCACCGTAGCCTGGAAGAGAAGCAAGCAGAAGGAATCAGGCATAAATGTCTCCTTCCACAAGCCTAAAATATTTGAAACATTTAAGCACCAGCATCAACTTTTGGGGGACTCCTTCCATGTGGAGAAAAAGAACATATTTTAAAGCTCTAACCATGAGAGAAAGATGTGCCAGATATATTTCATGACTTGGGATTTTCCAGCCCTGCATGGAGTACTGGAGTGATTTCTTCTGACAGACAGATGTGGGGGTTTTGGTTGCAGGTGCCTCATATTCCAACAAGGTCGGCCAAATAACAATAACAAAAATAAATACCACCCCAAGTTTGGGACTCAAGGTGGTTTACAACAGTTAAATATAGTTATTGACAGTATGACAGACTAGTTAACCCATAAAATGAGACAATGAAGATAGATAAGAGGGTGTTGGTTTTCTTGCTTCTTTTTTTCTTTTCCATCAATAAAATTTTATGACATACAAATAACTGTACTCATCCTTGGTCTGTTTATTTTATGATAAGTTAAAATTCTTAGGTTGACATTACAATATTATAAAATATGATTTAACATAACATTGTTCAAATTTCCAACACACAACAATGGGGATGGGACTTACGGATGTATCTGGTTCCAAATCTGATTCCAGTATTATGATTATGATCTTCCCTTAAGTAGCACTACCCATTTCTTATTTTGTACATGTCTATGTTGCATGCTGAGAGATTTATGTTTCATAGATTCTGATATATGTAATATAAGTGTACATAATAAATATCATAAGGTAAAAATTTGGGGAAAAAATTAATTAAACTATCATAAAACCAAAACCAGACAGAAACATGAACCATTAAAAAAACACCAGCAAATAAAAATGCAGCACCCTCCTCCCTGTGCTCACCTGCAGTGCGCGTGTCGACGATAAACTCAGACACCTCAAAAGTGCGTCCCTCGACAAGCCCTTTGCCGGACACCTTGACCTTGCTGGCATCGCCAATCTCAGACTGCCCCACCATGATCTTGAAAGGGCTGTTGGTGACATGTTTGCCACCCTTCTTCACACTGACCACGTGCTCTCCAACCTCCTTGGGGGTGAAGGAGATCCCTGGGGGAGGGCAGAGAGTGGGGGAGAGAAGGACAGGAAGAGGCGGTCAATGCAACAGGTGAAGAATAACAAGGGAGAACTGGAATCCTGTGTCCAGTTCAGGGCACCACAATTCAAGAAGAACACTGACAAGCTGGAATGTGTCCAGAGGAGGGGCAATCAAGATGGTCAAAGGCCTGGAAACCATGAAGCTTTCTAAGGAGCGGCCAAGGGAGCTCCAGGGTACGTTTAGCCTGGAGAAGAGAAGGTGAAGAGGGATGTGATAGCTATAATATTTGAAACAATGTCATATGGAAGATGGGACAATGTCTGTTTTCTGCTGCTCCGGAGACTAGAACATGGAGCAATGGCTTCAAACTACAGGAACAGAGATTCCTCCTAAACATTAAGAAGAACTTCCTGAGGCTAAGAGCAGTTTGATAGTGGAATACACTGCCTTGGAGTGTGGTGGAGTCTCCTTCTCTGGAGGTTTTTCAACAGAGGCTGGATGGACATCTCTTGAGAGTGGTTTGACTGTCCCTTCCTGCCTGACAGAATGAGGATCGAGTGGATGGCCCTTGGAGTCGCTTCCTACTCTAGGATTCTACAACAGACATACAGAATCATAGAATCCTAGAGCTGGAAGAGACCCCAGGGGCCATCGAAGTCCAACCCCCTGCTATGCAGGAACACCCTTCAAAGCATTCCCAACAGATGGCCATCCAGCCTCTGCTTAAAAACCTGCAAAGATGGAGATTCTACCACACTCCGAGGCAGCAGATTCCACTGCTGGACAGCCCTGACCGTCAGGAGGTTCTTCCTGAGGTTCAAGTGGAATCTCCTTTCCTGCAGCTTGGATGGCACTTGGCACAGTCTGTCAGAGCTACCTCCATCCAAGCTACAAAGCACCACCTACCCTGAACACATCTGATCCCATTTTGGAAACTAAGCAGGTTCAGGCCTGGTTTGTACTTGGATGGGAGACTGCCAGGGAATAATAGCAGAGATCTCCAAGAAGGGCTGGGAAATTCCAACTGCCAGTTAGAGTTGAAGATGCAGGGCAAGATGGATCTCAAGGCCCTGACTCAGTGTAAAGGCAGATTCCTAGGATCATACATTCCTGATTTTGTCTGATTTTGAAAGCTAAGAAGGGTCAGGTTGGTCAGCCCTTAGATGAGAGACCACTAGGAAGGAAACAAGACTCTCCAGCTAGGGCAAGGCGGGAATTCTGTCTAAAACCCTGGAAAGATGCCACTGCAAGTCAGAGCCCACAATACTGCCCTAGATGGACCACCAGCAGCCTGGTTCAGCAGAAAGCAGATTTTTCTGCTCTTGTGTACATAAACAGGTAAATTATTTATGCTCATAAATAATATATCTATATTATATGGGGATGTTATGTATATTTATAGTGTCATGTTTTATTGTCATCATAGATCGCATATGTTTGATGTGTACCCTTTGGTGGACATCAAATAAACAAACCATTACAGGTATTCTTATTAGCCTGGATCAGGGCCACCACATCAGAATAGATTGAAAGTAATCAGGATGGGACAAAGCCACTGTAGAAGCAGCAGGTTTTACAGTGCAGATGCAAGAATCACAGAATCTTAAGAGTTGGAAGAGACCACAAGGGCCATTGAGTCCAACCTCCGCCATGGAGGAAGGAGATAAATCGAAACACAGAAAGGCCACAGTGTTCTATCTGTCGCCAGAACTCCTTATCGCTCTTTCTGGTTTTGCGGAAAAGAAACAAGCTTAGCAAAAAGCTGGCATGCTGTCTTATCTCTGGAATGTCATGCTGGGGCAAGCAGTGCAGACAGCCTAGTCAAAGGGGTTTGGACTGACAGACTAAATGACTCTATATATAACAACACAGGATAAGCATTTCTTGGCTTTAAAAGCCTGTAGCACAGGACAAGGCAGCTGTGGAAGGTTGCTTCTGTTGTTGCTTTGTGCTTCCAAGTTGTTTCTGACCCTAAGGCAAATCTATCATGGGGTTTAGGGGACAATATTTTGCCACAGGGCAAAAGAGGGGGGAACAAATGGCTTTAAAAAGATTCAAACAAATGAACGGGGGGGGGACAGAAGTGGCAGAACGTCCAATTTTGAAAAATTAGTATTTTTTTAATGCCAAACAGAGCAAACTTATTTAAAAGGTGAATTGCTACTCTTAAAGGCGTGCACCCTCAATTCACTCTCTTTTGTGGTGGTGGGGATACCAAAAAATGGGGGCCTAGAGGGTAAGGGCCACAGAATCAGTCTTTGGAAGCTAGATGTGGTCTCAAGGCTGCTGGTTGCCCACCCCTGCTGTGGAATGACCCCTGTGGCCAGTTCACTGCACAGTTAGGCCAATCGCTCCTTATGACAAGGTCTTGTACAGGTTGAGCCTCCCTTATCCCAAATCTTTTCAGATTCTGGAATACTTATATTTGCATATACAGAAATTACAGTAGTTTTGCAGGAGATTTTTGGGGAGCTCACAAACAAATGAGCCTGAGTGCTGCAGCCACCACCTCAAAGGCAGGAGGAGGCAGCTGATGGGTTTCCCAGAAATCTCCTCTACAGTTCTGTATTTTTTTTTTCCAAAGGTAGGTATCAGGTCCTTTATATCCTCAGTCTCTCAGAACCTCAGTCCCAGGATCTGTGAAATCGCAGAGGCATGGATTCATGCTAAGCTCTATGATTGGATTCCCACCATTTTGCAGATCCTCATATCTCTCTCCAGCCTCACAATCTGAGGATCTGAGAGATGAATGAACAGCTGCCGTCTCAAAGGCAGAAGCGGGCAGCTGGCAGCAAAACGTTTCAGTTTTTTGAGGTTTTTGGATTTCGGATTTCTGGATTAGGGATGCTCAACCTGTACATGCTATTCTGGGCAAGAAGTCCAGGGGTTTTCATTGCTCTCCTTCCACTTGTTTATGAAGAACCCGCAACCCTTGCTCAGCTTACCAATATGCCGGTTTGGCAGACGTTTGAGCAAGCACGGCTCTTCATTGCCGGACGGTGCACGGATGCTGGCCGTCAGCAGGCTCAGGTCACTCTCGGTGATCTTCAGGGACACATCAGTGGAAGTGCCCACATTGAGTTGGGATGTGCGCATGGAATCATCACCTGGGTGAGAGAGAACTGGTGGGTTTGGTGGTGGGTTTTAGAGAAATCGGCAGGGCAGGTAGGGTTTCATTACAGGTTGAGAGTTTTGGAAAGATGAATACTGGGATGCTGAAAATGCAAGGATTCTAGAAAGGGTCAGAGTCAGGGTTAGGGTTAGGGCTAGGGTGGGGAGACTGTCTCTGGAGGGTGGGAGGCAGATAAGCTTACCTGTGATCTTAGCAGTGAAGGGGCTGCCAGGGATGTGCTTGTCATCAAAGCGCACAATGATGTTGTAATCCCCAGGAGCCGTAGGCAGATAGGAGACGGTGCAGGTGCCATCTTTGTTGTCCTTGCAGGTAATCTCCGCCTTGGACGGGCCTTCCACTGCCAGAGAGAGGCCTCCTAGAGGGAAGAAAAGAATGAGGATCTTGAAGCCTCGCCATTTTTCTTCCCTTTCTCCTGGCAAGCACAGGTGATCTTCAATTATTCTCACCTAAGAGCTCCTATCCCACCAAGTCAGTCACACCCATTGAATTTTCTGTTCTTCAGACAATCTCTAAATTGGTTCTTCACCACATCTCCCTCCCTCTCCCACCACCTATGGCAAGGGTGGGGAGCCTCAGGCCCTAGGTCTGAATCTGGCCCTCTTGGGCTCCCAATGGGTCTCCCTGGGCCTTCCCAGATGGCCACAACTTCGTCTCTAGCGCACCCCTCTTTGGTGGTTTCCCAGGCTTTACAATCCTTCCTAGAAGGCTGAAATCCTTCTCTGAAGGATCAGTTATGGGCTGTAAGAGCTTTAAGCTAAAATCTAATCTTAGTCCCAACCCTTTTTGTCTTTAGCTTCATCTGAATGTGATCCTTGGAAACTTGAGTTTAGCTTTTGAGCTACAGAGATTCCACACCCTAGGTCTCAGACACTCTTCCCACAGCTTCCAATCCCTGAGTCTCCCTGCCTCGTGGATGTGCACATGTGTGTTTTCTCCCACCAAGGCTGATTCCTTCCCCTGGTCTACACCATTTGTTGGCATTTTTCTGCTGATTCCTTTAACCTGAGCAGCTGGAATGCATGCAAACACTTTGTAGTATCGCAATGGCCCAACGAAGTGATGGACTAATTGTCAAAGCCCATTCGCACCACCTGTTTCTCATCGACCTAAACCACCCAGGCTCTGGCAGTGAGCATATGAAACTTGCCATCTTAGCCCAATAGCAGTAGCTCTCTAAGATGTTTCTCACTAATGCATCTTGCTGATCTTCCTTTAGATTTTGGGGAAACCCTTGGGATGCCAAGCATATGTCACCAAGCTATGGACCCTTTCTGCCCCTCCATGCCCACCTTCGCCTGCATCCTTGGTGACAATGGTGAAGGTTGCTGGTTTGTTGACCATGCCATGGCTGAGCCCAGGCCCATAAGCGCTCACGTGGCGGGCGTTGATGGCGTCCACGTAGAACTGGAGTGGGCTCCCTAGATGGAGAAAGAAGAGACAACAGGAAAGGATTAGTCAAAGGTGCACGAGGCCCCAGCAGCTGGTCACTTTTCTGCAGGATATCTCGGCAGGCTGCTTGAAATGGCTTCTGTTCCTATTGTGGGCCTTCAAGTCATTTCCAGGGCTTCAAGTCACGATCCAGGGCAAACGGGTCATGGGGTTTTCTTGTCAAGATTTACCATCCCCTTCCTCTGAGGCTGGAGAGCGTGTCATTCGCCCAAGGCCTCCCAGTGGGTTTCCACATCTGAGCAGGGATTCAAACTCTGTTCGCTCAGAGTTCCAGTCCAACACTCAAACTACTCCAGTACACCATATTTGTTCAGAGGGAATTTGTTGTTCTTGCGTGCTTTCAAGTCATTTCTGACTTACGGCAACCCTAAGGCTACCCTATCACCAGCCTTAGCAAGCTTTATTCAGAGGAGGGTTGCCACTGCCTTCCTCTGAGGCTGAGAGAATATGACTTGCCCAGTGTGACCCAGATGGTTGCCATGGCCATGCAGGGACTGAAATCCTGGTCTGTCGGAGGCCTAATCTCCACTCAAACCCCTATTGTGTGCTGGTTCTTTATTTAATGGTGTGTGTGTATGCATATCTTAATTTATTGAAGTATATTTTCCTCTCTATCCTGCTCTCCTTCCGCCAACAAATTAAAATTTTCGTACTCCAACAGACTTTTAGCAATAGACAGCAATGGGTTTTTAAACACTGTACTGTTTTCATTCCTATATTCTGTCTTTTAAGCAATTTTTAAATGGTTTTAACTTTATAGACTGTTTAATTTTTTAAAAAAAATATTTTTATGTACATTGCAGTGATGTTTTTTGCGTGTTATTTCTTGGAGGGTTTTAATCTATTGGTGTTAATACTTTGTAAGCCACCATAAATCCCACTATTGGAGAAAAGTCAGGATATAACTGAATATAATAATAATAATAATAATAATAATAATAATAATAATAATAATAATAATAAAAAAATATCAAAATATTTCATGGTGACATATGATCAAATCAATTTTAATACTGTAAACATTAAAGCAGTAAAATATAATTTATAGACCTGCTATCAAACTAAGAAGATTAAGAGAGGGATAAGATTCAGTACATGGGACAGTCCCCTTAAAATTCAGACTAAAACCCAGAACGGATTCACTTCTCCTGCCCCCAACATGGAAGTCACCAGCCCCCACTGGTCCTGAACATTCCTATCACACAGCCCATGTGCCACAGCTCTACTTCTGGCACTCACCTGGAATGTGGTTCCCGTCGTATTTTATGTCCATCTCATGCAGTCCTTTCTCTGTGGGGGCATACTTCACCGTCACCGTGCCGTCCTTATTGTCGGTGATGTGAGGCCGGGCTGTCTTGCCTGAAGGCATCCGCACCTCACCTGTGGGGAGCAGAGGGAGAAGAAGAAACCCAGAATGAGCCCAAGCATGAAGGGAAGGGTGGCAGGAGGAAACTAAGCTCTTCTTCTTCCCCTACTTTCACACCAAAAGACGTACGCTTACATCATAGTGCGGAACCATTTTGTAAGAAAGGGCTACTGCCCAACAGGAAAGGTTGACTGGAGTCCACAAGGGATTGTAGCAGAAGGCAGAGGCAACAGCGGGTGGGTCTTGAGTTGGAGCTAACTGTGGATGAGGCCATGGATGAGACAGGAATACCCCTCCTCTTTCACCATCACAATGGAGAGGAAAAGTAGGTGGGAGATTTGGAAGCGGGTGGGTCTCTGGGCAATGTAGGGACATCCCCCAGATACCTTTAGACTCTTTGGCAGGCCACATTAGCTCCACAGGCCAGAGGTGTCCTTCCTTGGAAATGTCAATACTTGTGAAAACTTTGTACAAGGGGAGAAAAACAGACCCAAAGCTGCTGATTCCATCACAATGCTGCAACATCAGCTCTCTGCTAGGGATGTCATTCTTTGCAGATTTTGTTCTCAAAGGAACAAATCATTTTAGCCATATTCTTCACGCTGTGAGACAATCTGAAAACTGCAGTTTTTTTAAAAAAAAAACACTATTCGCAGTTCAGAACTTATTCTGCGCAAAATTTGCACATGGAATTTTTTGCACAAACAGTGATTTTCTGCACAGGAAACATTATCTTCTGCACCCAGTTTTCCATGCAGAAAGTGCTCCTTTCTTCACAGAAAGACCATGTGCAAATTTTGCACAGAGTAACTCTTGAACTGTGCATTTGTCTTGAACTACCACATCAGGCTGCAATTCTTCTTGTCAGGGGTTCCCAAAACTCAAGAAACACAGTCGTTAACCATTTTTCAAGCATTCTTTCCATCCGACTATCAGCATAGTATTTCCCCACAAGCCAATCTGCCCCTCTCCCCACTCCCTCAAGGAAGACAGATGGTTTACCTGTGATCTCCCCCTTTTGCACAGCGAAGGGGATGACCAGGTTGAAGGGGCGCAGCATATCCACACTCTCCGGAGGGGCGATGGGCTCATCCGTAGCCTGGTGAGGAGAGGAAGGAGGGAAGGGATGGAGGGGTGAAGATGAAACAGACAGGGGAAAAAGAGAGAGAAAGAGAGAGAAAAGAGAGAGCACTAAGTATGGACAGGAGAGGGAGGGAAAGAGCATCGAGGGTCAAGGGGAGTGAAAAGGAAGGAGCGTCCTGCTCCAAACAGTGTCAGAGGGCCATGCAGGCTGAAAAAGACAGAGCTGCAAGAAAGGAAGAGTGAGAGAAATGCACCCCATGGGGAGGAGGGCACTGGGGAATCCAGGAAGGAAAATGGACCACAACCACCATGTTGGAACTATCATTCCTTCTGCCTTGCCAAAAGGGTATGAACAGTATAGTTGCACACACAGCTCAGGCAGGGGATCTTTGAAGGCTGCATCTGCACTGTTGTAAGTTAATCCAGACCCAAACCTGCTTCACTCTCATGGTTCCCTGGAAATTGGGATCTTGTGAGGGTTCTTCACAAAACAACCCAGTTCCCAGAGGAATCCACGGCTTTTGAACCAGATTCAAAGTGATGCCTTTGTGGTTTGGAGACGTATCCCAAAGAGACAGCCCTCAAGCTGTGCTGATGGAGAAACCTGAGGGGTGCATAAATATCCCCCCACAAGATGCCCACTTTCACAGGCTGCAGGGGGCACACAGCACCATTTTGCACATCCCAAAAGAGACCTTGGGGAGAAGAGCTTAGGGGCAGGAGATTGAAGGCCCCAAGGCAATGCCTGGAGAATGGAGAACCCACGACATCTTGGCCCTCCATCTTGTGGGGTTTGGGCAGAGACAGAGAGATGGAGGAGAGCAGACAGAGCAGGAGCAGACAGAGGCTAAGAGGTGAGAACCAGCTCCTGGTACCCAGAGTGGGGGGTAGCCACCAGCGTGGTGCGCTGGGAAGGGCTGCTGGACCTGCACAGACTCACAAGGCTCCTCGATGTGGGGGATGGTGTCACAGGCCTGGCGGAAAGCAAGGGAAAAGTCAGTATGGGACCACCAGACCTCTCTTCTCTGAACTTGGCTGGTTTTAGAAGCTAAGCGGAGGCAGGTCTTGAGGTCTTCCTTGTACGGAAGACCATCACGAAGGAATACAGTGGGCCCTCATTATCCACTGGGGTTTGGTTCCACAACCCCATCAAAATCCACACATTTTCAAGTCCCATTACATATAATTGTGCAGTAAAATGGTGTCTCTTATATAAAGAGAAGAACCAGCATGGTGTAGCAGTTTGAGCACTGGTCTATGAACCTGGAGTCCAGGGTTTGATTCCCCGCTCAGCCAAGGAAAACTACTGGAAGACTTTGAGCATGCCACACAATTTCAGCTCCAAGAAAACCCCCTCATACGTTTGCCTTAAGATCACCATAAGTCAGTAATGACTTGAAGGTACATGACAACAACAATATAAAATGGCCAACAACTCAAATCCCTTTAGCACTACGACTACAAACAATAGTTTTTTTTAGAAAAGTTAATGAGCAAGTCAAGGATACCAGGGATGGAGCATGGTAGTAAATATTCAGTTTATGAGAAGGAGAGTGGGAAACCAGACCCACACCACAGCTTAATCAGACCTCCAATGGGAGGAAAAGGAAGTCATGAAGACAGATCCAGATCAAGGGTAGCACTATACAAACCAAGACCAAAACCTTGGAATCTTTAGGGCATGACTGAGGACAGAAGCAACTGTTAAAAGACGTGAAATCCTGAAATGGAAACCCAGAACGTTGGGCAGTTTGGAGGACCTCGAAATGGAATTGCGAAACTTAGCAGATGGTGGAAAAAAAGAAAAGAAGAAGAGTTTTGTGGTACTTTTTAAGACTCTTTTTTCTTCTTCTTTTTATACCGAAGCAGACTAATGCAACAGCCTCTTTGAAAACTGCTAAGTGGCTGTTGATTCAGCCATGGTTGACTAGAAGAACTGACCCAATAACCCCATGATTCACTTTCTCCTTTTTCTTATACAGCTGAGAATGATGCTTCCTTTTTTGTTTGCTTCCTTCACATTGCTGTGTGTAATGCAACAGGCTAAATAAATCAGTGGAACCAAAGATATTCTGCAGCTCAGCAGCTCAACATCTTTTTACCTGGGAGGGATGGCTACCTTTCTTGTCTATCAGGGATTTCTGTCTCTCAGGCTTTGCAGGGAGGCAGACGCCATTTCCGCACTAGAGCGTTATAGTGCTATGATTCCACTTTCAACATCCTATGGAATCCTGGGGTTTGCAGTTTAGGGAGGGGTGCCCGGCCCCTCCCTAAACTGCAAACCCCAGGATTCCATAGGATGTTGAAAGTGGAATCATAGCACTATAACGCTCTAGTGCGGAAATGGCCAGAGAGTCAACATAGGCCTGACTCCCTACAAGCAGAATCTAAACCCCTGACTGCTCCTCTTTCTTGCCTTTTCTGCTGATTTTTTAAAGGAAATGGAAAAAGCCTTTGATTTGTGGGAATATAATAATTTCCACCCAGACACTCAGAGTGGTGCCAGTCACTCAAGCAGCAAATAACCCCAGGCCCATCTTTCAGCCTTCTTGTCAATGAGATCCTTGGAAAAATTAGGATGCTTTGATAATTTAACAAAACTGGATCCCTCCCTGGAGCAACTGAATTGAGGTTTGCTGCTCTTGTCATGCTGTGGGCACCCAATGTGACTCCAAGCCAAGCTTCTCCAACCAATCCTGCACCCTTCCAATGATTTGGACTACCCATTCCAAGGGTCTTGCTGGCTGGAGATGATTGAGGTTGATGGAGTTTGTAGTCCAAAACATTGGGAGGACATTTGTGTCAGGGAAGGTTACCAAGACATATCTGGCCACAAGTTTCTGTTACCAAGTTACACAAGTTACCAAGACATATCTGGCCACAAGGGGTACATGCTGGAGGGAGACCTTGTCCTCAGCTGGTGGATGATGGGCCCATCATCCTCACCCTACAGGCCCTACAACACAGTTGCTATTTTTACAGGGGGCAGAGGCACAGTGACACTGGCCCAACCTGGACCAAGACAGGCAGTCATTCAGCTGCTCTGGACCTTCTCCGCTGCACCCCTTAACTCACCACAACATGGAAGGGGCTGTTGGGGATCTGTTCACCCCCAAACCGGATGGTGATGACGTATTTGCCCGGCTCTGGGGCGGTGTAATAGATGTCGAAGGTGCCGTCATGGTTCTCCACCACATCAACGTCTAGTTCAGCTCCGTCTGGCGTGGAAACCTTGCAGGTCACCTTGCCTTTCCCAGCTGCCTTGGCATCCACTGTGATCACTGTCTCCTCTCCGATCTGGATGGTGGGACCCAGACAAGTACCTGCAGATACAGGGGAAGGAGAAGGGTCCACGGTCAAGCAACTGAGGGGGAACCCCAGAGACCATGACCTATCAGAAGCAGCTCAGGGAGGTGGGTAGGTTTAGCCTAGAGCTGAGAAGGTCAAGAGGGTACATGACGGCCACGTTTAAATATTTGAAAGGACGTGGAACAATGGTTTCAAACTCCAGAAAAAGAAAAAGAAATTCCACCTAAACATTAGGAAGAACTTTAATAAAATGTTTAATAGAAATGTTTAAAAAAGAAGAGAAAAAAGGAAGAACTTAACAACAGTAAGAGCAGTTTGGCAGGGGAATACCCTGCTGCCTGGGAGTGTAGTAGAGTCTGAAACAGTATCTGCTGTTCTCATCAGAAATAAAATTTCAAATCTGGGGGTGAAAATCTTGCAGCCATCCAAGGCTAGGGCCGGAAGAGAGAATGCAGGGATTAGCATGAACGCTTACAAGGATTGAGGCACCTGAAATTCTGCTGTCTGCCCAGGACAACCCTGGGCACCCCACAAGTACTTATATTTCTTAATTTATTTATTAAAAATATGTTTACCCCAGCCTATATCAAAGACTTCAGTGAGACTTACAAAAAACATTAAAACAAGTTACTTACCCAACCCATGGCCTCCGATGGACACTGGAAGGCAGAAAGAAAGAAAATGGCAGTGAGTGCAAATTTCACAGTAACCCCGATAGTTTAATTGTATTTTAACTTCTGTGCAATCATTTTTTTAAAGGCAGGATATACATGATTACAACTAGAACTATCCTAGTTCTGAGCCTGTCCAAAGGAGGGCAACCAAAATGGTCAAATGCCCGGAAACTATGAAGTCCTCTGAGGAGCAGATGAGGGAGCTGGGTATGTTTAGCCTGGAGAAATGAAGGTTAAGGGGCGACATGATAGCCATGCTTAAGATTTGAAGGGGTGGTATACTGAGGATGGAGCAAGCCTCTTTTCTGCTTCTCCAAAGACTAGGATGCAGAGCAATAGCTTCAACCTTCAGGAAAAGAGATTCCGCCTAAACATTAGGAAGAATTTCCTGATGGTAAAAGCTGTTTGACAGTGGGAACACGCTGCTGCCTCAGTGGAGTGTGGTGGAGTCTCCTTCTTTGGAGATTTTTAAACGGAGACTAGATGGCCACTTGTTGGGAATGCTTTGGCTGCGCATTCCTGTATGGCAGAAGAGGGATGGACTGGATAGCCCTTGGGGTCTTTTTCAACATTTGATGATTGTCATCATCATTTGGGGAGGGGAGTAACCAAACTACCTTTTAGAGGATATTGCCATGAGTAAGGCTGGTGTTATTTTATGGGTCTAGCTAATAAAGGATCCTAATTACTTTCAAAAATAACTTTTAAATGGCATTACAAAAAACATTTTGAGACAAATTTTGGAGGTCCTCTGCCAAGAGGAGGAAGACAGGGGCCATCCTGGGCCACCCAGTCACTCCCTGCACGAGTGCAAAAATGAGGGTCCCTGGTGGCTGGATGTGGCCCAAAGGCCACACTTTCCCCACCTTTCTATTATGCAATTCTCTTATCAGTCTTAGGGGGTCTCTCCTTCCAGAAAAGCAATGGGAAGTACCAGAGAAGTACAGAGCGGTGCTACAAATTACTCTGATACCTGCTAGAGGGAAAGAAGTGGAGCAACAAAGTGCCGGGAGCTACCAACCTGTGACAAGGCACTTGCTGGCATCCCCAGCGGGCAGAGCATGGATGCGGAAGGGCGAGTAGGGGATCTCATCACCACCATACTTGATAGTGATGGTGTAGCGCCCTGTCATGTCCGGAACGTAGGACACGGTATAGGTCCCGTCCCCGTTGTCCCGAATATTGGCTTTCTTGGGTTTGCCTTCTGGGTCCTGGGAAGACAAAAGCCAGGGGGCAGAGCATTGTTGTCAGCAGTGCATTGTTGCGCAAGGGAAAGTGTGCATCTCCTTGTCTCTAAAGTCACATCTCCTGAAGGCCAGAAGTACCGGTTTGTCTCTCCTGTAACGTTCTAGGCTCTAGGGCAGAATCTGGCCTGGCCCGGCTCAGATTCTAAAACCAGACACAATCAGGATGTGTTCAATGGGCTACAATCTCACCCATTCCCACATTCCTCTTGGCCCTGTCCCGCAGTCAAGCGAGAGCTGCTCCCATCGCTGCCCGCTCTCGCCCCAGGCAAAGTGGACAGAACCCACCCCACCTGCCCAGGTGGGCAGATTCCAGTCTGTGACACTCACCAGGATCTGCACAGTGAGCAAGCCCTCTCCAGCATCACGGGCATCGATGGTGAACTCAACGGGCAGGCTGGCAGGGATGCCTGAAGCATTGAGGCCAGGCCCGCTGGCTCGTACTTTGCTGGCGTCATGGGCCGGAAGGACCTTGATCTTAAATGGGCTGAAAGAAGGGAAGGGAAAGAAGCGGTCAGAAAGGGGCTCTCCAGATCTTGCTTCAGACGCATTAACAGTGGTAAAAGAGGGGTGAGATGGAAGGACATCACCCTCGAACATCTCCCAGGAAAGGAGTGTGCTGATGCGGACAGGAGGTCACTTGCATCCCGCCCACCTCAGCCCCACAGAGGAGTGAGACCAGCTGGCCCCTCCCGAAACTGCAAACCCCAGGATTCCATAGGAGGTTGAAAGTGGAATCACCGCGCTATAACAGCCTAGTGCAGAAATGGCCTACGGTTGTCTCAACATCCCTCTTTTGACAGTTAACTCTTTCTACTAATAAAAGCTCCATGTTACCAAATAATTTCCTTTTTTTCCCTTTTGATTGCAAAAAGTCAATTAGAGTCCAGTCTTCAGTATATGACATTAAAAGCCTTTAGTTAAGGCAATCCACTTCTCTATTTCTAGTATAATTATCCCTTCTTCCACATGCATAGTATTAAATTCTACCTTCGGAAGTCCCCCAATCAACCACTTTATTTATAGTGAATGTTTTTCCCAAGACTGGGACCCAAGGCAGTTTACAGAACACAAAGGAAAACATGCAAAACCACATCTAGCTAAGAATATACAAAAAGCTGAGATTAAAATAATATTAAACCAACTATAGATTTATAAATGTGACTGTTTGGGTTGTTGGCCACGTCGGCCTTGGGTTCTGGGAGCTGTAGTGCCAAATTAGTTCCTAGAACCCCTAACCAGCACAGCCGGAAGTGGCCTGAAGGGTAACTTTCCCAACTTCTGGTCTACACTGACTGGCAAGGGTGCTCTGGAGTTGCAGACACAAGTCTTTGCTGGCCCTACCTGGGACAGCGGGGGTGATGGCAAAACCTATCTGATGAGACGATGGGGCCCATTCCAGACAAGAAAGACCAACTGTTCTTCAGAGGGAGGTTCGTGCCTGCCTCTGTCTGTCCAGCCACAGGGCATGAGATGGGCCTCTTCTGCCCAAGCAGAACCTTCTAGGTCCTGGCAACAACCTAACTAGGTCCCCAGGACAATTCGCCCATGCCCAGCCAAGAAGGCAGGGCTTTGGGCCAAGCTAAAAACGGAGGGCTGGGGGACAGGTGGAAAGCTGCCCACATTCCTGGCAGGCCAGACATCCGCCAAGCACATACTTCTCTTCAGTCTCCGTGGGGTGGGAGGGCGGCATGCAAGACAGACAGGCACAGCTGAATAAAGGCATAGTTGCCATCAAGGAGAGGCATGTGGGGAGGAGAGAGTCTCTCTTTTTAGCACAATCCAGCTCTGTTCCCACCTCCTAGGAGACTCACAGACCCAAATCGCAAAAGGAGGAAATCTGCCCACTGTGCCCCATCCCATGTCACCCAAGACCACAGCCAGCCTTTGGTTGTCTCACCTGCGGGGCACTTCTTGCCCAGCGTACTTGACAGAAACAGTGTACGGCCCATCTGTGGCTGGTGTGTAGTTCACTGTGTGAGTGCCGTCCCCGTTATCACGGACTTCCACCGGCTCGGCGACCCCTAGGCAAGCAAGAACCAAAGGGCATCAGAACCCAAAAAAAGGGCCCCAAGGTCATCAGAGCAAAAAGGAAAGGTCTTGAGAAGGGAAGAGACCCAAAGTCATCAGAACCAAAGGGAATGGGCCAAAATTCATCAGAACCAAAAGATATTAATAACTAGCCTTGTTCCAAATTCTAAGAGAGTTCTTATCTGCTATGATCATTCCTGTTGGCCCAATAAATAAATAATTTTTGTTTGCGGTTATCTAGAGCTGGCATGAACCCAGAAATGTCTAAGCTACCATGAACTCTCCATAAGACAAAGAGCTAAAGGGTACTGGATCCCTTTCCCAGGAGGCCCCAGGATTACCAAAAAGAGTCATCAAGAACACACAACAGAAGTGTTTGCTTTCCAGAGATTCCTACCTGTGGGTCCCAAAACCTTCACCTCCAGAGGTGCCAACCCAGCCTTGCTGCAGTCCACAGTGAAGGTCTGGGGGACACGGGCTCTTACACCAGCCCCCAGCCCAGGGCCCGAACATTTGACCTTGCTGGGATCCACCACATCTTTGACAGGAACACGGAAAGGACTCCCTGAAGAAGGAGGAAAGATGGAATGGTTAGTGCCCAGACTTCTCATGATTGGGTTGCACCTATTGCTTTATGGCTTGATTTCTCCTGAAGCCTGGAAACACTTTTTTTTAACCATTTCCAGAATCCACAAGTGCTAGCTAGGGGATTCTAGCAGCAGTTGTTCAAAAAAGGAACACTTCCAGCCTCTGAGATTTGCCATGACGTTTCAGTTCTTCTTTGCAAAGTCCAGAGGTGTGGAAGGGGAGGGGGTGATCTAGCTCTCCTTCCACTGCTCCACCTGGATGATAGGAAAAGTCTGCACAGTGCCTACTGCCGAATATGGGGATGACCTGGGAAAAGGTTCTCTACAGAACCAAGACATGATAAAAGTTTAGAAGTGTCGTGATAGCCATGTTTATGTATTTGAAAAAATGTCATCTAGAAGATGGTGCACGCTTGTTTTCTGCTGTTCCAGAGCAATGGATTCAAACTAGAGGAAAAGAGATTCCATCTAAATATGAGGAAGAATTTCCTGACAGTAAGAGCAGTTTGACAGTGGAATCCACTGCTGCCTCAATGGAGTGTGGTGGAGTCTCTTCCTACTTTGGAGGGGGTTTTTTTAGAGAGAGGCTGGGTAGCCATCTGTTCGAAATGCTTTGATAGTGTCTTCCTACATGGCAGAAGAGAGTTGGCCCAGATGGCCCTGGTGGTCTCTTCCAACTCTAGGATTCTATGCCTCTATCATAACTGTGTCCCCTTCTTCTTCTTCCCCAAACAGAGCTTGGGACATCACCCAGCTTCTCCACCTACCAGGGATGGGGCGTCCCCCAAAGGTGATGTTGACATCATAGTCTCCGGGCGTGAAAGGGATGTACTCCACACTGCAGCTGCCATCTTTGTTATCCTTGCAGGACATTTTGGCTTCAGATGGTCCTTCAATGGCCAGGCCAAGACCTCCAGTCCCTGCTCCCCTGTGAATGAAGAAAACACACAATGTCACCTTCAGAGAGATCTCTTCTCCCAAGCCAGTGGCCTAAAGGACAAAGACAGTTTCTACCTGCAAGCAAGTACCAAATCCAGTACTGGGAAATGAATGTCTTGCATCCTACCAGGAACATTAGCAAAGCCAAAAAACAGAATTGCATACAAGATTCTCATAAACTCCATGGTAGAATACCAAGCCTATCTACCTTCAGGAGGTGCCAGGGCTTGCTCAATTTTTTTAGGGAAAAAACAAACTGGATGTTGTCCTTTTTAAAAAAAGCAAAAAGCTATTTTAACCCTCCTAAACCACTGGGCATCCTAGAATTCTGTCTTAAGAGAAAATAGCATCTTCCTCTGCTCTCTTTCAGTTTCAGTTATCACAGATGCACCCTCACAGGGCTCCTTGTATCAGAGGGGTAATATCCCCACACCCAGGCAGAGCCCTCTGCCTCCAGGTGTAGCCAAGAACCACCTAATTTAAGACCCAGAAGATGATGGCTCTGGCTGTTGCTGGGTCAGACCTGGGCTGTGGTTTCTCTGAAGAAAAGACTGAGAACAGAAGTGAAGGCTCACCCCACATCGGATCAGATTCTTGTCTATCTAGCCAAAGGCTCTTTATTTTGATTGGCAGCAGCTCTCCAGTGTTCCCAACACGAGAGAGCTTTTAAGTAATGGTGCCAGAGGTCTAATTTCTGGTTCCATCTCTATGGAAATTACTGCTTCACCCAGGAGAACATGGCCTCTTTTCCAGGGACACTGATCTCTCATGTAGCCCCAGAAGCTCTCATGTTCCTAGGAAGGGATGTTAAAGCTTCTCACACCTTTCTGGGTGATGGGGAGATCAGACATCAGATACAGTGAGTAGAGCAAGCTGTTGTGACCCAGACTACCTAAGGCACTTTGGTGAAGACTGTATAAGAATTTCCCATGATTTTCAGTGGCTGAGAACACAACAGGCTGCCTAGAAAAGGGGGCTTTTCTGGAATGCTGCTGCATTCGGAGGCTCAAAACTGGCTACTGGAGCTACCAAAGTTTCCCAACACTCTCTTATCTGAACCACTGCCACGGGGTCTAGTTGAGACATAGGAGTGAGAAGAGGTGGGTTACCTGGTTTCCACAGTGAAGCGGTTTGATTTGTTCACCAGCCCCCCTTCAAGTCCTGGGCCATAAGCACGGACGCGGCTGGGGTCGCATCCCTCTGTGACGCCTACCCGGAAGGGGCTCTTGGGCACCGGCACATCATCGTACGTCACTTCCACCAGATGCACACCTGTGACAGCAGAGAGAGACAGAGGGACGGTGTTGTTTGCTCTCTTGTTTATTGACTTCATACTCTGCCTTTCTCCCAGGGTGGATGCAACGGGTTTCCATGGCTGAGCGGAGATTCAAACCCTGTCTGCAGAGTCAAACCACTATGACACACTGGTTCTCAGCATAAAAGGAGACATTAAATGCCATTATGCAAATCAAGGTATCTCCTTCCATTATCTGATTCTGTTTGGCTTCCAAACAAATAATTTGCCATCATTACGTCCTTTAACAGACTCCACTCACGACTTACCCAACAAGATTGGGAGAGCAACCTGATTACAAGAGGCCAATTAAGCTCTTGCATAATTATTCTCTTGCCCTGGAACAGGTGGTATCCTACTATGATGCACCTTACAGAACTGGCTGAACAAATCCATCATCTTGGGAATCTATTAATTTCTCTTCACCTTTTTTTTTAAAGAAAGTAAGCAACTAGCCCTCAAGGTTGTGAAGATGAAATGAATGAACATTGTGTGAGCAATGCTGAAACCTCAGAAACCAGAAAAGGGCTTCTGCTGTGGACTGGTCTCTGAGTATCTCCTCTATAAACAGAGGACGCCGAAGCAATTGTCACAATTCATGTAGGTCAGTATGCTTAATTCTGATATCCAGTGTGGTATAGCAGTTTGTCTGCTTGACGCGGGCCATTTCTGCACTGGACCGTTATAGCACTATGATTCCACTATGAATCCTTGCTCAGCCAATGAAACCCATTGAGTGACAACAGGCAAGTCCAACTCTCCCAGCTTCAAAGGAAAGCAATGATGGCAAACTTCTTCAGAATAAAGCTGGCCAAGAAAACCCTAGCGTAAGGTCTCCCAAAGTCAGAGTCAACTTCAAAGCATAACAAAAAATGCTTAATTTGCGTGCGAAAAGCAGCTTGAAGAATATCAGCATGGAAACTCAAGAAAGCTAAGGGCCACCACACTGAATGACAATCCAAAGTTTCCAAAGAAGTAGCCATTTTGATTCTTGCAGCATAAAAAGGAGGAAATGGGGGAGAAGGAATGTAGCTGCACCTTTAAGACTAACTGGTTTTTATTTTAGCATGAGCTTTTGTGCATATCACTCTGCACTGCATCTGGAGAAGTGGGTTTATATCCGTGAAAGCTCAAGCTAAAATAAAAACCAGTTAGTCTTCAAGGCGCTGCTACAATCAAAGTTTGGTACCTCTGCTCCTAATTTTGATTTGGGGAAGAAGAGGTTCTGTCTGACCCATTTCATCCAGGGAACAAGGGAGAGCCAGAAGAGAGCAGAGCAATGGGGGAGTCACACCGTCACAAAAGCCTTACCATCCTCAAAGGGTGTGTACTGGACGCGGTAGGTGCCATCCCCGTTGTCGGTGATGTACGTGTCCGTCTTGGCGCCCGAGGGGTTGATGACACGCACCTTGATGTGGTTGCCACCAGTCTTGGTCAGGGAACGGGCGTCCACAGTGAACTCGGTGGTGACCTCACGTAGAACACCTGGGGAGACATTGGGGAGCGCGGGCATTGAGCACAGCCATCCAGGATTACACAGAGCAAGACGGGGGCAGGACTATTACTAACTGCTCATGATGAGCAAGTTGGATGCACAACAAACAGACAGCTGGAGTCTGCCGGGTTGTTCAAAATGAAGATCTCTCTCAAGATTGTTATTCAAACCAAGCATCCTTTTTATTCAGTATCTTTCTGGAGAGAGGCAGCTGGAGGTTGCCATGTCAGTGGGCTGGTGAATTTACTCTGAGTTTTAAAATCACAGAATATGCCTTAGTTGAATGGTAAACTCATTGTTACTAAGGTCTGGAAACCACGAAACCCTATGAGGAGCAGCTTAGGAAGCTGGCTCTGTTTAACCTGCAGAAGAGAAGGTTAAGAAGCGACATAATAGCCATGTTTAAATATTTGAATGGATGTCCTAAGGAAGATGGGGCACGCTTATTCTCTGCTGGGACACAGAGCAATGGCACCAAACTACAGGAAAAGACATTCCATCTAAACATTAGGAATAACTTCCTGGCAATAAGACCAGTTCAACAATGGAATACACTGCCTCAGCAGAGTGTGGTGGAGTCTCCATCTTTGGAAGTTTTTAAAGAGAGGCTGGAGGGCCATTTGCTTGGGGGTGCTTTGTTTGTCTATCACTGCATGGCAGAAGGGGTTGGACTGGATGGCCCTTGGGGGTCTCTTTATGCTCTGAATGTATGAACAAAAGATTTCATATCAACATTTAAAAACTTAATTGTGGGAAAATAATATGCAATGCCTGGTGAATTTTTGTTTGTTCTCTTTCAAAAATGGTTACATTAACTCACTGCCATATTGTTAATAACTGAAAAAATAAAATATTAGAAAAAGAATCAGAGAATCACAGAGCTGGAAGTGACTGCAAGGACCATCTAGTCCAAAGCCCTGACATGCAGGAATATACAAATAAAGTACACTTGAAAGATGGCCATCCAACCTCTGTTTAATGACCCCCAAGGAAAGGAGCATCCGCCAGTCTCCAAGGAAGGCTATTCTACTCTCTCATACAGCTCTTCCAGAAAAAAAGTTCTTCCTAAAAGTTTAGGTGGAATCCTTTTCTTGTAATCTTTAATCTGAAATTTAAAGGAGAGTTCCACAGCGCTGAACCCTGTTGCCAAAATAGGTTCAGTGCTCCTTTAAAGTTCAGACTAAAACCCAGAGCCGGTTTACTGACTTCATGGACATTGGAGCCACCAACTTCCACTGTTTTGGGGGTGAGGACTGGAAACAAAAAGATTTGTTCAGCCTCACATGTTAAAGTGCAGGAGGAAATAGAAAAGAGAACGGAGGAGTGGATTGGTGGATTAACAAATACAGAAAGGTAGGGTGAGAAGAGATAATACTGATAAAGAGAGATTAGAAAATGGGACAAAAGCAACAGATTAACCAAAAGACCACTAATAAAATTAAGAGAGATATAAACTGAAACATACAGGTAAAGACCAATTTCTAATCTGCATTTTATCCGTATTTACACAGATAAATAGACAGCCATTTTCCCTTTCAAATCTATTCTCTCTCTTTGTCCCTCATCCCTTTATAATCCAGGTGTGGGAATCACACGGCCCTCTATGTATTGTTGGACTGTAACTTTCAGCAGTCTTTGGCAGGCCATGTTGAGGAATGCTGGGAGTTGGAATACAAGAAACTCTATAGGACCAGAGGGCTACCATCTAAAATCCCTTCAAAAGAAGAAAAGAAAACAGCCCAGAAGATCTCCAGAACATACCCCGTGGTTCCACTCCAGGTCCAAAGACCTTGACGTTGCTGGTGTCCACAGCTGGATCCACGTTGACCCGTGCAGGGAATTTGGGCACAGCGTGTCCACCATATTTAATGGTGATGGTATAGGTGCCAGGGAAGGATGGGATGTAGGTGATGCTGTAGGTCCCGTCGCTATTGTTCTGGATCAGCACCTCAGCCTTCACCCCAGAATCCGAGATGATCTCAATGGTGAGCTCGGCATCGCCCGCTTTGGAGCAGTCCACCATGAACGTGGCCACCTCGCCCACCTTGCCGCGCTCCAGCCCAGGCCCACTGGCTGTCACCTTGGAAGGATCGAAGACGGGCTTGATGTCCGCCTTGAAGGGGGAGCCGGGGATGTGAGCATCGGCGAAAAGGATGTTGATGGCATACTCCCCAGGCTCAGTGGGCAGGTAAGAGACGGAACATGAGCCATCTCCGTTGTCCTGGCATTCAATCTTGGCCTCACAGGGGCCCTCCACGGTCAAGCCCAGGCCCCCGGTGCCAGCCCCCTTGGTGTCGATGGTGAAAGGCGCAGGCTTGCCCACGAAGCCACCCTTCAGTCCTGGGCCGTAGGCACAGACCTGCAAGGGAAGCAGGAAGTGAGGGAAGGAGGAAGTGAGGGAATTCTAGGATTCTATAACCAAGCACAAAACAAAGCAAGCAGCTTTGCCCTTCACATCAGCCTACCATGCTGGGTGCTTACCTTGGATGGGTCTGGAGGCATGACGGCCTCAACAGTGAACGGGCTGCCTGGAACTGGGTGCCCGTCGTATGTGATGTCCACTTTGTAGGGTCCTTCCTCGGGTGGCATGTACTTCACAGAGTGGACGTCGTTGCTGGTGCCCGTCTCCACTTTGCAGGGGATGGGGCGGCGGGAAGGAGAGCTGATCTTCACGTCAACCTGCCCTTGACCCCCTGCGCCCTTGGTGTTGACGGTAAATTCTTGATCTCGACCCACATCCACCTCTGCAGGAAAAAAATGAAATGGGAAGGTGGAATGGAAGAGGTTGGCATGGTTGGTCATACAGAAACCTTTGTGAACAGCAACCACAAACAGAAAGAGCTGGAACTGACAGCCAGCAGACATTGAGAAGGAAATACAGTACAAACAAAAGTTTCCAGACACACCATCACAGGATTAAACCATAGAATTCATTGCTGCAAGATTTTGCGGGAGCACACAACTGAATTTGCTTTTCAAAATCAATAAATCAATGAGAGGTTATTAGCATTGACAGATAGACACACAGTTCCTATGCAAGACTTTAGCAGCTATGCAAAAGAACACTTGCTAAACATGAGGTGCTGCTCTTGCTCTAAACTAGAGGTCAAAGTAGACAGTTTGGAGAAATGCATATTCCCCTGCTGCTGTTAGCATGTTTTCCTTCCAAAAACGGCCTTCCCTGAGAGATAAATTCCTCTGCAACTAGACTTGCATATTAAGTCCTGTGTTTATCTCCTGATGAAAAATCACAAAACAAGCAACTTTGCAAAATACAGGAGGTGAGAAAAGATCATGCTATGAAACAGACATCTTTTGTCACTTTGAAAGCACTGTTTCTAAATACCTGCAAAGTATATTGTCTACTTTGACACTAACTAGCAAATACCCAGTATGGGACTTCTAAAATGACTTTACTCTGGAGACTTCAGTCCATTGTGTGTATGTGCCTTCAAGTTGCCAGTCAACTTACGGTGACCCCATAAATTTCATAGGGTTTTCTCAGTCAAGCAATACTCAGAGGTGGTTTTGCCAGTTCCTCCCTCTGAAATATAGCCTCCAACACCAGGTATTTGTTGGTGGGCTCCCATCCAAGTACTAAGCAAAGCTGACCCTGCTTAGCATCCAAGATCTGCTGCTTTCAGGATATTTAGGCCCTCTCCACTGCTGAGCCTTTAACCTGTCTTTGGAGGTCATAGCAAAACCCAATCCTGCATATGTTTATGCAGCAGTAAGCTCCACTGAATTCACAGAGGCTTATTTCCAAATATTGTACAGAAGACTAAAGCTTAATGACTGACTGCTTTCCAGTTGTCACTTGTTAGAGAATATGTCTGGAATTAATACAAGTATTAAAATATTTCCACTAGTTTTCTGAAATTGTACTTTTGTCATACGGCACATGAGTGGGACAAGGAGTGGAGAGTTCAAAGTCAGAAGGAGGAGCTGAAATCTCATTTACGATTTCCAAAAGCTGGCTGATGTGTGCAAAGTGCTATTACACAGGTGTCAGGAGTTTTCCCCCACACCCTGCTTATTCCCCTACCCCTCCATAGCCCCTTGACCCCACTTACTGTTGTTGAGTCCTTGCACTTTGACCTTGCTGAGGTCAAGGGGTGGAGCCACGTTCACTGGGAAGGGACTCTTGGGAATGGGGTCGCCTCCATATGTCACCGTCACTGCCATATTGCCCTAGTTTGCAGGAGGAGAAAACAGATCGATATCAGGCATAGAAAGTACATTAAACACATTCCCTTCTGAAAAACAATATGGTTCCCTTGTTAGATTTGTCCACAACAATCCAGGCAAGCCGTTCTAAGCCAACGGGACTTTTTTTTCCTGGTAGGAGGCAGGCAAATAGATTGAGGAAGCTTTTAACTAAATGAGTGCTTGAGGAAGCTTTTAAGTAAATGAAGTTTTAAACTTAGGGGACTCTGTTGGACAACAAGTAAGGAAGTGTGGTGGACAGAAAAGATAATAGTGTGGTGTGTCACCATTCCATCCGGAATACACCCAATCTCTTCTGACTTAACAGGGTTACGTACTTAGATGGAAACCCAAGAAAGACTAATAAAAGGGAGCTAAGCTAGGGCTAGTAAAGACTCCTGCCTGAAACTTGGGAAAAGCAAGGCAGAGTTGATGGTACTGCGCAACATGGATTAAGGGTCTGACTCAATATATAGGGCTGAATTCTCATCAACCTCACCTGTTGCACAGCTGTGTATTTGACTGTGTATGAGTAGTCATGGTTGTCGATGATCTCGAAGTCACGCACAACCTCGCCCTTGGTCACTCCAGCAAAGTGGACGTCCAGCTTGGCTTTGCCAGCCCCCTTGGTGAAGACAGTGAAATGGGTGGGTTTCCCAACCTCCACACCTGGCAAGGAAAGGGTCACAGTGAGGCAGAGTCCCCATGTTCACTGGTTTCATAGCACTGCCTTTTCAAGGGGGCATCCATGTATCTCTTCGGAAGATACACTTCCTAACCCTATGAAATAGACTGAATATATCCTCCTAGCCTCTGGGACTCTCTAAGACACTAGAAATTCTGGCCTGCGGAGAGAGACTTTATACAAAGGAAGCCCCTGGATTTTCACTCCTTTCTGAGTTGTCTCTTCCCAAGGCCATTATTTCTGGTGTCCCATTTCCCATCATCCATTCTTTTTTGGCCTGTCACCACTCACCTGTCCGGTTGAGTCCTGGCCCCTCAGCCCTGACTTTGCTGGCATCGTGAGAAGGATCCACCTTGATGTGGAAAGGGCTGATGGGGATCTCCTGAGGAGGCAAAGGAAAGGAAAAGATTGGGTAAATGTGGCCATGGGGATCATATCACATCTCAGCCCTACAAGACCAGTCTCCCACTCTTTGGCCCTCTGTCTTCAAAGGAACTATCCAGATGCTGCACCTGTTTGGAGGTATTGGTCACCATCTCAGATAGCTTCTTTAAAGTCTGGACTAAAATGTGGAATGGATTCACTGCCCCATTGACATGGAAGACACCATCTCCCACTAGTTAAAATGAGAAGTGTAAAGGCTTAAGATCACCCATGTGCTGAAGAAGGGATCTCACTTCAAATATTGTTACAGAAAAAAGGAGTCTATATTTCCAGCAGAGCTTAGACAAATTAAATTTTCTGGATGAAGACTCCTGGTGTTGGGGGAGACCTATCATTCTGTTCATGCTGGCTAGAGAGTTTTGGGAGCTGCAGTCGAAGGAAGTAGCTTTTCCAGCTGCTGGTCTCCAGCACTCAATATTAAAATGGCCCACAAAGCGTGCTGAGGGAATTGACCCCTTCCTCCCATTTTCCCAGCATCCCTCACTCCTCACTAGCATGGTCGCTTCCTCCTGCTTACCTGGTTGGCAAAGAGCACCATGATGGTGTACCGTCCAGGGCCGGGCGGGGTGTATTTCACCGTGAAGGTGTCATTGTCGTTCTTGATGATGTCAAAATCAATGTCAGCCTCCACTGGCCCCACCACACCTGGTGCACACTTGATGCCAATGCTCACATCCCCTGAAAGAAAGACAAGACAGTACCCAGTGAGGGGGATATGCCAGAGATGGGAAGGATCAATGGGGCAAGAGGTGCTGGAGATAGATAGGATAGGGACTCAATCCTACATAAGGAATACCTCAAGCTCCATTTCACTGCAGATGCATCCCTACCCTTCATGAACCTTGCTATGGGCGATGACGTTCAGCCACTTCTCCACACAAGTCAACACCTAGAGGCTTCACTATCCTATTCACTTCCTTTAGAAGACCATGCAAGAACTGATTGATGCCAATCACTGAGAAAACTCTTAAGCTAGGAGGCAGAGCATCTTTTAAGTTAGGAATGAGGAGCATGCAGCCTTCTGGATGATGCTGGACTGGCTCTCCCATGGTCCAATGCTCCCAGTCATACTACAGAAAAATCCCAGCCCACACACATGACTCAGATTCCCCCGACCATCAACATGCAGACACACACACAACCCCACATACCTTGTCCCGCCTCGCTGCAGTCCACCGTGAAGTAAGTGGGCTCGTTGGCTTTCAAGCCTGTCTTCTCCACCCCAGGTCCATACACCTTGACTTTGTCTGGGTAGCTCCCTTCACCAACCATGACCTGTCGGAGGGAAGAAAGGGAATGCTATTCATGCACAGGCTAAGTATCCCTTACCTGGAAATCCAAAAACCTCCAAAACCCAAAATGTTGTCCTGCCAGCTACCCTCTTCTGCAGTTAAGGTGGCAGCTGCAGAGCTCCTGCTTGTTCATCTCTCAGATCCTCAGTCTCTCTCCAGCCTCGCATTTCATACCCAACACACGAGTGAACGAATGAGACAAAAGGCTGGAGAGAGGCAAGAGGATCTGTGGAATGGCGGGAATCCAAGCATAGTACTCTGTGCAAAGTGGCAGCTACGGAATTCCATTCCACCCTGGAGCTCTCCTGTACAATATTGTATTTTATGTATATGCAAATACAGGTATTCCAAAATTTAAACAAATACAAAATACAAAACAGTTCTGGTGCCAAGCATTTCAGATGAGGGATATTCAACCTCTAATGGAATTCAGAGGGAGGGAGGTGGTGTGGATCTTCTCACTGAGACAAGAGGGAGAAGACAGGAACCCAGAGGTGGGTTGGGTGAAGTAGGTCAAGAGGCCCCATCACACTCACATTGCATGCAAAACCCAGTGGGATCTCCCCACTCCACCCCAAAATGATGGGCTACTCTGACTTTCTCAGTAAATCAAGGCCTTTCCTAGCTGGAGATTGTAATTCTAACCAGAAGTGAAAAGGGGAGAGGGGTTCTCATACTATGCCAGCCCTCCACTTCCAGACTTCCATTTCAACCAGAAAGCTGAAAGAATTCCCCAAAACAGCCTTGTTGGTCTACTCACCCGGAAGGGGCTCTTGGGGATGTTGACGCCTCCCCAGCTGATGATGATGGTGTGCTTGATGGGCTTGGTGGGGACATAGACGCAGGAGAAGGTGCCGTCCCCATTGTTCTTGACCTTGATGTTGATTGGGACGCCCTCCGCATCCTGCAAAAGAGAATCGTTCAGGAAACAAGTCTCTGGTTTCAGCAGGTCCCTTTTCACTGCTCATCCTCCAAGGTGGCCAAGGAACAGAGAGCAGGCAGCAGACAGCAATAAAGGGAGTCAGAAACTGAAGCAATTTCAGGCGTTGGTTTCCAAGCAAGATGGCTGTGTCAACCAGGGTAGGGGGAGCAGAGCAGAGGGGGAATGGGTGAGGCAGGGTATTCACAAATACCTACCTGGGCATAGATCTTGAGTTCCGCCTTTCCCGCTCCTCTGGCATCAATGGTGAACTCGGCTGGCTTGTTCACAATGCAGCCAACAGGTTCCAGGCCGGGTCCAAAAGCTTTGACCTGGGAGAGGGACAGAATCACAGAATTTTCAGAATCAGAAGGGACCACAAAGGCCATCTACTCCAACCCTCACCATGAAGGAATACACAATCCAAGCGTTCCTAACAGATGACCATCCAAGATGCCGAGGTTTAACATGTTCAGTTCTGGGGCACTATGACTACAGCTATGGGTGCATATTTACTGCAGTTCTGAAACTCTAGAGCTTAGAAAAGTAACTTTTTTGGATAGCATCTTCAAGGACCCCTGGGATGTTTCTGGGAAGTAATATCTAAAACAGTGGTTCTCAACCTGTGGGTCCCCAGATGTTCGTGGACTTCAGCTCCCAGAAGCCCCAGCCACTATGGTCAATGCTCAGGGCTTCTGGGAGCTGAAGTCCACAAACTTCTGGGGACCCACAGGTTGAGAACCACTGATCTAAAAGAAGGGTCCTCCCCCTTGAACAAGAGAAATCCAAGCAATACAATAATTTGTTGGCATGGCTATTAGTAGTTTTCCTTAGCTAGATTCGTAATGGCAGAGTAATATTATCTTGCCTTTTTTTTTCATTCTTCTTTTCTCACTATCGTTGGGGAGGTCAGAGCCCTTTTATGTATTGGTGATTTAGTCTTTAGTTAGTAAGTCAATGTTTTAGTTTGTTGTTTAGTAATTAATTTTATTTAGTGTGTTAACAATGGTTTATATGTCTGTTAGAAATGTTCATTGGAGCTCATGGAATTTTGTATAAAAACTGATAAATATACCAAAAAAGGCACTTTCCCGGGCTCTAATTTGTCTCTACTGCAAGGGTGGGCTACTGTGCAGACCCCTAGAGAGGCTGTTACCCCCCACAAGCAAGCCCATATAACTCCATTTCCCTCTTCAGTCCTTCTCAAAATGCCAAGAAGAAGTGTATCATATCACTTCCTGTCATCATTTTAAGAGGGGCTTGAGGTATTGGAACTTCTGGGATGATTTTGAGGGTTAGGTGGCAATACTTTCACATTTGTTTCATGTGTTTAGGGGGCTATCTTCACCATTCAAAGGTAGAAAGCATCCAAAAATCATGCAATTTTTTTAAAAAAAAATGGAGAGTGGGTGGCTTGGGGAAACTGCAGGGGGGGCTTCAGGACCCCCAAAAGTACAGTCCAGGGGCTGCACTCTGCCTACCCCTGCCCTGCAAGAACAGGGCTTATAATTGGAAAAATGGCCTCTGAGACTGATAGATTTAGAAGAAATGGACAAATTGACGAGCATGATTAGAGAACTGTCGTTAGTGACTGGAAACTGGTTATTGACTTTTTGTTTTGAAAAAAGGGAAAAAAAGAAGAGAAAATGACTTTGAAACTTATGGTTTTGATGATTAGAAAGAGTAAGCTACTGAAAACATGGAATCTGTTATAACTTTAGAGAGAGAGGTATGAATAACTACATGAATTTCTAATTGTTCAAAGAAAGACTGGAGGTCATTTTTTTCTTTCTTTTCTCCTTTTTCTTCTTTCTCTTTCGTTTTTAATTTGCTGCAGCTCTGTAACTATTTTTCATTTTTAATGTATTTTTTTAAAAATTCATCTTAATAAAATTATTTAAAAAGAAAAAAGAAAAAAACAAGGCAGAAAACCTTGGGCCATTTCCGCACTAGCCGGCCAGCCCCTCCCGAAACTGCAAAACCCCAGGATTCCAGAGGATGCTGAAAGTGGAATCATCGCACTATAACAGGCTAGTGCGGGTGGATTAGTCACGCCAAAGTTCAGGGCAGGAAGTGACCACCTAAGCCACTCAAATCTTCTTGGCCAAATGGTGGACACCTACCTTCTCTGGGAAGTACTCATTGGTGGCCGGCAGGATGTGGGCGATAAAGGGACTGTCCTTGATGTCCTCGTCATCACAAATCACATGCACAGCGTACTCTCCCGGCTCTGTGGGCCAGTAGCGCACGTCGCAGGAGCCATCCCCCTTGTCGTCACATTCGATTTTGGCCTGGGAGGGGCCCTCGATAGAGAAACCTGCAACCAGAGAAAGGAGGACACTTAAGCCAAGAGCAAGAGTTACCACCAAAGCAGGTAGAGAAAGTTAAGAGGTGACACGGTAGTCATGTTTAAACATTTGAAAGAATGTCCTATGGAAGATGGGGCAAGCTTGTTTTCTGCTGCTCCAGAGACTAGGGGCCTTTCCACACTACACCGTTATAGTGCTATTATTCCACTTTCAACATCCAGTGGAATTCTGGCGTTTGCGGTTTACTGAGGCCAAAGAGCTCCCTGGCCGAGCATTCTAAACGCCCCTCCTTCAACCCCAAACCCCAGGATTCCATAGGAGGTTGAAAGTGGAATAATAGCACTATAACAATGTAGTGTAGAAAGGCCCTAGGACACAGAGTAATAGCTTCAAACTTCAGGGAAAAGGATTCCACCTAAACATTAGGAAGAACTTCCTGAGGATGAGAATAGTTCGACAGCAGAACATGCTGCCTGGAAGTGTGGTGGAGTCTCCTTTGGAGGTTTTTAAAGAGATGCTGGATGGCTATCTTCAGGAGTGGTTTGACTGATTGAGGAGGGAGCGGGCTTGTTCTCCGCTGCTCCAGAGACTAGGACAAGGAGCAATGGATTCAAGGTGCAGGAAAGGAGATTCCACTTGAACCTCAGGACGAACTTCCTGATGGTCAGAGCTGTCCTGCAGTGGAATCTGCTACCTCGGAGTACGGTGGAGTCTCCTTCTTTGGAAGTTTTTAAGCAGAGGCTGGATGGTCTTCTGTTGGGAATGCTTTGATGGGTGTTCCTGCATAGCAGGGGGTTGGACTCATTGGCCCCTGGGGTCTCTTCCAACCCTGTGATTCTATGATTTTATGATTGTGTCTTCCCACAGGGCAGAATGGAGTTGGACTGGATGGCCTTTTGGGGTGCCTTCCAACCCCTACAGTTCATTGTGGAAGCAGCACCTCACACATGGGACCACATGACTGTACCATACAAAAACAGTCAAAGCTAGCTGGATTTGGGGAGGGAATTATAGTGCTGCATCCTCACGGACAAGTACAGGGGTGGGCAACTGCATGGAACCCATGGACCAATCCCCCTCCCACAACTTCACACAGGCCACACTGCCCCTTGAGAAAGCACCAAAATATATTAAAAATAGCCCCATTTCCATCTGTATCCCTCCAAACATCAGAACTGGAAGTGATGCTGCCGTTTTGAGAAAGAAAATTAAGCTCAAAAACTTAATTTTCCAAAGCTTTTGGAATTTTAGTTTAATATTGTTTTATAATCGTGTATATTTTGAGTACATGTATTTGTCAGTTTGCTTCATATTATATTGTATCTCAACAGCGGTGCCATTTTGGAGAAGTTTTCTCCCAGGGGCCTCCGCCTATGCAATCCAGCTAGGGCGCCCGGGGGTCTCCACCCTCTCCCGCTTACCGAGTGTGCCCACTTCTGTGCCAATGGCCTCCACGACAAAGTCTGCTGATTTGCCCACCATGCCAGTCTCCAAGCCAGGTCCCCAGGCCCTGACTTTCTGTATTCCAGCCTCTGGTCCAACCTGCACCTCAAAGGGACTGAACAAACAAAGTGGTGTGAGTCAACAGTACACTCAGTACCAATGGTATAATTTTTTAAAAGTAAACTCCGTTTGCAATTATTTTCTAAATAAGCTCTACTTTTAACATGACAAACATTGCAACATTGAACCAAATTAGACCTGATCAATTTTATGCTCATAAAATAGGAAAGTGACTTTTAGTCTGCAAACAGTAGTAATAAAAGCATTGTTTCAATTTTTCTGGAAAAAGTCCTCTTTTCCTTCCCCCACAAAAAAAAAAGAAAAGAAAAGAAAAAATGTTATTTCTCCATGGCATCAACATTTCCAGAGATATTTACACCTCTAAACACAGCCTTGTTCTTACCTCCTTGGAATGGCATATCCACCCCAGGTAATGGACACCACGTATTTCCCAGGCACCATTGGGAAGTAATCACATTCATACACCCCATCGCCAACATCCCGAACTTTAACTGGCTCCTCAACGCCTTCTGTGAGAAAGCAAGAAGAGACACAAAAGGAGAGAATACTGAAACTCATGTGCATGCAAAGAGGAAGGTTAGTTAGTTCTCGTGCTTAATTTCATTATTGTTTTGGAGCATCTCTATACTCCTGTGGGGCAAATCCACCACTTTTTGTTCTGGTCTCCATTTTGGAATTCATGAACACCTGGGTGCAGGTATGTAGCCAGTGCAGACTTACGACAAGGGGGCTGGTGGTGCATAAGTGGAAAATCCATATATGCAATTGCTCTGGAAGTTGGGGCAGACTCTTAGGGCAGGATTCCACATTCTCATTTCCAACCAAAAATCAGCTGAAAATTAGAAGAGGAATTATTGTCCAGTTCTGACTTCCTGATTTTCTGTGTTTTGGCAGAACAGAATAAGCCTCGCTGTGCCCCCAGGCACTGAAAAACTGTACCCATTCTGCCTCCTTGCCAAAAGATGCTTGGACCCGATGTGCAGAAAAGAACTCTCCAGCTGCAGAGAAATCTTCCCTGCCACCAGTGGGCAGCATTGCCTCAACCTGACTGCCTTGCTGTCCGTCCAGGGAACGAGCACGCTCTGGTCAGCATCAGAGGTCCAGGTGCCGGAATTGCCCTTCTTGGTACATGCTTTCTTGCTGCCTGGCCCAGCCCGTTCAAAGGGAAGATGCTGGACCTCCACACTGCTTCCCCTGATCTGGCCCGGCCTTGGGTCAAGGGCAATCTTTTCCCAGGTGCCCTTGCAACCAGCAGTAGCTGGTAGCTCCCAGGTTGAATCCAAACTTTAATGGAGATCTTCCTCCCAAGATACGTTCAGCACCTTGGAGATCTCCTTGCAAGTTTAGACTAAATTCCGGAGTGGATTTACCAGCCTGATGACAAGGGAACCACTGATGTCACTGTGGGACACAAGGTGAGCTCATACATTGTTGTGTGCCTTCAAGTCATTTCTGATTTATAGTGACTCTAAGGTGAACCTATCATGGGGTTTTCTGGGGCTGAGAGTATGTGATGCACCCAAGGTCACCCACTGGATTTCCATGGCTGGGTGGAGAACTGAACCCTGCTCTCCAAGGTCATAGTCCAAAGCTCAAACCACTACACAACACTGTCTCATACACACTCAACACACTATGCACTATGGCAGTTGGGCAACTGTGGCAGGTCCAGGGGCCACCTTTATGACCCAGCACCCCCTGGGGGCTGCACTGGCTACTGAAAAATTAAAGAAAAAAACTGAAGAGTCCAGACATCCACTTTTAGTTCTCAAAAATGCGTATTAAACAGCACAGGGAGGCTTTACAAACTATTTACAAGTACCATAAGTAAGTACAACTTATTTAAAAAGCAAATTGTTTTGCCTTCCAGGAACAGAAGTTCACCCAGGATTCTAGTGGTGCTGAGGACGACAAAAACATCTTTGGGGGCAACATGAGGCCCAAGGGTTACACTTTGCCCAACCTCGCAGTAGAGCCATTATAGCTAAGCCCCATGTGACTTTGGATGGGTCTCTTTGGATGGCACCCTAAAGTCTCAGGCATATTCTTGGGCATTCTCCTAATTGTCACAATCTACTCCTTCCTCCCCTCCACCCAGTGAGTCACAGAGCTCTCCCGTAACTTATTCACACACCCCTCAAAAGATTGCATCAGCCTAGAAAGACTGCATCAGCCAAGAAAGACTGCATCAGCCAAGGAAGACCACATCAGCCTAGGAAGACATTTTGTCTTCCTAATCCTTCTGGGCTCAGGTCAGCGTAGTGCATTATTGTAGCAGAAGGCATGGGAAACATTCCCCAGGACTTACTTGGCCCCTTGACCACCACCTTGAGCTCTCCGGTGCCTGCTCCTTTGGTGTACACCTTGAAATCGGCCACTTCCTTCACGCGCACCCCCTTCGGCTGGAGACCTCGTCCCATGGCCCGGCAAGCATTAGGGTTGCAAGCTGGAGGGAGAGAGAAAAAGCAGAATTGAACATCAAAGAAACACTCGGGCACAGATCTAGCTCCTTTTGTCACACCTCATGCACCTGGTCTCCAGGAACCCAAAGGGCACTCTTGGCAAAAGAGCTTGGAGCGGGGTTTAGGGAGAGCATAATGAGGTACCAAGCGCTTGGCAACCCAAAAGACTGCATAAGGCCAGGAATAACTGAAGCACGGCAATGGGTTGGCTTGGGTTGGGCATTCCCCAAACGGACGCTCACACACAGAGTCTGGTCCTGTCAGGCATCTGAGAGCTTTGAAGAAGAAGAACCTCCATGCATCATCATCTTTGATAGACAAGCAAGCAAGAGTCACCCAGTGATACCATTCAGATTCTTTGCTGTGTCAGCACATTTCCAGAAAGGAATCCACTCAGCTACTTTCTCAAGCAAACAGTATCTCATGCCTGTTTCATTTATTTATTGAACAATAAATAGTTGTTCTTAGTTAAAAATTAATTGGATAGGCCTGCTGGAAGAGACAGGTCTTTAGTACTTTTTCAAATTCAGAAAGCGTGTTTAGCTGTCAAATCTCTTCCGGTGAGGATGGGTTGGGTCAGAGCCCTCCTGTGTATTCGTTACACGTCCTCGTTTATGCACATTCAGTCGTGTCTGATTTAGGAAGTTAAGTGGGCCTGCAAAGCCTTTGGATAGGAAACTTAAGACTCTCCAGCTAGAATTAGGAACAAAAATATATTTCTTTACTAATTTTCTTCTCAAAGGACAGGACAAGTAATTCTGGAGATTTTCTTCTAACTGCCAGGAAATTTTCAAAAATGTTTCCACTTCTAAAGACCATTTGTCATTCGGACAAATTTTATGCAAAATTCACTCACAGTTGTTTTGCATAGAAAGCAGCTTTTTCTGTGCAGATAATATTTCTGAACATAAATATTATTTTCTGCTGAAATTCAAGTGACTTTCGCATAGAAGAAGTCCCAAGCTGCAAAGTTTCTCGTCAGTCTAGGATTCTTTTTGGCAGAATTTCTCCGCATTCAGGTAACACCTTTTTGGACCATTTTAAAAATATTTTCAAATACTGTTCCCGTTCCTAGGTAGGAGAGACTCCTGGCTGAAGCCCTGGAGAAGCATGGCTGCCTATCAGCGCTGACAGTACCAGCTTAGATGGACCAAGGGTCAGACTCAATAGAAGGACAGCATCCCATGTTCTCCTTCCAGCCATGACTTTGCATATCCAAAAGAGGCAATGGCTTGCAGCCCATCTGGACTTTCTCCGAGCACCTGTTTCGAACCTCAGCGCCATTTTTATCAAGGGCACCAAGTGGACTGAAGCACTGATGACACAAGAGGGGTTCTTAAAGTTGCAAACTTTGCCCAAGTTGTCAAACTGATGTGGACTTCAAAAGATAAACCAACTTGAAGATTTTCTGAAAGACTGGAAGCTGTTAATGGATTTTACGAGCAATAAGAAAACCAGCAATGTAATAATTTGTAGTTATGGCTTTTAGTAATTCTGGTAAGTTGAAATTAGTCAGATCTGTAATGGTAAAATGAAACGCTTTCTATTCATCATTTTTTCTTTTCCGTTACAGTTTTTGGGGAGGGCGCATGTGGCCCGTTAGCCACGGGTTGGGCACTCCTGGATTGGAACATTGCCGACAAGGTGGGAAAGAAGCAGCGAGAAGGATACCTGGATTGAGCCACAGAGATGGACATGGCAAAAAAAACAAAAAAAATTCTGACTGTAAGAGCTGTTCGACAGTGGAATTCCCTGCTGCCTGGGAGTGTGGTGGAGTTTCCATCTTTGGGGGTTTTTAAATAGAGGCTGGATGGCCAGCTGTCAAAGGGAGGGCTTTGATTGCGCATTCCTGAATGGCAAAATGGGGTTGGATTGGATGGCCTTTGAGGTCCCTTCCAACTCTAGGATTCTATGATTCTGAAGACTACTATTCCCAGCTGGCAATGCATCTCAAAGTGAAGCATGCTGAGCCTTTGTGCAAGAGTCTCTTCTATATGCTTCTCAAGCATACACCACAACTGATGCATGGAAGGGACTAATCACAAAATGGGTTACAGATAAGGAAGATGCACAATGCCATGCACCACACAGAATTCCCAGAGCATATCACGGACAAAGGAGCACTGCATATCACCCAGTGGCACATCTATCATAAACAGCGCCTAGGGCAAGCATGGAAGTTGTGCTCCTACCTTCTCACCCCTACCCCCCAGCTCTACATGCATGGCTTTTTGCAGCCCCCTGGCGTTGGCGCCTGGGGCACATGTCCTATTTGCCCCACCCTAGACATGCCTCTGCAAACAGCCTGTCCATAAAGAATAAACACAGTTTGGGAAAGTTACTTTCTTGGGACTGCAGATCCAAAAATCTCTTTCTTGTCGTACTAGCGGACTACAGCAAAGGAGGAGTTGTGATAAGTAACTTTTCCAAGCTCAGAGAAGAAGCTGTCCATCCTGCCAGCCCCCATCCCTTCCTTTAGGATCTGATTTTGCTTTGTTTTCAGTCAATTGAACTTTCATTGTCATTTTCTCTGCCAAACGCAGTGCACAGGAAAACTTATTTTTGCAGGAATCGAGCTTGCCCGATGGATTCACAACACTCTTTACTAATTTAAAATAAGCCCTGCAGAACCTGTGCTGCTGGTTCACATCAACACTCTGTGGAATAATCTGGCTCTTTCGCTAGACAGTTTTGGAAAAACTTTGCACATTGCTCCTGCCATGACGAAACTATGTTACAGGAATCTTTTGGTCAACTTTGAGTTCCCGGGCCAGTCTCGCTCCGAAGAGGACAAAGGGGTTGGCAGCGAGGTCAGCTCAGCTGCTGAGGTCTTGCAAGGGCTGCTTGTAAGACTTGAGCACTGTCTTCCAAACACCAAATAAAGCTCATAGATAAATACAGCTTTAAGTAACATTTCTGTCCACCACAACCATCCCACAAATGAAAGAATCAGTCCAAGAGAATGGGGCGGGAGTCACTGTGCCATGCTAGTGCCATGCAGGGAGATGAGAGGTTTCGCCAGGCTTGCACTACTAACTTGGTTTACGCGGCTTGGGCAGAGTGGGGGGTGGGACTTTCTTGGCCTTGTCGGCGGGTGGGGTGCGAACGGACTGAGGAATTATCTGAATGGGGGTGACGCCGGGCAGAGGCGGGGAAGGCGGCGCTGCAGGTGGTCAGAGGAAAGAGGAGAGGATGAGTTAGTCGAGGCAGAAATGAGAGGGGGAAGCAGGTGAAGAGCACTGAGAGAGCCAGTGGAAGCCAGCATAAAGAAGAGGAGGAGGAGGAGGAAATGGTTGACTGTTGTTCCCCGTTTGCTCATCCGTATACTGTGAGCCCTCGGTATCCGTGAGCACGGGATCCCGAATTCAACCCACTGCAGATTCAAATGCATACAATACTGCGTACATTTCTGCCTTGGAAAGGAACCCCACAGATGCCTTCAAGATAGTGGGGTTCCTTCACAATGCAGAAGCAGGCAGACAGTGCCATTTTTAATAGGGATTTACAGTCTAAAGCCATTTCCGCAGTAGACCGTTATAGCGCTATGATTCCACTTTCAACGTCCTATGGAATCCTGGGGTTTGCAGTTTCGGGAGGGGCCTGCTGCGCTATAACGGTCTACTGCGGAAGTGGCCTGAGTCTCATCTTGTGAGGCTTTGCAATCTCTCTGCAAGCCTCGCAACGCAGACTTGAACATGCAGGGTTTTTGGTATCGGTGAGGCGTCCAGGAAACAATTCCTCATGGAAACAGTGGGCCCACTGTACACACCTCCTTTTCAAGACAATACTGTCGCCCTGAGATTCCTCCACCCTACCCTAAGAGGAGATGCCAGGCTCTGAGAACTGGAAACCCTAATTGAGTATGCTGATCTCTGGGTTATTTGCAGCAAGCAGGGACATCCCTAGACTGGAAAGACCTCCAACCCTGCTGCCAGTCCCTGCCTTGACGGTGGCAGCTATGCTGAAGGGACCCAGTGGTATCTCTTGGCCCCGGACCCCTGAAACTAAGCTATGCCCGAGGGTGGAAAAACTCCAGAGGCCCAGAGTCCAGTCCTTCCTGCAGTGTCAGAACCCCACTTCTGATTTGCTAAAACCACTTTGAGCAGAAAAACAAGGTGTACCCTGTACTGCACCCTCCTTTAAGGGAGAACGATACTTCTTGGAAGCATTCAGGGCTACAATTTGCTCCTTCCATTCTTAATTATTTTTTTTCAACTGGGAGGGAATTCTGGAGGCTGCAAAAATTTAGCAAGGGCTGCATGTAGCCTGCCCCTGATTAACTGGTTCTGTGGAAGCCGGAGCTCAGCATGGAAAATTTACTTAAAGGCAGGCTGAGGTCCAGAACACTAGCCGGGCTGCCTCTGAGCATGTGTAGAGTGCTTTCCCCAAACCAGTGCATAGCCACAATCTGTTTCCATGTAGCTTGGAAGAGAGGAGAAAGCCTCCAGATCTTACCTGTTAGGGAACCAAGTGTCCCTCAGACTCAGTTCCTTCATCTGCAAAATGGGAATACAACCTTGCACATGTATATTCACAAGTAGGTTTCACTGAGCTGAATGGTCCTTCCATTCTAATAAGTGCATTTAAGATTACAGTTGAGAACCTGCCTCTCCAGTTACCTATGCTGACAGTCCGAAGCGCTTTCCAAAACAATAAAAGTGCTTTACAAAACAGTAAGGCACAATATCCTTTAAAAATGCAGCTTCCAGTTCTTGTGAGAAATTAAAGCTACCACTTTGCTAAGGCTGAAGAGAAACGTTCAGCTGTTGCAAGAGGGCAGGGATGTTGTCAGGAAGCTACGACATGTCAGAAATTCCTGTTTTTCACTTCAGGAAAGGCAGGAGGTCATTGCTGGGTTTGAGGTCCCTCAGCAGCCCTATTTCTTAGGGACGCATAAATAGCAATCAGGAGGGATCTTCTGTGAGGGAATTAGGAGCAGAGAAAGAAATAATGCCCACCTATTGGGGTGGCACAGAGATGAGAGTGGGCTCTGAGCAAAAAGGAGATGGAAGTGAGCAATTTCAACATTGGACCAATAATTGCCAAAAAAAATTGCCAAAAAAAGTGAATTAATTAATAAAGGGAGACTAACTCCCCATGCATTAGACATAAAAATAACTATTGCAGGGAGTGAAGAGTACACAGTGCTCAAAAATACCCTTGTTTCCAAAGAAATGTGGAGTGTGCTTTTAAGAAATAAAGAGCTTAATTGTCTTTAGCTGCTCCTAGTGAACGAACTCCATCGCAAAGCCACCACACAAAAGCCAACAGCCGAGGTGTGGCAAAGTAATCCATGGCTCAAGTTCAGACGTATAGGATTGTGGGTTTTGCTGTCATTCGAAACCAGATATAATTAAAACAATCCACAGTTAGCAGGCAGCGAGCCTTCTACCAGCCATGTTTTTGTCATTCCCACTTTCCTACTGATGGATTTCTTAAAAAGAATTGCTTGCAGCTGGGAAAAGTGCCGTCCTTAGACGATATTTTGCAGAACTCCTCCAACTAGTGTGGCCCTGCTTTGAGATTACTTTAATTTTATTTTATTTTGGGATTTTTGACATTTTGGGCCCAGGGCCATAAAATGGCCCCTGGACTGGCCACTCCCAGAAAATGATGGCAAGCGTCAAAACATGCTTTCAAACGATTCTACCGGGTTTGCTTTTCCCTGGCACAGAGTTTGGGTCTACATTTACTCTTCTGAGGATTAAGACTTAGATTTAGACTTGGGCCATTTCCGCACGACGCTCTTGCAGCGCGATGATTCCACTTTCAACCTCCTATGGAATCCTGGGGTTTGCAGTTCCGGGAGGGGCCAGCCGGCCCCTCCCGGAATTGCAAACCCCAGGATTCCATAGGAGGTTGAAAGAGGAATCATCGCGCTGTAAGAGCGTCGTGCGGAAACGTTCTTGGTTGGGGCTGCCGGCTCTTAATCCCACCATTTTCTAAGGTGGGAGTGGGCAAGGAGGGGCTGCTATTCCCAGCCTGTAGTCTCCCCCCGCCACCCCGAGAAAACCCTGTGCCATAATGGCTTCTCTTGCTAGGTTACAGCTTTGGGCTACCACGGCCTTAGAGCCCAAGAGGCTGCCCAGCACTGTGGTCTTGGGTTGCCAGAGTGCAAACCGGAGTGGGCTCCTGTGCCTTTAACAGCCATATAGAAGAGGGAATTTCGGCAGGTGTTTCTTGTCACCTGGTTGCACAACGAGCAACAGCACCAAAATTCCTCTTCTATACAAGCATGAAAAAGTACAGGAGCCCTTTCTAGCTTTCAGTCTAGGAACTAATGTAGACTCCTGAGGCTGAATCTTAGGGTTACCAAGCTGAAAACTGGAGAGGGCTCCTCTACCTTTAATGGTTGTAGAAAAAGGAATTTCATCAGGCGTTGTCTTATAACCAGGTAACATGAAACGCTTGCTGGAATTCCCTCCTCTACACAGCCATCAAAGTTACAGCAGCCTCCCCAGTTTTCTCTCTTGCAACCCTATCTGCTCTTGGCTTCACATTACCCAAGGAAGAGAAACGGGCAAACCTTGGAAAAGTTCCTTTTCTAGACTACCGGTCTCTAAATTCCCCTCCTCAAGCCAGCAGGGAGGAAATGTAGGAACTGCAATCAAAAAAAATTTCCAAGGTCTAGACCTGGGGAAGATGTAGCTCTTTGGAGTGTTGATGTTTTCTTAAATCATTCTCCTACATTCAAACTATTTCTTGTTGTTGTTATTGTTATTCTTAATCTGTAGTTTTCCACCCAACATCCACAGGGCCCACAGAATGGTATGCACAAGGTGATGTCTTTGCTCCTTCACACAACTACCTTGCAAAGTAGGCTAAGCTGAAAGATGGCAACCTCCAATTCTCAGTCTTACTTCCAAAGATCTTGAGATGGCATACAAGAGAGCATATTCTTTTCTCTCACACGCAACCACCCTGTGAGGTAGGCTAAGCTGAGAGATAGCAGCAGGGCCAAGACCACTCCCTAAACTAACTCCATGCCTAAAGATGGATTTGAACCCAGATCTTCTTATTCCAAACATTCTTACCACTATACCAAACTGGCTCTCCTTTGGAAGGGCTAGCCTTATGTCTCTGATGGAAAAGCCTTCTGCTGATTTAGTGTTAAGGAAATTATTAGAATGGCAATGGAGATGGAGGGGTGAAAAGCACGGAAGGGCTGGAGGGGCAAGGAGGAGGGTGGGAAATGTGAACGGGTCGAGTGGCAAAGGGATGGCAGGCAACAGGCAGCCTTACCTTCTGCAACATTGACTGTGAAGGGGCTTTTGGGAATCTGAGCTCCAGCAAAAGTGACGTAAATTGTGTGCGGACCCTCCAGGACGGGGCGGTAGGTGCATCGAAAGATGTTGTCTCCTTTGTCCTCCAGCACCACTTCCACGGTGTCACGTCGGCCCTGCGGATCCACGATCACTACACCCACATCACCAGCGCCGGCCCCTAAGGCGGAGAGACGGGGGATTCAAAAGCCCGTCTACAACACACCCAATGGGTTTCTGCCATGCTCTAATACAGAACAATGTTTAGCAGACGTATCCATATACTCAGAACTAGGACAGGCACACTTTGAGAAGAGTCACCACTGCAAACCAAAACTGCTTGTAAGACGGTGAATTGCATGCTCTTTATATCAGCATACCTTTGAAACATCAGCTTTCATTAATAAAGATTTATTTTCTGTTTTATTTTTATTATTATTATTATTATTAAAATCAGTAAATGCTTCCAAGTATACCTCTAATACAACATATTTGATTTTCAATTGCATAAAATACAATACAATAAAATACAATACAATTCTTTCTTTAAATTACTTTTCTCATGCTAATGCGATATGATAAGGATCTAGTATATCTTTACTAAGATTAAATAACTTCTTGGTTTCTTTAAACAATCCTTAATTACATTTCATAGTGCCTGTTTCCCACTTCCCACACACTCTTGTTTGGATGCGTTACTTTATATCTATAAGTTTCCTCTATTATTGTCTTATTTTTGATGACTTGCTCGCGTCTTATGCAATATTTATAATTCATCCATTTCTCTCTTACAATTCTCTTACAATAACATTTTTTTCTAACCTTGTTTAACATTGTAATGCCCAATTTTGTTTCATGCAATTTTTAATTGGTGCCATTTCTCTTTCATTCTTCCCTTGCAATTCACCTCTCATTGCGAACGTTAGATCATCTAAAGACACAAGTTCCATCAATTTGGACATCCACTCCTCTATTTCAGGGGTGTCATTATTTTCTGTTTTAAAGGTCTTGAGATTGACCTTAAAGCTTTGGAAGGAGACACATTTAAAAAACGATGGGCAATGCTTGTTGCAATTGCAGAGTATTCCTGTCCTGCAGGCAATTAATTCATTTGGCTTCAGTAGAGCTCCGTATTACAAGCAAAGCTTCTAGAAGTTGGAATGCAAGGATTTATAACTTGGGGAGGAACTTAGAAATTCTCTAGCCCACTCTCCTGAACTGCAAATTTAGAGCTCTGTGGCAACTGATTCTAAATACCTCCTCAAACCATGAATACCAGGATTCCACAGAAGGGGCCATAGTAACCAAAGTGGTATCAAAGTGCTACAACTGTGCAGTGCAGATATGCCCTAGGTCTCTTCTTACGTACCCTCCAACAGTCCCAATTTGGCAGGAATAGTCCCAATTAATTTTTAATGTCCTAGTTTGTCCCTCCTCCTCCCATTTTCCGCCTTTGTCCTCAGTTTATCTCAATTGCTAAAAAGTGAGTTCAAAAGGCAAAAGTAATTTGCATCCAATTAAATAATTTGCATTCAATTAAGAGGGAGAGGTGGAGCCAGAGTTTTGCCCTTTCTAGTATGCTCCGGAAAAACCAAACTGCCGCAGCCCTTCCTTGCTTGTGTGTTCTTCCTCAATAGCAACTTTTGTCATCTTGATCACATGTGTCCCAGTTTTCACTGTAAAATCTTGGAGGGTATGTTCTTATATAAACCCGACTGCCACCCATCCAGAGCCCTGTCCCACAATGGAGCATAAAGATCAACGCCGCCACGCGCCAGTCCACTAACCTGCTGTGTAGATATCAAAGTAGGTGGGTTTGTTGGCCACGTTCCCCACAGGTTCCAGGCCTGGACCACGGGCCGTCACCTTGTTGGCATCTCCCAGCGCCATGCCCACATTGACCTCAAAGGGACTCTTGTCGATATTTTGACCAGCAAAGAGCACTGTGACCTACAGCAGAAGAAACAGGGGTGGCACAGGATGAAGCTAGGAACACCAGCCTGTACTGACATAAATGCAAAGCCTGAACCGAGAAGGCTTCAGGTGGAAGGGATGTCATATGGAAGATGGGGCAAGCTTGTTTTCAGCTGCTCCAGAGACTAGGACATGGAGCAATGGATTCAAACTACAGGGAAAAGGATTCCACCTAAACATTGGGAGGAACTTCCCGACCATCAGAGCAGTTTGACAGTGGAACATGCTGCCTGGAAGCGGGGTGGAACCGCCTTCTTCGGAGGTTTTTAAACAGAGTCTGTATGGCTATTTGTCAGGAGTGCTTTGATGGCATATTCCTGCATAGTAGAATGGAGTTGTCCTGGATGGCCCTTGGGGTCTCTTCCAGCTCTATTATTCTGTAGTTCTGACTCTTTTGCCGGCAGGAGAATAGCTGTTCTAGCTTCCTATTCAGATTTTTAGTTTGAGGGGCAAACAGATTATTTGTTACTGTCGTTGCTTCCAGCTTCTTGCAGCCCTAAGGCAAACCTATCACGGGGTTTTCTTGGCAAGATTTGTTCATTGCATTTGCCATCCTCTGAGGCTGAGAGAGTGTGACTTGCTCAAGATCACCCCGTGGGTTTTCATGGCTAAGCAGGAATTCGAACACGGGTCTCCTAAGTTGTCATCCAATGCTCAAACCACTATACTACACTGGCTCTCTAGATAGCAACAAAGAAATTAAGTGAGCAATTAAGGGAGAGGAGCACAGTAACTAACTCCCACCACCTTGAGACCTAGACACTTGGGCAGTGACGTCTGACACAAAACTGTTTTCTCAGAATATTGAGTCCTGTGTCAGCTTATTATTTCTACCCTTCTAGGGCAACCTCATGGCTATATATAATATATATTATAATATTATAATTATATATTAATATATATTAATATATATAATATAATATATAATAGCATTCAGGTTGCCATTTTGCTCCTGAGAGAGGCACTGAGGTGCTGAATATCAAATAGCAATGCAGCCACCAAATTTCTCCTGAATGGACAAAATATCAGGTCTGTCTGCCTGCCACATGCCCTTTAATCTCAGTTTTTTAAACTGTGTTTTACTGCTACTTCTTTATTCAGCTTTATTATATCTTATCTATCTTTATTTTTAATGTACACAGCTTTGGCTAGAGGGCAACTGATACACTGAAAAAATAAGCAAAATATATTGAGATTCAGGTGTGAGGGAAAGGTCTTTCTCACCTTATGCAAGCCAGCCACTTTAGGTATATAGGAAACGGAATAAGTCCTTTTCTTGTCATTATTAGCAACTACTTTGGCCTGGATGAAAAAAGAAAGCAAAAGAGATTGATATATGCATGACAAGCTCCAAAAAAAATTGTATGAAGGCGGTAGTCGTGGCATGCGTGATTGCCATTACCTCTTCTGTGTGTCCTTCGGGATCTTCGATATAGACCAGTACTTCTCCCAGTCCTGCCTCGATGGTTTCCACTGTGAAATGGGCTGGTTTCAGCACCGTGTTCCCATGTGGCTCAATGCCTACAAAGAATGTCCTTCATATTAGCCAAGCATATAAAACGGTGTGTGGGGGAAGCATTCCCTCCTGCCTCATCCACTGTCATAGAAATATAGAGCTAAAAGCCTGGAAAAGTTACTTTTTTTGCACTCCCATACTGGCTGAGGAACTCTGGGAGTCATATTCCTTTTCCGCACTAGGCTATTATAGCGCTGTGATTCCGCTTTCAGCCGTCTGGTCCCTCCCGAAACTGCAAACCCCAAGATTCCATAGGAGGCTGAAAGTGGAATCATAGCGCTATAATAGCCTAGTGCGGAAGTGGCAATAGTCCAAAAAGGACTAGTCCAAATTCTGAAAAAAACCAGCTCCCTTATTTTGAATGCCTGAACCGATGGGAAACAAATTAAGGCAGAAGTGGGAATCATGTAGCTCTCCAGATGTAGTTGGAGTGTAACTTCCAGCAGCCCTAGCCAGCATAGCCAATTTTTAGGAATACTGGGAGTTGCGGTCCAACCAGAAGGGGCACATGATTTCCACCCCTCCATAAAAGAATGCAAAAAAACAGAGGAGGAGGAGGAGAAGGGAAAGATCAGCATGACTGTCAGAGAACCTTTCCTGCCTCTGAAAACAGTCTGACGTGCAAGACGTTACTGGAGGTGATTATATTTAGCAGGTGGAAGTTTTCCACAACATGCATTTGACAATGACAGGGCATCACAATCACCAGCGGAACTGCACCGGTCAGCAAAAAAGCCAGCAACCCAACTCCTCTGCGAGTTCTTGGGGTGAGGAGGACACAAGAGTTACAACGCTGTTTATATGAGTGCACAGCAAGCAGTGGCTCTCGCTGTCTTTCCTTTCATTTGGGAGCTCTCCCAAGTCTTTAACAGCTGGGCAGGAGGCAGCCGTTCCACCGGTGAAGCTTTCACCCCACAGCTATGCCGGGGAGAGCAGGTCCTGTTGAATTTTGGCCTGCCGTGCCTCTGGTGAAGGCTGTGGAGGGGTGCCAGAACAGCAAGCAAAAAAGCCCCGATGACTGAGAAAGGAAGGCATCTCTTGCAAAGTTCATTGCCAAGTATGGCCAAGGAAGAGCTAACGCAGTTGAACTGGGGAATGGAGGGATGGCTCAATAACCCGCTGCCATCTGCCAAGTGAAAATCAGTGAAACCCGGCTTCTATTAAGAGCTACACCGGTGATACAGTATATCCCATATTTCCATTGCTACTGCCACGGCGAGGGGTTGGTTTGCCAGCATTATCTCACTGTGGCTGCTGGAGCTATACCTCCAACTGCTGTTTTGCTCCACCGGGTGTTAGCAGGTCAAACTGATTTTTGCAGTTTCTCTGCAAAGCTTTCTGCTTTAATTACCATCTGAGCTTGGAAACATTACTTTGCCGGACTGCAACACCCAGAATCCTGAGCTGAGGAAGAGAATCTAGGAGCTGTAATCCCAATGAAGCTGCTTTTAAGGGGCTAAAAAGATGGGATCCAGTGTGCATTCACACTGCAGAATCACAGCAATCTGATACCACTTTAACCGTCATGGCTGTTATTAAAAAATGGCCAGTGCTCAGGGGTTCTGGGAGCTGAAATCCAGAACCAATGGAGAGCAGAAAGTGGAGAACCACTGCGCTTGAGACTTCCAAATACTACCACCCAGGATTCTATAAGAAGATGCCAAGACAGTTAAAGTGGGATGAAAGTGCTATAACTGTGTAGTGTGTACATACCCTAGGAACACGATTCGAATTCTTCTGACCAGTTGGCAATCCTAATGAGAGGACAGGGAGTGACAACTCTCTGCCATAACTTCTGGCCATCCTGGCTTCCTTCTTCCTTCCCCTTGTTATTAATTGCCATCAAGTTAGCTTTGACTTAACAGCCACGTCTTCCTTGATGGAGTCCGTGACGGAGCCTGTAACTGAGTCCTCCTCTTTTCCTACAGCTTCCCACTTTAGCAGGCATTATCATCTTTTCAAAGGAATCATGTCATCTCATGATATGGCCAAAGTATAACAGCCTCAGGTTGGTCATATTGACTTGTAGAGAGAGTTCACAGCTGGAAACCATGAAGCCCTATGAGGAGTGGCTTAGGGCATGTTTAGCCGGGAGAAGAAAAGGTTAAGAGATGACATGATAGCTATATTTAAATATTTAAAGGGATGTCATGTTGAAGATGGAGCCAGCTTGTTTTCAGCTGCTTCAGAGACCAGGACATGGAGCAAGGGATTCAAACAACAGGAAAAGAGATCCCATCTAAATATTAGGAAGAATTTCCTGAGGGTAAGATCATTTTGACAGTGGAATATACTGCCCTAGTGGAGTGTGGTGGAGCCTCCTTCTTTGGAAGTTTTTAAAGGGAGGCTGGATGGCCATTTGTCAGCAGTGCTTTAATTGTCTATCACTGCATGGCAGAACAAGGTAGGACAGGATGGTCCTTAGGGTCTCTTCCAACTCTCTGATTCTACAACTCAGGCTTGATTTTCTCTGGGATCATTTACTGGTTATTCAGGCAGTCCATGGTATCTTTAGGACTCTCCTCCAGCACCACATTTCAAATGACTTGACACTCCTCCTACCAGTTTTCTTCACTGCCCAGCAGCCTTTACCTGGGCCATAGGCTTTGGCCTTCTTGGGGTTGAGCTGCTTGGACCGTAGGGGGGCTCCGGGTTTAAGCTTGGCCTTGGGGAACTGAGACAGGTAGGTCATGACCGAGTGCTCGTCCACGTTGGGATCCACGATCTCTTCTGGAGCAATCACCTGGGGGAAGGAGGAATGCAAGTTAACAGATCAGAGGCTCAAGATGGGGAAGAGAAACAGCCCCATTTTACACTTGTGGGGCAGGCAGGCATCCAACAGATAAAACTTTCCCTCCTCACCAAGAAGCTGGCTAAAAGCAAACAGGTGAATTTCTGCTTGCAAGCAATGGTTACAGCAGCAGGTGGGGGCAGTGCCCTTCATAGGTCACATGAGGTCCCAAGCCCACCAAGTCTCCCAAGAAGGAAAAGCAACCACCCTAAATTCCTCAAGGCCATATCACACACTACACAGTCATAGCACACTCCCTTCATTTCGAGGGCCGTGGTTTTATCCTACAGAATCCTAGGGTTTTTAGATTAGGGAGTCACTAAAGCTCACTGCCAGAGAATTTTAAAGGTCTCATGAAACTATGGAATCCCAGGATTCCATAGTTTGGGACCATAAGAATCAAAGAAGCATCAAGGTGTAGTGTCCCAAAGAGCCCCCAAAGAATAGCAGTATCCACTGCCAAAATTCAGTGGCACAAGCTATTCATGATGTGGTTTTCCACCTTGGAGGAAAAACTGGTACCCAGATACCCATAAAAGTATCAAAAGCATGAGTAAGCAGACGGGTTACTTTTGGATTACAAGCTCCCATTGTACCTGTTTGCTGGGGTATTCTGAGATCTGTAGTCCCCCAACAGGAATTTTTCTAAGCTCTGAGAAGCAGAGCCTAACCTCAGGAGCCCCACTTTCCTCTCGCCTCTTTTTTGGAGGAGCAGAGCTCTTCCACCCTGGTCCCAGTTCTGGTCCCAGAGTCCAAATTACCTGAGGCACGCCCAGCCAGTCGTCTGCCTGCTGCATGGCTTCCCGGGCATTCTCCACCGGCTGGTTGGGGTCCCACGTCTCCCAGTCTGGGCACAGGCCTGTGGGAGGCAGAGAAGAAGACTGGGTCAGATAACATGACATGGAGGAGGAAGCGTTGACCTTGATGGAATCTCACCGCCTGTCAGGAGAGCTGAAAACAATTGGCACATTGTGGGTATCATTGGCACAGCTTCCCAATCCCATCCGAAAAGGGCTAGGTCCACACCAGAGTTAATCCCATAGGGATCCATAGGGAGAAGTGGGTCAGAAAACTGGAAAGGGACAACGAGGACTGTGCTCTGACACACTGGGAGATAATCAGTTTGAGCATTAGACTGAAGAATGATTTTGGCTCTATGTGACATAGCATCATCTGAACAGAGGGGAGATGCTCCAGGGTTAGCGCAGGGTTAGCACCTTTTAGATGCTCAAGGTCTTGGTTCCATTCCATGGTCTGCTCTCACAAAGATCTTTTACACCGAAACCTGAGCTCTCTGGAGAGCCACTTCCATACAAGAATGCTTCCATACACTTCCATACATACATACATACGTACACTTCCATACAAGAGGCTGGGGAATCATACAGCCCTCCAGGTATTGTTGGGCTACAACTATGCTGGCCACAGGCTAATGACAGTTGCAATCCGGCCACATCCTGAAGTCCTCATGATTCCCACCCCTAACAACACTGGGATGGCTGTATCAACAGCATGACCTGGTACAAGGCAGCTTCCTCTGTTTAAATCCTTTCTTTTATTCAGAACTATGAGAGTTAGAACTTTATCTTCAGGGGTAGAAGCACATGTGGTAGAGCACATGATTCTCAACCCAAATGTCCCTGGTCCAAGCCTAGGCAACTCCAAGTAGGGTTATGAAAGATTCACATCCACACCCCTGGGGGAACTGCTGCCATCCTGCACTGGAAAAGTTACTTTTTGAGGTGACAACTCTAACCATGCTGGCTTGGGAGAGCGGACATCTGGCAGCTGTTATCCAAAAAGATAAAAACTTTACAAGCACTGCAGTAATGGTTTGAGCTGATATAATGCAGCGTCTGCTGTCCATTGCAACTATTTCTGGAGTGGAGCACAGCTTTTGCTCATAACAGCAGACTTCCCTTTGAGACAGAGGCAAGCAACAGAAGGCAGTGCAAAACCCAGCCCTGGAAAAGGCTCTTAAACCAGCAGAAGGCTATTTGCACGCAAGAACTTCAGGATCCAGGCTACGTGTGTACGTCTGTGTTTGCGTTTTAGCGCTAGACTCTAAAACATTTAAAAAGCACAAAGGAAGGCATGAGGAGGGAATTCCCTAGAGCAGAAGGGGAAACCGTGCCAGGAACTAGGGCCTGAGGGAGAGAAAGAACAGCAGCCGAGACATATAAGGCCTCTTTGTGGCTTCTGTTAAGGTAAACTTTGGAGCAGTGCTTTAGGTCCAGCAGCCAAAGGAGACAGTCCCAGCACGCCTAGCTCTGCCCCCCATGCTGTTTGCCTTTGCCAAGGAGATGACTATAGAGCCGTTGCATCTATTCTTCCCCTCTTGTCGCTTTTTTGGACCACAAATCCCCCTGTTGGCTGGGGGATACTAGATGCTGTAATCCAAAACCACCCAAAATAGGCAACTGGTCGAAGTGCCAGCGTGAAGGAGTTCTGAAACTTTCAAGCTGGTGGAAAGCAGTTCTGGAGAGGGACTATACAGGGTTGCCAACGGGAAAATTGGACGGAGCTCCTGTATCTTTAATGGTTGTGTAGAAGAGAAAGGATCAGCAGTATTGCTTCTCCTGTAACCAGATAACAAACAACACTTGCTGAAATTTGCTCTTTTACACAACCACAGGAGCCCTCTCTAGGTTTCACTTTGGCAACCCTAGTAATTAAGATCGCCAGATTTCAGGGCACGGCCCTTAATTTCAGTTGCAGAACCACCTTCCCCAGTATTCAGGTCAAAGGGGAAGAATCTCAGGGCAAGAGCATTGTCCTGCAAATTGAATGAGATTGTTTCGTCTAGGTGTGTCTGTGCGTGCTCTTCCTCGTTATTGAAACTTGGCGTTTTTTATTTGACCAGTATGGACCGCCTAACCGTGGCTGGTGGTTAATTTACTGTGCTTAATTACACCACCAGGGGCCACCTTTTTTACCTTCATCCTTGTAATCTGACCACAGGGTCTTCTGTAAATTTAACTTTTGGTCCTGAAGTCTCAGGGACTTAGATAATCCTAACCTGGCAGTCTTAGGCCATTTCCGCACGAGCCTGTTAGAGCGCTGTGATTCCACTTTCAGCCTCCTATGGAATCCTGGGATTTGCAGTTTCGGGAGGGGCCGGCTGGCCCCTCCCGAAACTGCAAACCCCAGGATTCTATAAGAGGCTGAAAGTGGAATCATCGCACTATAATAGCCTAGTGCGGAAGTGGCCCTAGTCAGTGTCCCCTTTATGGAGCACTTGGGGGAAATGGTTGCTTCCTTGCTTCTCATCATCCCATTGGAGCTTAGTTTGAGTCTGAATTCACCTTGGGCCTAAATTTCAGTCGGTTGGGTTTTTTTTAATACATAGCTGCGTCTGAGAATTGGTCAAATATAAAGACTGTAGTGCCTCTGACCACACACAGAGTACACGTCCTTCACTCATAAATACAGCTAGCCATAGATGTAAAATGAGGGAGAAAGTATGGGAGAGGACGGAAGATCTCAGGGGATTTGAGCCCCAGTATCTCTCAGTTTAGAAATTAGCCGTCGAGTCCTACATCGCCGTTGTGCATCTTTCAGTCATTTCTGCCTTATGGCAACCCGAAGGTGAACCATGGTTAAATATTTGAAGGGATGGCATGTCGAGGAGGGAGCGGGTTTGTTTTCCACTGCTCCAGAGACAAGGAGCAATAGATTCAAGCTGCAGGAAAGGAGGTTCCACTTGAACCTCAGGAAGAACTTCCTGACTCCGGTAGTGGAATCTGCTGCTGCCTCCGTGGAGTGTGGTGGAGTCTCCTTCTTTGGAGGTCTTTAAGCAGAGGCTGGATGGCCATCGGTTGGGAATGCTTTGATGGGTGTTCCTGGATGGCAGCGGATTGGACTGGATGGACCCTGGGGTCTCTTCCAACTCCATGATTCTATGATTCTATGGACCTGTCACAGAGTTTTCCTTGCAGAATTTGTTGCCTTGTCTTCCTCTTGAGGCTGAGAGAGTGTTACTTGCTGAAGGTCAGCCAGTAGGTCTTTCATGGCCAAGTGAGGCACTATGTCCCAGTGTTCTAGCTCAACATTCAAACCATTAACACCATATTGGCGCTCGAAGCCTTGTACACATCTACTCAAAAGCAAGTCCCCATCTAGCATGCTGCAATAGTACACCCTCTTACCTGGGAGCAACCCCAATGAATTCAATGGGACTTGCTTCACCAGAGACATTCCTAGGACAGCAGGTTACACCCTGTTTCTTCTCTGACTAGATGCCCACATTCCTGCACTGGCAAGAGGCTGGTCTAGATTACCTTTGAGGTTCTCTCCCAATTCTACAACTCTATGATTCTATGAAAGACAGGGAGCTATGGGAGAGGGAAACACAATTTATGGCCCATGAAAAACAATGGATGGGACTGTTCATTATGCCAGGCAGGAGTTGGCTGTGTGATATCATTTTAGGCAGGAGGAGAGGTGCTAAAGCCAAGGACAAAGGGGGGAAAAATCCAAAACTTTAAACATTTCGGAGACTATGGTTAGCTGCAGGCACTGTAACCAAAGAAGAGGGACAGCCTGCCAGCTAACTCCATCCATAACCAGCATCCTCCATTACCAAGCTCAGTCCCCCAAGGCCTCTGGGTCTGCCCAAATTTGGCTCGATCTCCCAGTGCCAAGGGCTCTACGGCTATAAATCTGAGAAGGAATTGTTTAGGCTGCAGAGGCCCGGAACAGACCACCACCCAGCAAGCTCAGCATGGATTTCAGGAAAGGGGACATCAGCTAAGAAAGAGGCAGGGAGAGATGTGCTTCTGTGAAACCATTTCACTGACTGAACATATTAAAACATATTAAAAGAATACTGACTAAAAAAATCAGTGACATTTCCTTCCTTCTCTCATGGTAGGGCTGTGAGTTCAGGATCATTCCAGACCGGAATGTTTGCAGTCAGACACCTGAGATCTTGGGAAGGCCACTGGTGATGTTATTAAGTGTTAATGCATTAAGTACCAACAACAGTTTCTCATAGTTTGTCATTCACTCACATTCAAACACACACCCAGGCCATTTCTGCACGAGACTGTTATAGTGCGATTATTGCACTTTCAACATCCTACGGAATCCTGGGGTTTGCAGTTTAGGGAGGAGCCTTTGAGGATGGCCTTTGAGGCCCCTCCCTAAACTGCAAACCCCAGGATTCCATAGGATGTTGAAAGTGGAATAAGAGCACTATAACAGCGCTCATGCGGAAACGGTCCCAGAGTAGAGGGGAGGGAAGATACCTTCTTGTCTGGAAAGTAAGACAGAAATCTCAGCGAAAGGGCAATGTGTGTAGCAGTTAGTGTAGCAGCTGGCGGACCTAGAGATCGCTAAAGAGAACATTTCTCCAGGCATTGCTAGGTCCTCCACCATGACTCCATCGCCCATTTATGCCAGAAGCTTACCACACTCTGGCCATTTCCTCTCTACACTGTTATAGTGCTATTATTCCACTTTCCACCTCCTCTGGAATCCTGGGGTTTCCAGTTTAGGGAGGGGCATTTAGAATTCTCAGCCAGGGAGCTCTTTGGCCTCAGTAAACTACAAACCCCAGAATTGCAGAGGAGGTGGAACGTGGAATAATAGCACTATAACAGTGTAGGGCAGAAATGGCCGCAGTCACGCTCAGAACCTAGATATTTCTAGAAAAGTGTTCTCAGGTTAAAAAAAATAGTGATTTTTATTTTTATTCATTTTTTCCCATTTTTGCAGGGGTCTTGTACTCCTAGCCTCTGCAAAAGTGGAGGGCTTACTATAGCCTAAAGTGAGGAAACAGATTAAATGTTCCTCATGCCATTTCTGTACGTGGTTAAAAGGGAATAATCCCCTCCTTTCCCTTTGATTTCGGAACAGCCCCTTTAGCGAAGATTTCTGTCCTAATTTCCAAACAGGAAAATATGTTATCTCTGTGTGTGTGTGTGTGTGTGTGTGTGTGTGTGTGTGTGTGTCTTTGACTGACATGCTCTGAACAACTGTGGTTGGTACTTATCACATAAAGCTTGAGAACTTTATCAGAGGCCACTGCTAGGTCTCAGGTTTTCACCTGGAAACCTCAGGGCCTGGCTGATCCTGAACTCGCAACCTTACTCCTAGGTCACTTCCACTTTTGGGGAAAAAACTGCCTTTTCTGGGCCTAAAGTAGCCCTGAGAAAGTCAAAATGTGGCATCATTACCCCCCAGAGAGTGTTGGGGGACACTTGGAGGCAAAACTACTACAATATTCAGGGGAAAGTGGCAGGGGCTGCAGCCTTCTAAGGCCCTCGAGGGCCCAATGTGGCCCCCAACTGCTAACAATTGACCTTGGGAAGAAAAGTGTGCCCCATGTTTGGGCCCCCAAGGGCCTGCCCCTACTGCATTCTTGAAAAAAAATTGGGGTGACATGGCCTCCGTGCCCTCACCTGGAGCACAGTTATCCACCAGGGCACCCAAGGCTTTGCCATCTTGCCAGTCGCGGTTGAAGTTGGTGATGGGCAGCTGGGGGACCTTGTTCTGGATCCAGCCCAGGAGGCGCTGCTTGGGCGTCTGCTTCTTGGCATCCTCTTCATCCTCGTCTTCCCACATGGGCATGGATATGGAGTAGTGGAGGATCAGGGTCCATATCAAGCCGAGGATCAGCTTCAGGTTGCCGTCCACAATGGCCTTGCTGTCTGTGGAGAGGAGAGAGGGGGAGAGGAACAAGGTGAGCTAGAGGCAGGTGAGCCAAGGAAAAGATGGAAGGTTCACACGAGGGAAGGGAGAAGTTGGAAGTTTCACTTGGAGAAAGGGAGAAGACGAAAGGTTCACACGGGGGAAGGGAGAAGATGGAAGGTTCACATGGAGGAAGGGAGAAGATGGAAGGTTCACACGGAGGAAGGGAGAAGATGGAAGGTTCACACGGAGGAAGGGAGAAGATGGAAGGTTCACACGGAGGAAGGGAGAAGATGGAAGGTTCACACGGAGGAAGGGAGAAGATGGAAGGTTCACATGGAGGAAAGGAGAAGATGGAAGGTTCACACGGGGGAAGGGAGAAGATGGAAGGTTCACATGAAGGAAGGGAGAAGATGGAAGGTTCACATGGAGGAAGAGAGAAGATGGAAGGTTCACATGGAGGAAGGGAGAAGATGGAAGGTTCACATGGAGGAAGGGAGAAGATGGAAGGTTCATATGGGGGAAGAGAGAAGATGGAAGGTTCACATGGAGGAAGAGAGAAGACGGAAGGTTCACACGGGGGAAGGGAGCTGCTAGGAGGTTTATAGCAGAGGTGGAGAAAGCGTGGCCTCAGAACCATTTCGTGTGGCCCTAGGTATGGTTGTTAGAGTGAAAACCAGAGGGGCTTCCTGTAATTTTAACAGGTGTGCAGAAGACATGTTGCTTGTCATGCAGCTTGGTAACAAGTTTGCAACCCTACTCCCAGGCCAGCCCTGTGACTCCATTTTTTAAACACAATTAAAAATGGCCCAGACTGTTCCTGTGACAACGGCCTCTCACATTATGTGGGCAGCTGAGGAGCATCATTTCTCCTCCAGGTAAGCAGAGCGTTTATGATGTGATGGATTAGGTCACATTTGTTGGGGGTCAGCATCACAGAGAGGCAACAGAGATGACCACTAGAGACAACTGCCCAATGAGGACAATTAGTTTGGGAGAAATGTGGGAGCTCTGAGAAGCTTCCAAGACGGGAGGTTAGAAAAGCACCGTTCCATGAAGCACAAGAGAGAAAGAGATTTTGGGGCTGATGGAGAGGTACGGGCAATGCCACCTCCCTCACCATCTCTTGGGAAACTTGGTTGCAGGCTGGACAAAGAAGTTCAGGCTCCTAGACTTTTCCATGAACATCCAAAGATCCAGAACACCATATGTATCAAGAGTAGAGTAGGAATGTCCAGCTAGTCACACTAGAGCTTGAATTTCTTTCTACCCTCAGCTGACTATGACTTAAACTGTAATGCCTGAAGGAGGTCTCTTCATGTACCAGATACCCTTCTGCTAATGTAAGATTGCTTACTTAGAATAAAAGCTTTCCTTATAAGATCGCCTCTTTTCCATACCTTTGCTCAGTATGTGCATATGTGTACTGCATAGGATTCTCACTTCTCAAGGGAGCAGGAGGCAAAATCTCTGCAGAGTCAGAGGTGGGAAAAGTGCAAATTAAACCTCACAGCAATTTCCCACTAAATTACTGAGTCACGTGGGGTGAATTAGTGGGTGCAAGAAGCCAGATAAAAGTCAGGGGTCCCCTGTCCTCCCCAATGGCAAGCGACCTCTAAGCTGGTCTTAAAGGCAGAGGAGCCATCTCCAGTATTTACTCTGGCAACCTCATGCTTTAATGGTTGTGTAGAAGAGAGAATTTCTGCACGTGTTGCTGGTTACTGCTGGAAGCCAGTTTGAGTCCCAAACTGGGAAAAAGGGGGTTTAAATAAAAATAGCAACCTGGTTGCCTGATAAGCAACACCTTCTGAAATTCCCTTTCCTACACAACCATTAAAAGTAGAGGAGCCCTCTCTGGTTTTCACTCTGGAGACCCTAATTTTCAAATATTCTTTCCCTCCCTGTTGTTAATCCCAGTTGATTCATTCTAGCTTTCTTTTTCTTTCTTTTTTTGTTTTATTTCTCGGTGAGGTCATAACTGCATTCCTTCCCTACTTCTTTCATCAGTCAGGGCTTGGACCAGATGATCTAAGGAAGCCTGGCTTGGAAACACGCTCCTCGTGTGTACTGAGTTGCTATGGGATGTCGGAAGCGTTCAGGTCAGGGGTGGAAGAGCGAGGAGGGAAAACGATGACAGGGAAATCCCTGGTCGGCTCTGGCTTGGACTACCCTACCAAGTTGCTCTTGGACTGCCCTACCAAGCGACACAACAACACATTGTCCAGCCTTGTCGTGGGAACAATGAGTGCAGGCCCCGACCCTTTCCCTCCCGGCTCGGCCTTTCCGTAAACATTCCCCAACCACAGCCATTGTCTGCTGGCTTTTTAAGCAAAGCTACAGGAGAACGTGAGGCCTTTTCTCCACCACTGCCCAAAGCTTTCTTGGCTTCATATTCCAGGAACAAGGCAACAGTTCCAAGACTAAGATGCATGCAGAACAAAGCTCAGAAAAGGTACTTTTGAGAGGAGTTTCCAAACCTATATTCATCAGCTCAGTTTCAAGGCCATTATGCAGAAAGCCTACAGCTTAGGAAAGCTCCTTTGGGGATGCCAGCAGTTCCCAAAATCCTTGAGCCAGCAGAGAACTTCCAGCAGCCTCTGGCCAGAATAGCCAATGGCTAAGGATACTGGAAGCTGCAATCCAACAGTATCTGGAGGGCTGCACTATCCCAGTCTTTGGAGTTGATAGACTGTAACAACCAGCAGCCAGTATCCAGCACAGCCAGTGGTGAAGGATGCTGTGAGCTGCAGTCCAATGCCATCTAGAGGACTGCAGGATCCCCCCCCTGAAGCTGATGGACGGTACAACCTAGCAGCCCATATCCAGCATAGCCAGTGGTAAAGGATGTGGGGAGCATCAGTCCAACATTATCTGAAGGAATGCATGATTTTCATCCCTGTAGTTGAGGAATTGCAACACCCAGCAGCCCCTATCCAGCACAATTGGGAAGGATGCTGGGAGATTCAGTCCAATCACCTTCCTAGGGCTGAAGGATTTTCACTCCTGAAGTTGCATGCCTGTATTTTTACATCCTTGGTTTCTCAAGACAAAGCAGCCACCCCTGCAAAGAGGGGATGTCTCTCCAGAGAGGATGTGCTCACTGGCTAGTTCGCTTATCTCCGTGCGCACGTGCGTGTTTGTGCATGTGTGTGTGTCTGCCCTTAGCAAAAGGGAAAGGGAGGCAATGATGGAAGGACATGGAAAATCCAATGGGGTTGTGCCCAGGGAGGAAATCAGCAACAGATGTTTGCAGCAGGCGCCGCTGAAATAAAACAGGCTCCCGGCAAGCTCAGCTGCCTTGGGGGGTCTTTCAGGGGTCCTGGCAGCAGAACAGGGGGAAGAGAGGAAGAATCCATGGCAGCCTAAGTGGGGCGAGGCCAGAAGGCCGGGCAGGGCTGTCTCCTCTTTCGCTCTTCCTGTTGGACTACAGGCAACCCCAGGATTCCATAGGATGTTGAAAGCGGAATCACAGCGTCTTGTGCGGAAATGGCCTATAACAATGTAGGGCGGAAAGGCCCTCAGATTTCTTTTCCTTTTCTCTTTCATGTCTTCTGAAACCATTTTCTCCCTCTTCCTCCACTCAAGCTCCCCCCAGAGGCACATTCCACTTTTAACACATGTGCTATCTGTCACACTTGCTGTTCCCTTTTATGCACAACCCATACACGCACAGCTGTTCTGTGCGGCTGTTCAGGCTCTGCCCTCTCCCACCCCAGAGGGGGCCATATCCCCACAACTGGGGCTACACAACCTACTCTGCAACGCTGGGCTCTATGGAGTGGGACCGTCCAGCTCTATTCCAAGGTGGGGAGAATCCCGGGGTGCGGGGAGGAAGACGCAATCAATGGGCAGGAATTGGGAGCTGTGTCCCATCCAGCAAAGACGAGAGGCAAGAGGCGGCAGCCGCAGCTCCGGGATCCAACAAGCATTCTTAGTGCACTGCGCATCTGCGCACAGCTGGACCGATACCCCCCTTTTCCCAGCCTCCCTCCTGGGACTCTCCCGTTGCATTTCTGAAGACTTATTTCATTGTTTTGTACGTAACCATCTTGGAAGGCCTCAAAGCACAGATACAGCAGGGGGGGGGAGTTGGACTTAGTCCTTCAGTAGCTTGTGGTCTGATTCTTACTTCCTAAAAATGGGACGCTCATTGCCCCAGCTGCCTCGCATTTGAATGAATCATCAAAAACATAAGGGATCCCTCAGGGTCATCCAGTCTAGCCCCTTAGCAGTACTGGAAAGCTTTAGCCTCCTAACATTTCATAGCTGAAAACGAGGACATGTGTGGCCAAGCAGCACTGGAGTGCATAGGCTCCAACTGTCCCATGCAAAAGTATGTAAAGTTTAAGAGAGGGGCAAGGAGAAGGGAACATTTAAGGCAGAGGATGTGCTTGGACACATCTCAAATATATTGGTTAGGTTCACACATTAGGGCAGACCAGGGGTGGGAAAATAACAGGGGCTGAGGGGCTATATGACCTCACCATGCCCTATCCCTAGTTTTAAAACTTTTCTTTGGCCATTTCTGCACTACACTGTTACAGTGCTATTATTCCACTTTCCACCTCCTCTGGAATCCTGGGGTTTGTAGTTCAGGGAGGGGCATTTAAAATTCTCAGCCAGAGAGCTCTCTGGCCTCAGTAAACTACAAACCCCAGAATTCCACAAGATGTTGAAAGTGGAATAATAGCACTATAACAGTATAGGGCTGAAATGGCCTTTAATGCCTCTGTATGCAATGAAGAGACAGAGATATTATGGAAAAGTGACAATGAAGAGGACCAAAATACCCTAAAGGCACCAATCTTGGAAGCTAAGCAGGGTCAGCTCTGGTTAGTACTTGGATGGGAGACCACCAATGAAATACCAGGTGCTATAGGCTGTATTTCAGAGCAAGGAACTGGCAAAACCTCCACTTGAGGACTCCTTCTCTAAGAAAACCCAATGAAATTCATGGGGTCTCCATAAGTTCACAGATGACTTGAAGGCACACACACACACACACACACACACACACACACACTAAAGGCACGGAACGGGTTTTGGGATCACGCTCACTGACTGTGTGCCCAGTTTCCACATGCTACTCAGGCTCTCTACACAGAAGCAACCTGTAAGGAGTCAACTGCATGTATTAACAGTGGTGAAGGAAACACACTCCTAACATGCTCAGAGGAAACATTGCACAAGTGCCTCCTACAGGGGCAGGGGTGCAGATTGTGGATATTACCTCTTTGTCTCCCATCTCCTTGCTCTCTGAAGCCCTTGGTTCCTAAAGGCTGGGCAGAACTGAGACCCTGCCTCTAAATTGCCTATAAATTGGTGGCTACAGTTTGAAAAGCACTCTGCGCTTGAAGCATTAAAAGTTCTAGGGAGGCACTGAAAACATAAACTGGAGTCAAATCCCTCTAGGCCTCTGCTGGGCACAGGAAAAGGCTCAAGGAGAGGCCAGAGAGATGAAGGCAGTATGGTATAGCAGCTAGAGTACTGTGATTTGACCAAGGAGATCTCGTTTAAATTTCTGCTCCCCCATGATGTGTCACCATCTTGAGCCAGCCATTATCTCTCATAACCTACCTCACACGCCGCTTCCGCATTAGAGTGTTATAGCGCTATGAGTCCGCTTGCAACCTCCTATGGAATCCTGGGGTTTGCAGTTTCGGGAGGGGCTGACTGGATTCCATAGGAGGTTGCAAGTGGAATCACAGCGCTATAACACTCTAGTGCGGAAACGGCCACCGGGTTGCTGTGAAAAGGGAGAGCATCAAAAGAAGGGCGGGATATTTAAACACGGTTCTGAATCTTTCAAGGATACAAATCTGAGCAAGAAACCTGGGCTTCTCTCCAGAACGGCAGGCAGCCAAAGCAAAAGACAGAGAGAGTCAGAAATACAAGATGACCTGTCCTTCTCCTCCATGGATCTGCCCGCGCACCCACACCACACCACACCACCCCCCGCATAGCTGAGCACTGAAGTCAACCAGCTGCAACTTGAAAAGAAAGCTGAGCCCTCTCCCATTCCTCCCCGGAGAGATGAGCTCAGTTGCAGCATGTGTAAGAATGTGCTCGTGTGTGTGTGCGAGAGAGAAAGCGCGTGTTTATGTCTGCACACCCACAGAAGTTCCTGACTCCTTGCTTGTCATTTAAAAAAAAAAAAAGTCTACACCTTGTCACAAATGCAAAACTTTCACTCATTGCAAAGCTGGGGAAAAGCCTCTTTTTGGACTACCAGGCCCAGAATCCCCGAACCAGCACTGGGAAATGCTAGGGTTGGTAGTCCAAAACAAACAAAAAGGGAATTTTCCTAAGCTTGGTCCCATCAACATGAGGCTAATGCCCAGAGGCCACTCCGAAAAGCGTGATGAGGATCAATCAATGATGGCTGGGGAAGGAAGAGAAAGGGAGGGGGACTGTTGCCTTGGCAACGGAGCAGGGATGCTGAGCTGGGATGCGGGCCTGAGTGAGGTAGGGTGACAGAGCATCTGGAACACAAGACCCGTCGGTGGGACTGATCAAAGCCCAAACTGTTTTGCCCCCAATCCAGGGATGCTAAAGAATATGAGTGTATATGCACTGCACACTTTGTAGGAGTTCGACAGCACATACACTAGCATGGCTGCATCCGTTGGAATCCTGGGATTTGTAGTTTGATTCTGGCACTGTAGTTCAAGGGAGTAGACTAGAACTCTCTAGGAGAGAATTCGGATCACACCTCAGCAAACTAGAAATCCCAGGACTCCATAAGAAGGAATCAAGTGGCATGAAACTGGTATAATGGAATAATGTGAATTATACTTTCTGTCTCCCACATTGAGGAAAAGATGTTAATGCTTGTTGAAGTGGAAGGGAGCAGTAAAAGAGGAAGACTGCACTACAATTTTATAAAGCTGCATTAAGGAAGCCATGGCTGCCCTAACTTTGCAAGACCTGAGCAGGGCTATTGATGACTGCGTGTCTTGGATTGCCATAAGTCTAAGGGCCTTTCTGCACTACACTGTTATAGTGCTGTTGTTATTCCACTTTCAACCTCCTATGGAGTCCTGGGGTTCGCAGTTTAGGGAGAGGCCTTTAGACTTCTCAGCAGGAGAGCTCTTGGGCCTCAGTAAACTACAAGCCCCAGAATTCCACAGGAGGTTGAAAGTGAAATGATAGCACTGTAACAGTTTAGTGCAGAAAGGCTCAAAGTCAGCTTAACAGTGATTAACAGGATCATCTGAAAACCATCATGTTTCCATCGTTAATGGAGCCCAGCATGGTTTGCTCAGAAGAGAGACAATTTGAAGTTTACAGCCAGAGTTTATATTACCAAAAATGGAGGAACCAACCTTTTCTGCCTGCCTTGCTTCTGGCATTTCTTGGCACCGGCCATGCTGACTGGGGGATTGTGGGGATTCAGGTGCCAACAAGCAGCCTGCCCCAGCTTCATGGTGTTTAGGCTCTGCTTCGAAACTTCCAACGGAGGAGACTCCACTGCTTGCTAATACAATCTATTTCCACTTCCAAAATAGAAGGTCCAACGATTAGATTCAGCTAGATATTACATTCATGTATAGGCTACTTTGCAGCCTGGGAGATTCTGGGAGTTGTAGTCCCTCCAAAAAAAGAAAGAAAATTTCTGAGCTCTAAGCTATCCACAAGGCTTGGGAGGCTCAAAAATTCAGAAAGGTCCTCAGCTGCTCACAGCACCTGTTTCTGGAAACAGAGTCCACGCTTAAACGGTTGAGGCAGAAGGCAGTAAGATTAATTTGGGAATGTCTGACCCCCCCTTCCATACGCCATAGACCTCTTCTCACCCCCCGAGGGCCTTGCAGCTGCCCAGTCCAGCCCAAGGGCAGAATGCATAACCCAGCCCGGGGTTCTGTCTTTCCTTCGCTTGCATAAATCAAGAATAGAGGAGAGCGTTCTTTGCACACATCCAGATGTTGCCAGGATCACAGAATCACAAAGTTGGAAGAGACGCCAAGGCCAGATCCATGTAGTGTCACTTCTTCCAACTGTGCAACTTGTGACTCTATTTAGAGTGATTTCATTCAGATGTCTTGTCAATTTGTCTGTCATTATTATCGTTAATATCCTCCAACATTTCACAGGTAAAAACCAGGACTCAGAGTCCAGTCAAGATGGCAAACGAAGATCAACCAAAGGAGGAAAGGCTGTGGCAGTTTGCTTATGCCTTGGCCTTCTGGGAAGGGAAAGACCCTGCCCTCTTCTCTCCTCTTCTCTCCCCCTTGAGTTAACTAATTGCAAACTACTATTGCACTTGGATCTCAGTTTGCAGCAACTAAGGGCCTTTCCGCACTACATGGTTACAGTGCTATTATTCCACTTTCAACATCCTATGGAATCCTAGGGTTTGCAGTTTAGGGAAGGGCATTGAGAATTCTCAGCCAGAGAGCTCTTGGGCCTCAGGAAACTACAAACCCCAGAATTCCACAGGATGTTGAAAGTAGAATAATAGCACTATAACAGTGTAGTGTGGAAAGGCCCTAAAGTAAACCAAGGGCAAGAGGGGAACAGGGGCAGGAGGAGAATGAATCTGAGAAATGTTCATAGCAGCTGAAAAAGTGCAAAGACAGGGGACTGATTGGTACTGTCCTTATTAAATCAGGACAGTTGGAGGGTACACATTATTGACATAGGAAGCTCTCTGAGATCCTTCTTAGCTTCAAAGAAGAGTAGAAATTTTATGGACTACACCAACTTCTGAGCCAAAGGCAAAGCCAACTGTTCAAGCACAGTTCCAAATGTGAGAGAAAAGGAAACTGACATCCAAACAGCAGGGGGAAGGGAACACTTCCTCCCAGTTGGAGGTCCATTAGCAGACAACTGAATTCTCCTTCCCTCTCACCTTTGCAAAAAATTCTACTGTTTCCCACGCTTGCTCAAACCTCCTTCATGGACTGACGTCCCCGGCAGAACTGTCCTGTTTTGTCTTGCGACACTCGATACCCTCACTCTTGCGTCCCAAAAATAGCAGCCTTGCCTTCTTTGCAAGGAGATCAGGAGGTCAGCTGCCCAGAACCCTCACACATACAAAGAATCCTGGAGCTGGAAGAGACCCCCAGGGACATCCAATCCAACCCCCTTCTGCCATGCAGGGAGACAGAATCAGAGGCATTCCCTTTGACAGATGGCCATCCAGCCTCTGTTTTAAAACTTCCCAAAAAGGAGACTCCACCGTGCTCCAAGACTGCAAATTCCATTGTCCAACTGCTCTTACCATCAGGAAGTTTTTCCTAATGTTCAGGTAGAATCTCTTTTCCAGGAGTCTGAAGGCATAGATCCGTTTCCTGGGAGCCAGTTCCCTTGAAGTCAGAAGTTTTGTTGGAAAGAATTGTTTTATTATCACCCTACAGAACTGTCTGAAGATTAATGGTTTCCTTCTGTATCATTTTATAGGCCATTTCCGCACTAGACTGTTATAGCACTTTGATTCCACATTCCACATCCTATGGAATTCTGGGGTTTGCAGCTTAGGCAGTGTATTCAGTACTTTTTGTATTGGTTCCCCTTTGTTTCAATATGTTCTATTATATTTCTCTGTCATTAAGTAAAATTAAATAAAATGTGCAAAAGGAAATCCTCTCGCTAAGCATCAAAGTGCAAATTTTCTTTCCACAGTCGAGCGAAATAAAGACATTTTTATTCCAACATCTTTGTTCTGGTTGTATACTGTTAATGGGGCTGAAACTGCTGAATTTATGGATGTTGCAAGTTTTTAATGATGTATTTTAACTTTAATTCTCCTTGATCATTTAATTATTGTGTTTTAACTTCTATGTTTTGTGGTTTTTAACTATGTAACGGTTGTAAACCACTTTGAGTCCCAACTGGGAAAAAGGCAGAGTATGAATAAATATTATAAAAATAACAACTACAAAAAGCAGAGCATAATGTTTCTGTCATGCCTGTGGATACCAGGTTAAAAGGAAGGGGGTCTCTTGAGGTCTGTCTCCCTAAACCCCCCCTTCCCAGTCAGCCCCCCACACCTGTCTGCACTCCCCATCCACTGAGACAAGGATGGATGGAGCTTCCATCAACAGCTGAAGCCCAAGAAGTGGCTGGCAGGAGATGTTTCGGATTCAAGAACTGCTCTTCCTCCACTCTGGCACCTTCTCTGCTGCTCACAATCTGGGTTTTTTGGGAATGCCAGCATCCCACCCACCCATGGCCAGCTGCACATCGGGAACTGTCACAATGGTGTGCCAAACAAGAGAGCCAGCCTTAAGTTAGAGACCACCCTGTCCCTCAAGGAAAATTGTCATTACTGCCGCATGCTAGCGCCAAGTGCGGGTTGCACAGTGTGGAGCATATGGAGTTAGTTATCAGTAGACTGAGCTACGCAATTCTGGTATGGAACAGCAATGCTGCACCACAACCAAACACACAACTAAAGGTACAAATGAATGGGCAAGCCAATACCAACCCAGTCCATGCCTGTACGCACAACGCCACCACCAGCACAACTCCGCTTTCCCAGCCATGAGCTAAATGCAGTTGTTTTGTAGCACAAATCTCTGCCCACAATGTTACACCTTGGTTGTACTGTGCAACCCTTGTGTGGCATGGTAAAGCAGTGAAGGCACACCTGCGCATACAACTGAATGCATAACTGATGTGCATCTGCACAGATATTTGCGTGTGCAATGCAAGGTTAATGTGTGCAATTTGAGCCACTATGAGTCTCAATTTCAGGAGAAATTTGGGATATAAATAAATGTGTGTGAGCACGCACACATGCATGCACCTTCAAGTTGCGTGTCAACTTATGGTGACCCGATCAATTTTATTAGGTTTTCTTAGGCAAGGAATCCTCAGAGGTGGTTTTGTCACTTCCTTCCTCTGAAACAGAGCCTACAGCACCTGGGATTCATACCATAATAATTGCCTGACCTGAAAGCAGAGATTCTGCATCAGACAAAAATATCATACCCCTCCTTAGGCAAATTTATGCAAGCTTAAGACACCAACAGGATCCTGACCAGAAAGGAAGAGGGGAAGTTTGCCCATGCTCAGGCTGACCCCTTCCCTTTAAAAACAGTGGAATTCTGAACGTGTATAGGGGGAGCAGGGGAGACTTACTGACTCCCCTATCCCTTAACTCAGTGGTTCTCAACCTGTGGGTCCCCAGACGTTCGTGGACTTCAGCTCCCAGAAGCCCTGAGCATTGGCCATAATGGCTGGGGCTTCTGGGAGCTGAAGTTCATGAACATCTGGGGACCCACAGGTTGAGAACCACTGCCTTAACTGAATGGCAAAATCCTTGTATGTCTTTGCACATAGCCTGTTTCTGCACTAGACAGTTATAGTGCTATTATTCCACTTTCAACATCCTATGGAATCCCAGGATCCCAGAGGATGCTGAAAGTGGAATAATAGCACTCTAACAGCCTAGTATGGAAATGGCCAAAGATCCACTGGAGTCTGAACAATCTATGCACAGTGGACATTCATGAAAGTGCAACTCTGATTTTGCAACTTAGAATTCAACATAGCTGTTCTGCAATGGACAAAAATATCTGGGTACTTCTTACGCATATGTAAATCGCCAACAGGATTTCAGCCAAAATCTGTGGCATCCAGAAAGACAGAGAAAAAGGGTGGCTACGTTGGCTGGGAATTATGGGTGCTACAATCTCCGGCACATTCAGGAGGGCACCAGTTTGAGGAGAGTTCACACACACTCACACTCACACACACACGCAGATTTATATAAAGATATAGTATTAATGGTAACTATTTTAATTGAAACTATTTTATACTGTAACTATTTTACAGAATTGCAACTATTCTAAATAGTAGCTATTTTAAAGAAAACTAACTATTTAAAGAAACTATTGCAGACTGAAACTATTTTAAAGAAAACAACAAAAGCAGAAAGAAAAGGAAGCGAGCTAAAGCACAGGAAATGTAAAGGAAAATATATGAAAACGGAAAAGTGATTTCCAACTTCCCTCTCGGTGGTTATAAACATACCGTAAGTATTATAATCTTCCCTCCCACTTTAAAAAAAATTACTTATTATACTTCTTCAGATAAACCAGTTCGACTAATTCTCAAAACCCAGGCCATTTCCGCACTAGAGTGTTATAGCGCTATTATTCCGCTTGCAACATCCTATGGAATCCTGAGGTTTGCAGTTTCAGGAGGGGCCGGCCGGCCCCTCCCGAAACTGCAAACCCCAGGATTCCAGAGGATGTTGAAAGCGGAATAATAGCGCTATAACACTCTAGTGCGGAAATGGCCCCAGTCTTACCAGCTTACTTTCCCTATTTTGCAAAAAAGTCAATCAGGAGTTCCCAGCCCTTTTAAAAAGGCACTATCGATTTTTCTCTAATCAAAGCAGGCAATTTATCCATTTCTGCTACATCATTTCCATTTTAACAGTCAGTCCTTTCTTGTCGGCGATGCTGAATTCGTCTATCTTTGTATTCATTTACACGTTGTTTGTTCCTTCAAGTCATTTCTGACTTATGGAGACCCTCAGACAAACCTAGTACAAGGTTTTCTTGGCAAGATTTGTTCAGAGGGAGTTTGCCTTTGCCTTCCTCTGAAGCTGAGAGAGTGTGACTTGCCCAAGGCCACCCAGTGGACTTCCGTGGCCAACCGGACATTTGGTCATCAGAGTCATAGGCCAATGTTCAAACCATTAGACCATACTGACTCGTTTATATGAGGCTAGCATAGTCGGTCCTCTGTTTCACAGATTTGATTATCTGCAAGTTTCTTCAACCCTTGCCCCCAGGCCATCTCAAGCCCTTCTTTTCTGGCTTCAATCAGGCCACACAGCTCTTTAAAAACCCACTCTGGTCCTCCCCGTCCTCCATCAGCCATGCCTGACCAGCTACGGATGGCTCACAGCCTGATTTCTCAGCACCGGAAACTCTCTCCTGATGCCCCCCAACACCTAAGGAAGGAGATGGGCACGAGAGAGGAAATATAGGGCCACCGAGTTGACTCACCCCTTTTCCCTCTGCCTTCCCTCACCTGCTCTCCCCACCATGCCTCAGCCTCCTCCCCGCAGACGCACACACAATCTGATAATTCTATTTTTCCACTTTCGAGAGGGTCCCGTGCCCCTCACCCCTGGAGGACTGATTGCACAATCATTTGTAATTATATGCCTATGGGCTCTGAGCAGAGGGAAGATGCAAGCTGGAGGAGGGGGCTTCCCAATCCACGGCTCAGCCTCTTGGCCCACGGTGGGATGCGGAGGCAGCACTGCCACCCTTCCGCTGTTGCCGGGAGAAGAATCTATGACCAAAGATAGACAATGGAACACAAAAGGCTTTGCTGGGGAGCTGTGGCATCCGTGGAATCTCTCACAGGAAATCCAAGTCCCCTCCTTCTATATATACCCCGAGCTTATGCCAAGCAGCCTGACTCTTGGAAAAAAGGGGGTGTTTCTTTGCACAAATGTGTGTCTGCATGCATGCACGCACACACGTACACACAAACACACAGGCTGCAACCTAATGGGAAAGGGTTTTCTTCCTTCACCTCACTGTCCAGGAAAGCAGACAAGAAGTTTTCTGAGCTACATAACATCTGAATTGTTTTTCAGTCTTCCAAGCAAGAGAAGACTAGAAGCCATGCCTCATGTTTACATTTACTGAGTATTACTGGCCCATTTTTCCTTCCCAGTGGGATTTCCTCAGAGATGCATACCTCAGCAATCAGACTTGTAAATTAAGCCCATGTTTACCTCCCAATGACAAATCACAAAGCAAAGCCCACTAAAGGCCAGATCCAGAGGGGAGGAAAAGCCCATGCTAGGACAAGCAGTGTGAAATGAAAAGAGAAAGCAAAAAGGAAGAATCAGAAAGCGCTCTTTCACCACTTCCAGGAGCAACTCTGCAAAAAATTTGATAAATGCCCTTATGTCCCTTTCCCCTGCCTTTGGCCAAGGCTTCCCTAGACAGCAGTGTGGAAACCACCTTCTGTCTCCAAATCAAACAAAATGCAAAAATTCTACACAAATCTATGCTCAGCTGTATGCCTTTTGCACAAATACAAGATTCCTGCACAGAAAAAAAAATGCATCTATTTTTTGCATCTATTTTTTTTCTTAATTCATGTAGTTTTCCTGTCTCTTTTTCCTGTTTAATAAAGTAAAACTTTTGTACAGGGATTGGTGCATTTTGCACAAAAGTAGATGCTATCTGCTCCAAAGGACATTTTCCATGCAGGAAAATCAAATGCTTCTTTTGCACAAACAAATGTTCCCCAGAAAAAGTTTCAAAGTGCTCAAAAATGCCAATGTTCAACCACTGCCACCTTTTTAAAAGTTCTAGGGTCCCTGGGGGAAGGTGCTGAGGGCTTTTCAAAGCTGAAGGAGTCAAAAGCATGCCAGAGCAGTCTTAGCAGACTAAAAGCTGAACATGAGTCAGTAGTGTGATGCAGCAGCTAAAACAGCCAATGCGATTCAAGGCTGCATCAATAAGTCTAGTGCGGAAAGGGCCCGAGACACTATACTGGCAAGAGAGTCCGATGGACATCTGTTGTGCCTTGGGTCCCACTGCACGTCGGTTCCACTGTGCATTGCTTGCGATGCGCAACCGCCACTTTGCTGGCTCCTCTATGTAGCAATGCAACAGCAGCCCCTTGCAGAATGTGGATGTTCTACACTGCTCAGTTCTGTTTCGCACAGAAGAAGGTAAGTCCCCTTGCACCGACGCAAGTCACCAAGTGCATTCCAGCCATTATTACAGTTGTGCCCCCCATTATCCAAGGGGAACACATTCCAAGACCCGCCATGGAGATCAGAAACTGCAGATAGTACCAAACCCTATATTATAATGGGACGAGGACTACTTCTGGTAACACCAGAGCCATTTCTTGCAGCAGTGTTGCTGGAGGGGAGATTCAATTGGGGGGCAGGACCTGTAGCTGCTGAATCTAGGGGTCTTAATAGATCACAAGCTGAACACGAGTCAGCAGTGTGATGCGGCAGCCAAGAAAGCCAATGCAATTCTCGGCTGCATCAATAGGAGTATGGTGTCTGGATCGAGGGAGGTACTGGTACCACTCTACTCTGCTTTGGTTAGACCTCACCTTGAATCCTGTGTCCAGTTCTGGGCACCCCAGTTCAAGAAGAACCTGGTCAAGCTGGAGCAAGTCCAGAGGAGGGCGACCAAAATGGTGAGGGGCCTGGAAGCCGTGCCCTATGAGGACAGACTTAGAGAGCTGGGGATGTTTAGTCTGCAGAAGAGAAGGTTAAGAGGGGACATGATAGCCATGTTTAAATATCTGAAGGGATGCCATATAGAGGAAGGAGAGGGCTTGTTTACCGCTGCTCCAGAGACCAGGACAAGGAGCAATGGATTCAAGTTGCAGGAAAGGAGATTCCACTTGAACTTCAGGAAGAACTTCCTGACGGTCAGGGCTGTCAAGCAGTGGAATCTGCTGCTGCCTCCATGGAGTGTGGTGGAGTCTCCTCCTTCTTTGGAGGTTTTTAAGCAGAGGCTGGATGGCCATCTGTCCAAGGGAGTGCTTTGAGAGTGTTCCTACATGGCAGGGGGTTGGACTGGATGGCCCCGGGGGTCTCTTCCAACTCTACATTTCTATGATTCTATGACTCTAGGAGCATAGTGTCTAGGTCAAGGGAAGTAATAGTACCCCTCTAGCCTGCTTTGCTCAGACCCCACCTTGAATCCTGTGTCCAGTTCTGGGCACCACTGTTCAGGAAGGATATTGACAAGCTGGAATGTGTCCAGAGGAGGGTGAGCAAAATGGTAGAAGGCCTGGAAACCATGAAGCCCTATGAGAAGCAGCTTAGGGAGCTGTTATATGTGTAGCCTAGAGGAGGTTAAGTGACATGACAGCCATGTTTAAATATTTGAAGAGATTTCATATGGAGGATGGAGCAAGCTGGTTTTCCAGCAGCTCTGGAGACTAGGGCCATTTCCGCACTAGACTGTTATAGCGCTGTTATTCCACTTTCACCAGCCTACGGAATCCTGGGGTTCGCAGTTTCGGGAAACCCCAGGATTCCATAGGATGTTGCAAGTGGAGTAACAGCTCTATAACAGTCTAGTGCGGCAATGGCCTACAACACAGAGCAACAGACACAAGCTTCAGGAATAAAGATTCCATCTAAATGTTAGGAAGAGCTTCCTGATGGTAAGAGTAGTTCAACAGTGGAATACACTGCCTTTTGAGGTTTTTAAAGAGAGGTTAATGGCCATTTGTCAGGAATGCTTTGATTGTGTCTTTCTGCATGGCAGAAAGGGGTTGGACTCAATGGCCCCTCTGGTCTCTTCCAATTCTTCCAATTCTATAAGAGACAGAACAGAGCCACCTGGAAGTTGCCACTGGTGGTGTGGTAGTAAATATTACAACAATCAATGTGGACTCACAACTGTGCCCCTCTAGTTCAGTCAGAAGTGACAAAAGAGATTTGACTTAGAATCACAGAACAGAACCAAAGAATCCTAGATCTTTTCTGCACTACAGTCTTATAGCACTATGATTCCACTTTCAACATCCTCTGGAATCCTGGGGTTTGCAGTTTCGGGAGGGGCCGGCCGGCCCCTCCCGAAACTGCAAACCCCAGGATTCCAGAGGATGTTGAAAGTGGAATCATTGCGCTATAAGAGTATAGTGTGGAAAATGCCCTAGAGCTAGAAGAGACCCCAGGGCCACCCAGTCCAACCCCCTTCTGCCATGCCAGAAGACACCATCAAAGCCCTCCCTTGGACACGTGGCCACTCAGACTTTTCTCTAAAAACCTCCAGAGAAGGAGGAGACTCCACCACGTTGCCGGGCAGCGCATTTTACTGTCAAACAGCTCTTACCATCAGGAAAAACTCGTGCTTTTTCTTCCTTCTCTTTCTCTCCTAAACCATCTCTCTCGTGCCCAGATCCCTCTCCAGCGCTATAACCCAACAAGGCCCAAATCAGTTCCAGATTTTCTGTTTTTTTGCTGTTCCAGCTGCTGCTCTGCTTAACATCTGTGCTCATAAATGAGTTTTTGCCTTCCTCATCTCCCTTCCTCACTGCATCAGCACCCCCCTTGAGCTCACCTCATTTATATGGGGAGGGGGAGGAGAGAAGCTGCCCCAGACAAAAGAGAGCGGAGATTTACAAGGCACCCCCTGGGAGAACCTGGGGGCCTGTTCCCAGCTTCACAGCTCTCCCCGCTTGTTGGCTTGCTCGTTCGCACTTCAGTCTTCGCCTGTTATGCCTAAAAGCAGGCAGCTTGCTTCATGGGACTACAAGGCCTGCTACCAGCACCAGTTGGGGGATTCTGGGCCTTGCAGTCCTTCCCAAGCAACTTCCCCGAGGCCGGGAAAAGAAAGTTGTGAAAGCCACAACTTTCACATGCTGCCCCTCCAAAGCCAGCTGTTGCACAGCCTGATTCTGAGGCCATTTCCACACTACACTGTTATGGTGCTATTATTCCACTTTCAACATCCTATGGAATCCTGGGGTTTGCAGTTTCAGGAGGGGCCCACCTCTCCCGCTAATTGTGTGCAAACTACTGCACTTTTGCACTTTGAACTCAGTTTGCAGCAACTGAAGTAAGCTGAAGACAAAGGAGGAAACTGGGAAGAAGAAAAGAGAAACCGGGACATTTTAACAGCTGCTGAAACAGTGGGACGGTAGAGGATTAACTAGGAGTATTCCTGCCAAATTGGCACAGCTGGAAGGTATGTCTTTGTTCAGCAGGTCTACTCAAATTGAGACTAACTAACAGGATTCGGGCCTGTGTACTGAGCTGAGTTTGGAAAAGTTTTTTTTAAAAAAAATTATAATTGGCTCTCCACATTTGCTAACGTTACGGGAGCAGGACTCCTGCAAAAGCGGAAAAATTGCCAATATCAAAATGTGTGTCTGTCTGCCTGTCTGCAGGAAGAGGGCCAAGGCACGGTGGCGGGAACATGCACCCAGGGTCCAAACAGGGACCGTTTCCACACGAGACTGTTATAGCACTATGATTCCACTTTCAACATCCTATGGAATCCTGGGGTTTGCAGTTTCGGGAGGGGGAATCATAGCGCTATAACAGTCTCGTGCAGAAATGTCCCGGGTCAGGGAAAGGAGACGGAAAGGCGGGACAACTAGGTGGCCCTCCATTTCCTCCCTCTTGCCCATCTCCTTCCTTGTGGGTGGGGGCATCGGGTTTGTGGTGCTGACAAACCAGGCTGTGGGCCATTCTTAGCTGGTCAGACAGTGGCTGGTGAAGGAAGAGGACCAGAGTTGGGTTTTTAAAGAGCTGCCTGGCCTGATCAGAGCCAGAAAGGGGGCAAGTTTCCTTGGAAAGAGGCACTTGAGATGGGGTGGGGGGGATGCTTGGAGAAGCTCACAAATAATCAAATCCGTGAAAGTGAAAGCTGCAAATGTGGAGGGCTGACTGTAGATCTTTTTTAAAAAAAAAGTTGTTTGGAATCAACCTTCTAGCATCTGCTGTAACGTCAGCAGCAGAATGGCTGTTAGAATTCAGAAAAGGAGTTATTTGGGGGACTTCAACTCCCTGAATACTTAAGTCAGCACAGCTAGAAAGAGTATTTTGGGAGTTGTAGTGCAAAACAAAACAAAAAAAAGGAACTTGCTCAAGGTCTGGCCTGAAGGCCTCAAAGTCCACACACACCCTCCGCCTGCCTGCCCTCCCTCCTCCTTTCTGGGTTTTGCCAAAAGAGGAACAACAGAGAGACCCGAGCGGAGCAGCAGCAGCTGTCTGGGATCCACTCCCAAAGCAGCCATGTCACGGGCTCCTGGGGGATCATGATCCTCTCCAAGGTCCGGGCAAGAGGACAGGGATGAGCAGCCAGCACTCTGCAGGGATGTCTGCAGACACAAGTTTTCCACTTCAGAAGGAAAGCGGGAATCGTAAAGCCGGAACATACCTCGAGGGCCATCTAGTCCAACCAAGCTGGGAGGGTCAATTTTGTCCTGTAGCCCACCAAGGAACAGAAAGAGCAGGCAATACTGGGCCAGATGAGCTGAAAACCACCTCTGCAAGGGCTTGGCAAGGTTCCTTTTTTGGATGACAGCACCCAACAACACTGGCTGGGGGATTCTGGGAGTTGTTGGCCAAAATAAAAAAAATGAATTTTTGCCCAATTCCTCTCAAAGAATGCCTCTCAAGGGTCAGTCCTTAAAGAGTGTGATATTTCAAGAGGCCTTATCAGGACCAAGTTCTGAAACCAACTAGGAGGCATTTCTCTTGCAGGTCCCAATTAGCAACACAGGACAAGTAGTCAGACCCGTGGCCCCTCTGCCCGAGTGCTGTTGACACGGGCTGGCAGCAATGGCTCACCAAACAGTCGAACCAGATGCTTTCCTAGCCCGAGCTAGGAGAGGCAGGATTTGAACCTGGGACTGTCTGTATAGTCCAGTGGTTCTCAACCTGTGGGTCCCCAGATGTTCATGGACTTCAGCTCCCAGAAGCCCTGAGCATTGACCATAGTGGCTGGGGCTTCTGGGAGCTGAAGTCCACGAACATCTGGGGACCCACAGGTTGAGAACCACTGGTATAGTCTATATGTTTCCAACTCTGACTGGCAGCAAAGCTTCTGGTTGCAGGCAGAATTCTCTCCTGACCTGACCTAGAAACACGGGGGGTCAATGCTGGGTCCTTTGCGTAGGAATACCGCAAGCTGCCTTTCTACTAAATTAGACCCTTAGCCCATGTAGTCTCATAGTCTCCATCTAGGCCATTTCTGCACTTGCCTGCTATAGTGCAATTATTCCACTTTCAATATCCTATGGAATGCTGGGGTTTACAATTTAGGGGGGCCCTCAAAGGGCCTCTGATTCCTCCTCTCCTCAAAGGCTCCTCCCTAAACTGCAAACCCCAGGATTCCATAGGATACTGAAAGTGGAATAATAGCGCTATAACAGCTTAGTGCAGAAATGACCCTAGTCTCAACTCTGACTGGCAGCCATCAACTTCCCTCATCAATGACATGGGGGAAATTGTGCTGACCTGCCTCGCAGTCTTGTTGTGAAGATCAATGAGACTGTGAGTGTGGTCCATTACACCAGCACTCTGGTGCAAGATTCCATGACCCTGCATTGGATGGCAGCTCCCATTGTCCTCCAACAGTGTAGGGGGATGATAGAAGCTGTAGTCCAACACATTGGGCCAGGACAAGCCCGTTCTCACATTCACACCCCAAAGCTCTTTCTCACATCTCTACACCATATAGCAGAGGTGGGAAAGGAGCAGCCCAGCAACTACATGTGGCTCGCAAACCAATTTTTATGGCCCTTGACCCCTCCAGAATCCCAGACTGCCTTTTTCTAACCAGTAAAAAGAGAGTGAATTTCCTTTCCTGGAAGACCCCATTTACACTACATAATTACCTCTCTATGATTCCACTTTAACTGCCACGGTTGCATCGTGTGGAATCCTGCAATTTATAGTCTGGTGAGGCATTACAGCTGTCTAGCAGAGAGTTCTAAGTACCCCCAGGAAACTACAAATCTCAGGATTCCATACAATGCAAATACGGCAGCTAAAGAGGAAATCACAGTCCTATAATCTCTTGTGGAAAAGAGCCATAGGACACGAACCAGTTGGTTCAAACTCCAAGGCAGTAGATTCCAACTGAACACGAGGAAGAACTTGCTGACAACAAGAGCTCGTGGATAGCAGACTGGAATCTATCAGAAGGTAATGGAGTGTCCTTCTTCAAATGTTTTTAAACAATTTTTTGCAGAGGTGCTTCAGCAGTAGACTCCTGCTTGACAAAGGGATGGACTAGATGACCCTTAGAGTTCCTTCTGATGCTACAATTTATGCAAAAGCATGTAAAATTTACAAGATTAAAGACCCAGTATTTGTCACTGCCCCATGAACTGACTCCAGCTTCTTAAAAGCTGAATTTCCAGAGCAAGATCAGAAAATATTTGCAAACCATCCAGTTTTAGAAAACTTCTTAAAAAAAGAGAAACTCTCCCAGTTGGCCACGTTTCAAACATGTTTGTTGCTATTTCAATTTTGGTTGAAGGTCTCTTTGCCTTGGAAGAACTAGACGATGGGGAGGAAAATCCATTTATTTACAAAACCGACCAGCTTGGAAAGTAACATTTGAGAAAAATAGAAGGGAAAAGCTAGGTATCTCTTCAGGCTCCAAAAGCTAATTCTTGCCCATTCCTCAGGAACAGCCCATTAAACACAGACTCAAACTTCCTCCAGGATCTACATTTGTCCCCTTAAAAGATCCACTTTGTGAGATTGACCAAGGAAAGAAAAACAGGCATCCTCCCCTTTTTGAACAACTCATTTTTCAACATTCAGCTCTTTCGATCATTGCAAATTATAGAAATGTACTTTTCTTTCAATGCAGGGCCCAGTCATTGGGTTCCACTTTTAAATTGATTCCACTTTCTTGTCTTGCATTCAGTTCCCACTGCAGCCGAGCAGATGCATATTTGGAAAGCTGTCAAGGGGGTAACTTCTCCTAGGTCCTTCTTGGGAAGCTTTGTTTGGAGGAGGTTTACTGCTGCTTTCCACTGAGGCTGAGAGAGTGTGACTTGCCCACAGTCCCTCACTGAGTTTGAATGGCTGAGTGAGGGTTCAAACCTTGGTCGCTCAGAGTCCAAATCCAACATTCATAAAGTTGGAAAAGACCCCCAAGGCCCAGCCAGTCCATCTCCCTTCTGCCATGCTGGAAGACAAAATCAAAGCACTCCCTTGGACAGATGGCCATCCAAACTTCTTTTCAAAACCTTCAAAGAAGGAGACTCCACCACACTCCATTGAGGCAGAAGCAGACTCCACTGCCAAACTGCTCTTTCTGTCAGGAATTTCTTCCTAATGCTTAGGTGGAATCTCTTTTCCTGACATTTGAAGCCATTGCTCCATGTCCTAGTGTCTGGAGCAGCAGAAAATGAGCTTGCTCCATCCTCCATAAGACATTCCCTCCAAATTTTTAAACATGGCTATCATGTCACTTCTTAACCTTCTCTTCCTCATTCAAATCATCACACCACACTGGCTCTCTTGTTATGTGCCCAAGTCAACTGGTTTATATGACAACCCCATCAAAGGCGCTACTTGGAAAAACATATTCAGAGGGTTTGTCACTGCCTTGCTCTGATGCTGAGAGATGATAATTTGTGCAAGGTCAGCCAGTGGGTTTCCGTGGCTGAGCAGGAATTCAAATCCTGGAGTCCCAGGCCACTTCCGCACTAGACTGCTATAGTGCTATTATTCCACTTTCAACATCCTATGGAATCCTGGGGTTTGCAGTTCAGGGAGGGGCCTCAAAGGCCTCCACTTCCTCCCCTCCTCAAAGGCCCCTCCCTAAACTGCAAACCCCAGGATTCCATAGGATGTTGAAAGTGGAATGATAGCACTATAACAGTCTAGTGCAGAAATGGCCCCATACTACTAGTCCAACACTTGAAACCACTACACCACATTGGCTCCCACATCCTTCAAAATCCAAACTAAAACTTTAACCAAAGTTGGCCGTGTTGCCAGTCCCGCCCTGCCGACAATACTTGCACCACAAAGTCCACCAGGCCTCCTGACTCTGTTTGAACCTCCATTCCAGATCCCAGATCCCCGAACATCAAATCCAGGCCGTGCCTCCTGTCCAAACTGGCATGGTGCTGGAACAGCTATGAGCAACATGAAAAGAAACTCTCCGCTCTTGGCAGCCAGGGGCAAAAGCGCCCACAGCCCAACCATGCTGAATTAGCTCGTTGTTGACGGTTGCGCCAGCTGTCCTTGGCCTTTATGCACCACACCCTCATCTGCTTCCACCAGACGAGAAATTCCCACACTCCGATGGGGAGAAGGGCAGACTCTGTGGCGTTCCCTACACGTTGGCACAACTGCCTTACTCCCCCTTTCCCTGAGTGGCATGGAGTACCACACTCAGTGTGGGTGGCACACACACAGTTAGAAAAGAATCCTAGAGTTGGAAGAGACCCCAGGGGCCATCCAGTCCAAGCCCCTGCCATGCAGGAACACACATGAAAGCACTCCCTTGGACAGATGGCCATCCAGCCTCTGCACAAAAATCTCCAAAGAAAGAGACTCCACTGCTTTGAGGCACATATTCCACTGCCACACAGCTCTGGCCATCAGGAAGTTCTTCCTGAGGTTCAGGTGGAATCTCCTTTCCTGCAGCTTGAATCCATTGCTCCTTGTCCTAGTCTCCGGAGCAGCAGAAAACAAGCCCGCTCCCTCCTCAACATGACATCCCTTCAAATATTTAAATGTGGCTATCATGTCCCCTCTTAACCTTCTCTTCTGGAGACTAAACATCCCCAGCTCCCTAAGCCGTTCCTCATAGGGCTTCACGGCTTCCAGGCCCTTCACCATTTTGGTCGCCCTCCTCTGGACACGCTCCAGCTTATTGATATCCTTCTTGAATTGAGGTGCCCAGAACTGGGCACAGGATTCCAAATGAGGCCTAACCAATGCAGAATAGAGTGGTACCATTACCTCCCTCGACCTAGACACCATACTCCTATTGAGGCAACCAAGAATAGCGTTGGCTTTCTTGGCTGCCGCATCACACTGCTGACTCATGTTCAGCTTGTGATCTACCCAGACTCCTAGATCCCTTTCACATGTACTACTATCCAGCCATGTGTCCCCCATCCAATATTTGTGCATTCCATTTTTTCTGCCTAAGTGTAGGACCTTACATTTCTCTCAAAAACCCAACGGTCTGTCTTGTAGAAGATGGCTTTGTTCCGTGTTGCCTCAGAAGGCAGCAACTCCAGTGGGTGAGAGCTGCAAGGAACCAGGTTAGCAATTGCAAGAAAGCAGACTACGGGTCTTATCGCACTTCACTGTCATAGCACTGTTATTCCACTTTAACTGCCATGGCAACATCCTGTGGAATCCTGGGATTTGCAGTTTAGGGAGAGGCACTGAGGATTTTGAGCTGGACAGCTCTTGGGCCTCAGTAAACTACAAACCCCAGAATTCCACAGAATGTTGCCATGACAGTTAAAGTAGAACAATAGCACTATAACAGTGCAGTGTGATAGGGCCATATATTACATCTGGCTTTTTGATCTTTTAAAACCAGAGGCCTGTTCACACAATGCAGGCCATTTCCGCACTGTTATAGTGCTGTTATTCCACTTTCAACATCCTGTGGAATTCTGAGGTTTCTGGTTTACTGAGGCCAAAGAGCTCCCTGGCTGAGAATTCTAAATGTCCCTCCCTAAACTGCAACCTCCAGGATTTCATAGGATGTTGAAAGTGGAATATTAGCACTATAACAGTATAGTGCGGAAATGGCCATCTTCTACTAGAAGGACATCAAGTTAGATTAAACGGTCCTTGTTCTGCCTCCCTAAGGAACTGAGAAGGAATAATCCCCACATTTCACCTTCCTCTGGGAGTAAGTTCGTCACCAAGGATTTCTCCCTTAATTCCTAAACAGGAAAACATGTCCTCTGCGTGTGCATGTTCGAAAGACAAGCTGCCAGCAACTGCGGTTGGTACTTAATGAATAACACTTAAGGACAGCACTTGGGGCCATCCCGAGGTCTCAGCGTCAGACCATCCCAAACTGTCCACGCTATTAATCCAGTGGTTATGGGCACAAACATTACAAACTGGTTGACATTAAAAAGTTATAACCCAAAGGGGACCTTTGGCTAGTTCTGTTTGTTTTGCAGAGGGTTCATTTTTTATTTTGGAGAGTTTGGGGCAGTTGCACGATCCACAGAGGATCCCAGGGGGCAGAAAAACTGGCCCGGGGACCCTCTGCAGTTGCCAAACTATCATTCAAGTGCGGAAGGATCTATACGTCCCTTGGACCTCTTCACATTTCTCTCTGTGCTTTTTGGCCATTTCTGCACTAGACTGTTATAGCGCTGGCCGGCCCCTCCCAGAACTGCAAGCCCCAGGATCCATAGGATGTTGAAAGGGGAACAATAGCGCTATAACAGTCTAGTGCGGAAATGGCTTTCCTCTTGGGATCACAGTTACAAGTCCTGTGGGAGTCGGCGGGTTGACTGACCCTCTTAGAAAGGACAGCTTCTTCCATTACGGTCGCATGTATCAGTTTCTTCACGAGTTTGTGGTTGTTGCATGCCTTCGAGGCATTTCCGACTCATGACAACCCCTACCACGGCGCTTTCTTGGCAAGATTTCTTCAGAGGGGGGTTGCTTTTGCCTTCCTCTGAGGCTGAGAGAGTATGACTTGCCCAAGGTCACCCAGTGGGTTTCCATGCTGAGTGGAGACTCAAACCCTGGTCTCCCAAGTTGCAGTCCAATGCTCAACAACTACACTACATTGCCTCTAAGCTGCAAAACGTTGTGTTTGGAGGACAGAGGCACTTAAGCACCCAAGTGGCGCCAGCTGAAATTCAGACATCCAAGGCGAGGAGAGGGGGCAAAGGGGGAGGTCACTGGGTTGTGTGGGGTTTTTTTTCCCCTTTATTCTTTTCTGTGCTCTGTGGAGCTCTTTCTCCCCACTGGAGCCAAAGGCCAAAGCAGAAGCCAAGCCAAATAAACCAAAGAAGGAGGACACAATCTGTGCTCTAACTTCATTATTCTTCCGACTATTTATTCAGGCTGCTGAATTTGGATGGCTTTGGCACGGAGTAACTCGCATGACCTATTCACCTCCCGCCTCTCACTTCTTCCTTCTCGCTGTGTGTTTGCTGCCCTGGCTTCTCTTTCTGCACTAGAGTGTTATAGTGCTATTATTCCACTTTCAACATCCTATGGAATCCCGGCCGGCCCCTCCCTAAACTGCAAACCCCAGGATTCCATAGGATGTTGAAAGTGGAATAATAGCACTATAACTCTCTAGTGTGGAAATGGCCTCCATCTCTGCCTACTGTTTTCTCTCCTTTACCTGCATTCTGATTGCAAGCGCTTTGGGGCAGAGAACTGTCTCTCCTTTATCATTTATTTTTTTCTACAACGGAGCCTGAAGCTTAAAGAAACTCCTTGTGACCAGATCGAAGAATTCTTACACTGTGCGTAGGAGAATATCCCACTCACGCACCCCTGGAATAAAAGTCAGCCAGGAGAAATTCCCACATACCTTGCAGCCCCTTTGATAAATGGCTTAGGCAAGTACCTCCTCATATATATCAAAAGACATCCACACGGCAGTTTCAGGGACAATGAGGCCACACTGAGCCAGTTCTCCATATCTACCCAGATACCAAACTACAACTCCCAGAATCCCCCAGCCAGCACAAAAATTCAGACATCATGCCACCCTTTTTAATCTTGCTATATATAACTATATATAACCATACATAACTATATAACTAAATATAATACAATTAGTATACTATAATTAATAATATTATATAATGTAATATAATGGCTTGGCTGCTAACACAAGCTTTCAGCTCCTGCTGTCCTATTTTAGTGTGTGTGTCTATATTCTTTTAATAAATTCTAATATTTTTAACTGCATAAAACATTCAATTGTCCCTATATTTATACTTAGTTTGTGAAGCAAAAACTATGATGTTGTGGTATTTAGGGCCAGAGCACGGTGCATGAAAAGAAATTTGTGTTAAATATTGTGTTAATATCTCTCCTGCCTTTTCCTCCAAGAATGAAAAGCCAGGCAGCTATCTCCTAGTAAAAGACTGCAGCCCTGCTGCCAGACAGCGTAGGCTGTACTATGATACATGATAGGTACTACAGATCACTTTCCCCTGCTTTCCTCCTCCTTCTGGGCTGTAGCATATTCAATACATTAACCGCAGCGGAGCCAAGAGGGGCTCTCTCTCTAACCCATTGAACTGGCATCCCATCCCATCTGAAGTCGTTCCAAGAGAAGCTATTTTGAAGCATGAGCTCTCAAGGGCCAACCACGCAACAGCTGTCGGAATATACACAACCATGTAATACATTTCAGCCATGACTAAGAAGCGTTCTGTGTAACTGGGGAAGCTGGCGTGCCATCAGAGCTTAGTCCAAGAAAAATTTGCCATTTGTCCTGGCGGGGAAAGCGGAGGGGGGGTGTCACAGGAAATTCTCCTGGGATAGTAACTGAAAATAAGAAGCTGACTCAAATACTCGTGGCCATTCTACTTATTGTGGCTGTTCCCACTGTCCGGACAAAAAGTTCTGTGTAACTTGGGAAGACTGCATTCTATAAGAGGCTGGGGCTAAGAAATAAAGGTACATCAATGATTTTGGGGTGGAGAGGAGGAGATCCCACCCACACAAGTCAGCTGTACCCCCAATTATTCTGATGAACTGATGAAAGACAGTGTGGTATAGCGGTTAGAGCCCTGGCACAGGGCCTGAGAGATCCAAGCTCAAGGTCCTACTGAGCCATGAAGTTCAGTGGGTGAGATCTTGGGCCAATCTTTCTCTCATCCCGGCCTGCCTTGCAGGACTGTTGTGATGATAAACGCGTCGTAAAAGAAGGCCAATGACCTTGAGGTTTTTGGAAGACAGATGGGCATCACCAGTGTAACCAAGAACAAATCTCACAGCTTTGCAAAGTTTGGTTTTAAGCAATGCTACAGACCCATAGTTTAAAGACACTTAACTGGGATGCTGAAATACACACAGATATTGATACGGCATACACGTGTGCCAAGGAGACACAAAAGGTTCCCACTCTTTGGCACAAATTCTTGGTGAACTCGAAATCACCTCTTGCTTTCCAGGGAAACTCTGTTCCTGTAAAACTTAGGAAACTACTCTTCATACAATCAAACCGCTCCTCTTCTTTAATCTACACAGTCATAAAGTCTGATACTGCTTCAGTTGTCATTGCTGCAATTTATGGAAGTCTGGCGAGGGATGTAGAGCTTTCTAGCAGAGAATCGTAATGCTCTTCCCTGAACTGTGGTTCCCAAAGTACAGTACTTTGAGAAGAGGGTCTGAGTTAAAGCTCAAAGTACCTGGAGAACTGCAGTTCAAGGCAAAGGATTAGTGCTCTCCAGCAGTGCCTTCTAAGCCCTGGCCAAACTACAAATCCCAGGATGGTGCTACGGCAATTCAAGCGAGAGGAAAACGAAACAGCCAAGCAAGACTGAGACACCCTACTGGAGCATTCTGATCAAACTAGAAATCCGGGATTCCACAGGAGATAGCTAGAGCAGTTAAAGCCACATGGCATCGATTTATAACCATGCGGGGCACAGACATGTCTGTAGAGGATGCTGAGCCCTTGTCCAAACTACAATCCCCAGATCCCTTAAGCTGGGGCTAGGACAATTAAGGGGGTATCAGGCCGATAGACCCGCCTGCCGAGGCGCTCTGGCAGGGCACTGGAAGCCTGGCCCCAAACTACAAAGCCCAGAAGGGAGCCAGGGTGCAGAAAGGCCGCCACGGCGCAGACGTGCAGACCACGCGCGCCCACCTGCCCCCTGGGCTTCTGGGGCGGGGAGCGGGGTGGGCTCCGGACTCACCGATGGAGACGAGCTTGATGTGCTCGCGGTCGAGGAACTCGAGGGCGACGGAGACGTTCTCCAGCTTCATCTGGCGGAAGTTGGGCCGGGCGTGGTACTTGCGGTACATCTTCTTCTGGCTGAGCACCTCCAGGAGGCCGATGAGCTTGAGGCCGTCGCTGAGGTCCTTCTGGAGGTCGCCGATGCGCTTGTTGACGCACTTGAGGTGCTCGTTGCACCAGCGGGTGAAGGTGTTCTGCTGGATCTTCTTCCAGGGCGCGTCCTCGGCCAGGTCCTTCTCGGTGGCCGGCATCTCGTCCGCCTCCTCGCCCGAGCCGTAGCTCGGCGGGCCCTGCTCGTAGTAGCTGTTGCTGTTCATCGCGGCGGCTCTGGCTCGGCGGGGAAGCGAAACCGGGCGGCTCGGGCGGCGCGCGGAGCCCACCGGTCCCGAGGGCGGCGGGCGGCGGGGACGGCGAGCGGCTGGTCCCGCGGACCGGGGAAAGCGACCGGCTCCGGGGCCGGAAAGCGACCGGTCCCGAGGACGGGGGAAAGCGACCGAGCGCTCGGGCGAGAGTCCGGATGCTCGCTGCGAGGGCGCGCCGGGCAACCGCCTAGCCCCGACAGGGGGTGAGAACGACCAGCCCGGACTGGGCGAAGGGACGAGGAGCGAAGTGGCCCGCTTGGCTTGCTCAGGTTTCCTCCCTTGGCCGGCGACCCCGAAAGAAACGCGTATCCAGAAAGGCGAGCAAAGAGAGGCGCTCGGAAAGTCCAGGAGGGAGGGCGCACAACCTTCCACCCGAGTCGGATCCGTGCAAAGAGGGAGGGGGTTCCTTTTGTTTCCCGGTCTTCTTCCCCCCCTTTTCTGCTGCTCCGGTCTCAAGAGCCGGGCTGCCTTTCCTTCCTCCACGGAGCCGAGGCCGGGCGAAGGGAGCGCGAATGGGAGCGAGAGGGCGAGCGAGAGCCGAGGCGAGCGGAGGCGCGTGGCCGGGCTGCCCGGGTCATCCACGAGTGGCCGGTCCGGGGCCCGAGGAGGGGTTTTTAAAAGGCGGCGGCCCCCTTCCCCGCCCCCGCCCCTCCCGATCTGCCCCCTCCCGCCCCCCAGCCCCCGGCCTCCACGTCAGGGCGAAGGACTCCCAGGAATGCCTCCGCGCTGACCATAGGCAAACCGGGGGGGGCGGAGAGGAGGAGGCGGCGGCGGCGCAGGCTCTCCCTGCGCGCCCCCCACCCGCACCCACCCCCACCCCCACCCCCACTCCGGCCGCTGAGATAGCGCCGGCACGCCGGATTGGAAGCTATGGATAGCCGGGGCCGCCGATTGGCTGGAGCCAGAAGCAGCGGGGGGGGGCGCTCGCAAACTTTTTACGCTGCGCTCTCGGTGCCCCCCGACGGCGCCCGCGCGCGCCTCTCGCTTCTGGCCAAACGGAGGGAGAGCTATTTTTAAGTCGCCCCCTGGCCACGGAAGGGGGGCCAGAGCGTGGAGGGGGGGCGCTGTGGATTCGCAGGGACAATCCTTGCTATTGCTCCCCCCATTCTTTCTCTTCCCCCAACTTTTGGGTCAATGGTTGTTGGAGGAACTTTGGAGAGGTGGGGATGGGCAAGTGTTGGGGCTTTTTTGTAGACGGGGGGGTTCTGGCGAGGTGTGCGGAGAAGATGCCTCTTCTTCTACCCCCCCCGTCGGATGCTGGGAGCGTCTGGCGGAGTTCGGGAAAGTTTTGGGGGTACTACAAGACCCAGAATCCTCTCCAACCAGTGCGCGCGCAGACCCAAGCATACAGGAGCTGAGATTTCATTCAGCTGATCCTGCTTCAGCTTATGGTGGAGGTTAAACTCCTTTCCTGGGCTACAACACCCAGAATCCCCCAGCCGTGGCAGATTTGGGACTTCTAACACCCAGAATCCTCTTTTTGGAACTTTAACACCCAGAATCCCTGGATGGGTGTTGAAGTACCAGAGTTTAAAAAAAGCCCTAAGCTTTCCTAACTTCACCTTCTTAGAACTTTTCACTTGTGAGTATGGTTAGCACGGGGAGAAAAATTGAAAGAGAACCATCTTTTAAAAGAATGAGCTGGCAGAAAACAGATCGGAATTCATTGGTAGATTCACTAATAGATCAGGAAGGGTTCCTGATTCTTTGCTGTCCAACAAACCTAGCCACGACATGATCCTCCTGCCTCCAACCATGAATTATACTACCAAATTCAGCAACAACACTGCTAACCCCCCCCCCGGATTCCATAGGATGTTGAAAGCGGAATAGTAGCACTGTAACAGTCTAGTGTGGAAATGGCCACAGACTCATAGAGTCTGAAGAGAATCCCAGGGGTCATGTAGTCCATCCTCCTGTCTGTGTTTAAAAACATTCTAACATACAATTTGTGGAAACAGAGATCCCAGTTGTGCAAATAACGATCTCCACATTGGTTGCTCGAAATCCAGGCCGTAGGACAGTTGCTTTGCAAGGAGACCTGTTTGGTATGGAGACCTGCCAGTTTTCACTGCAGAGTTACAAAATATTTTATTACAAACTTGCCATTGATAGTGAACCCACAGGATGAGTGACAGATCAACACAGATTTTTCTTCTGCTTGATGGAGGTTTAACTGTATGAAGCTGAGCCATATAGCCCAGTATCCATCTGTCTGTCTGTCTATCTAGATATCTTGCAATCCCACTTTTCCACTAAAAAGTTAAAAAGCACCCAAGATTATTTATTTATTCCAGGTGTGTTTTCCAGCCGTGCTTCTGCAAGATCCATTTAATAGGAGGGAAACTCAAAGGATGGGATACGAGACCTGTGGTATGCGTCTCTTGTCTTCTAACCCTCCTGGATAATTTTGCATGAACAGGATAAACACTATTTTAAGGATTAGAAAGGACTGATGCTCAGGTCTTCCAGCTTCAACACAAAGGCCATTTCTGCACTACACTGCTATAGTGCTCTTATTCCACTTTCAACCTCCTACGGAACTCTGGGGTTTGCAGTTTAGGGAGGGGCATTGAGAATTCTCGGCCAGAGCGCTCTTGGGACTCAGGAAACTATAAACTCCAGGATTCCACAAGATGTTGAAAGTGGAATAATAGCACTATAACAGTCTAGTGCGGAAATGGCCCTAGACAGAAGCGTACAGCGGCTTGGTGATAAGGAATGTCTTGAGGCTAAAAAAATGCTTAAGAGCAAAATTTTGCCAGTAGATTAAGAGATGACTGTAGTAATTTGCCTCTGTCATGCTATTTTATGAAAAGACTCTACAAAGCCCTGATTGCCTGGAAAGAGAAAGAATCCAGGAATAGGTAAGAACATATTTTGATAAGTTCCTCTTTGGGGGAAAAAAAACTAAGCAGTTTTGGTCAATAGTTAACAGGCATGTTAGGCAACCTTGTGGGCTTAATTCAATATACAATTTCTGTCCATATTTGGGAATCTTATGTCTATGCTTTATTTAGGGACTGTAGAGACCTATAGAGGCCTTTATGAATGTATATTTTCTCTGGATCTCTTATAAAATAAATTAAAAAAAATAACTGCAGGCTCCCCCCCCCTTATCTGACAGGTTAGGGACCAGAGTACTGTCAGAAAATGAAATTGGTTGAAAAGTGGAACTCACGCACTGTACTGCAAGGAGCATGAAGGACTCATGGAGGCCCACTTGGGACCAAGTGGCTGCTGCTTGCAAAGTCTCTCAGCCAGCTTAGCACCATTTTTTGTCTCTTAGCTCACTTTGCAAGCAGCACGCACACGGTCCCAAGTCTGGGAACTTTTGATGGGCTTTTTCAAAGAAAAAGAATACAACATGTAAGCTGTAGGTTTTAGTATATTTGGAAAAATAGGCAGTTGAAGTATGTCATCATGTATAGCTTGCATTAGGAAAACTAGAAGTCAAAGCTAGAAGTGTGGCATAATCTCCTTCTTTGGAAGTTTTTAGAGAGAGGCTGGATGGTCATCTGTTAAAGGGAATGCTGGGACTGTGAACATTTCTGCACGACACTCTTATAGCGCAATGATTCCACTTTCAACCTCCTATGGAATCCTGGGGTTTGCAGTTCCGGGAGGGGCCAGCTGGCCCCTCCCGGAACTGCAAACCCCAGGATTCCATAGGAGGTTGAAAGTGGAATCATCGCACTATAAGAGTGTCGTGTGGAAAGGGTCTGTATCTTCCTGCAGGCCAGAATGGGGATGGACTGGATGACCCTTGGGGGTCTCTTCCAACTCCAGGATTCTGTGATACTATTTCCACTCTCCTTTCATTACTTTTCTTCTCTTTTGTTATTTCTGTTGGTTTGTATGTATCTTGAAAATGTTTAATAGAAGTTATGGGTTTTTTTTAAAGAAGAAAGCATTGTGGGTCACTCCATAGAGGAGGAAGGGACCAAACCATTCCTTCCCATCTCCTTTGGAGGGAGCAAACGACATCACCTTTTTAGAAAAGGTCTTTGATTCCGTGCAGGTGGAAAGTGCTGGAGCCTTCCTCTTCTTCCTCCTTGTCCTGAGTGCTACTTCACCGCTCAAAAAAAGGTGCCTTCTCATGGGATGGCCTAAAGCTGACTCGCCGGGCAGCTGCTGATGGAGGGAGGGAGGGAGGAAGGCCGCCCTGAGCTGTGTTTCATTTTTCTCTCATGATGCTCCTGCCACCCAGAATAGCTCATGAGCTGTGCAGTCACCGTGTGATGAAGTGAATGACGTGAAGTGGCCGGCGGGCGGGAGGGACCGGTTTGGGTGGGGGGAGAGATGTGCCGCTCCGGCAGAAACTTGGCTTGTAAACAGCACCCTCTGAGCGAAGGGAGAGGATGACACTGCCCGGCTCGGAGGCCCACCTTGCTCTCCACCGACTCTGCAGCGTAGAGGAATCAGTTTTCCCTTGGGGAAAGTTTTTGCCAAGAAGCCAGAGGGCCTGGAGCACCTCGCACCCTTCCTGCAGCGACCTTTCTTAAATTCCAAAACCGAGAAAGACCACAGCGGCGAGGCCGTTGCGTGCACAAAGACGGAAGAGCTCGAGCGCTACCCACGGCGGAGGAATGGCTGCTGGAACTGACAGATCTGGCAGAAATAGCTAAATTGTCAGGTTTGACTGGAGAAAGGTCATTAGTGGCATTTCTTAAGGACTGGAAAACCCTTACAGACTTCTTTGTGAAAAGAAAGAAAATGACTTGGTAACTTTTGGGTTCGATGATTAGAATGGGTAGGTTATCAAAAGAAAGGAAGACGTAATTTTGGGGAGAGGAGTATCAATGATAGGCATACAGAACTGCTGAAAGGAAGATCAGAATTCACCTTTCTCCCTCTTTTTTGTGTCTTTTTTTTCTTTCTTTAGTTTTGTTCTGTACCTTTAATTTTTACTTTATGATATTTCAGTTTTCTAACTCGTCTTTTCCCCCCTAATCTCTGTAATTCTGAAAATATCTTTAAAAAATATTCTTAATAAAAATTTATTTTCAAAGAAACTGAGAGGGGCAGCTGTCAACTCTGTATCTGCGTCATATGTTATGTACTGGATAACCCACACTCCACAGAACTCACTCTGAGGTAGATAGAAGTTTATTGTTCATGGTGATCATGAGCAACAGAGCGGACTTCCACAAAAGTTGCCAAAACTGGAGGTTACCTACAGCATTCAACTTGTATAGGTTATCAATACATGTTTAAGCACACGAAGAAGTCAGTGGCCAAAGTCATAAATCCCCTCGTGTGTCTATCCCACCTTTTCTGTCCCAGGCCTGTACCTGCCACCCCCTTATACGCCCTTGGACAAGGTGAACCCCTCTGGTATATTTCTCTCCGGGTTGTCTCTAAACTGTTCCCAGAACATCCTTACTTTCAGTTTTCCCCAATCTCCCCTAACCAGAAGTACACCATAGTGACAAGCAGCCTTTGACTTCTACAGTGAAGCAGCAATTAGCAATGCTTAAACCTGGATACGAAGTAATCTCTTTTTCCAATACAAAGTAATGCCTTTTTCCAATAGTAAATACAAAGGCTATTTCCACACTAGGCTGTTATAGTGCTATTATTCCACTTTCAACATCCTGTGGAATCCTGGGGTTTGCAGTTTAGGGAGGGGCCTTTGAGGGGAGGTCCTTTGAGGCCCCTCCCTAAACTGCAAACCCCAGGATTCCATAGGATGTCGAAAGTGGAATAATAGCACTATAATAGCAATTCTCAGCTGCATCAATAGGAGTCTGGTGTCTAGATCGAGGGAGGTACTGGTACCACTCTACTCTGCTTTGGTTAGACCTCATCTGGAATACTGTGTCCAGTTCTGGGCACCCCAATTCAAGAAGGACAGGGTCAAGCTGAAGCAAGTCCAGAGAAGGGCGACCAAAATGGTGAGGGGCCTGGAAGCCGTGCCCTATGAGGACAGACTTAGAGAGCTGGGGATGTTTAGTCTGCAGAAGAGAAGGTTAAGAGGGGACATGATAGCTATGTTTAAATATTTGAAGGAAAGCCATGTAGAGGAAGGAGAGGGCTTGTTTTCTGCTGCTCCAGAGACCAGGACAAGGAGCAATGGATTCAAGCTGCAGGAAAGGAGATTCCACCTGAACCTCAGGAAGAACTTCCTGATAGGGCTGTCCGGCAGTGGAATAGGCTGCCTCGGAGTGTAGTGGAGCCTCCTTCCTTGGAGGTTTTTAAGCAGAGGCTAGATGGCCATCTGTCGGGAATGCTTTGAGGGTGTTCCTGCATAGCAGGGGGTTGGACTGGATGGCCCGTGTGGTCTCTTCCAACTCTACATTTCTATGATTCTATAACAGCCTAGTGCAGATGTAGCCAAAGGTAACCACAAGGAGCAGTTAGCAAAGAATATGCATTCAAGAAGTTAGTATTTTAGTGGCAAGGAGTTTAGCAAGCTGACATCATGCTTCTTCAGTCTAGTCTCTGATCTAAATTGTGCATGTGTGAGTGTGTGCTTGTAACTGTTTTCAGTTTTCAGCGACTGTGTCACAGTGAAGGAAGGGGGTGGGTACCACCTTCCATTCAGGCTCAGAAGCAATTGCCAGTGGCAGTGATGTGCGACAGGGCTGCAACTCAGCATTGGATTAAAGAGTTGCCCTTCTTGCAACAACACACTGCCTCGGCTCCAGCAGGCTGAGAAGTCAACTGAAAAGTCAAAAGTCCACCACATCGACTTCTAAAATTATAAAGCACAAGTGTCCCCGCACAAGTGCTAAAGATAATTGCCAACAGTCCATTTCTGTTGCAACTTGTGTCTCAATTCAGTGGTTTAACAGGAAGGCTTAACACCTTCTGGGAGTGAAAACTGGCCCACGAGAGAAAGCGCAGGCACAAGCCAGCAAGTTAGCCACGGAGGAGTTTAGAACGGTCATCTCTAAGGAACTCTTGTTAGGTACCAGGATTTCCCAGACAGGTTTGAAGAACTGTGAGTTCTTGCAAACTGGGATGCCAAGCACATGATTTCAAGCTGCATAAGGGTTTGCATTTTCTTATGCTACGACTGCACTCCCTCCAGCATTTCATGTGGAGAGTCCCAATTAATCCTGTGCCATCCCAATTTTCAGATGCTTTTAAAATGTTCCAGTTTCTCTGGTCTCCTCCCACTTTCTTCCTGTGTCCTCAGCTTAGTTCAATTGCTGCAAACCAAGTGGAAATTGCAAAAGCACTCTGTTCACTGGAGGAAGGAAAAGAGAGTCATGGGAGGAATCTTGTCCTTCCCAATTGGCTCAGGCACAAGCAAACTGCTGCCGCCTTTCCTAGCCTGTAAGTTTTTCCTCAACTTCTGCTGTCTTGACTACTCTCTGATGTTGCTTAACCACATGCCCAGGTTTTCATCCGTGAAATGTTGGAGAGTTTGCAGATACCACAACCTTGAACGACACTGGGGCTGGAAAAGCTAACAGATTTACAAGCATAAAGGAAAGAACCCTCAATTTTTATAAAAAGATTGGAAAAGGGGAAAGACATTGCTGTTAGGTCCAGCAATAGGCACCACAGTTCTAAGAAGGATGTTGACAAACTGTAATGCATCCAGAGGAGGGCCACCAAAATAGTGAAAGGCCTGGAAACCATGAAGCCCTCTTTGGGAGCTGAGGATGTTCAGCCTGGAGAAGAGAAGGTTGAGAGGTGACATGATAGTCATGTTGAAATATTTGAAGGGATGTCATATGGAGGATGGAGGAAGCCTGTTTTCTGCTGCTCCAGAGACTGGGGTGTGGAGCAATGCCTTCACAAACAACAGGAAAAGCAATTCCATCCAATGGTGCATCTAGTGGTACAGTGCCTAGGACAAGTGTGGAAGTTGCACCCCTATCCTCTTAACTCTACCCCCACCCCTACATGCACAGCTTTTCTGAGTCTCATGGTATTGGTGTCCAAGGCACGTACCCTAGTTGCCCAACCCTAGATATGCCTCTAATTACATCTAAAGATTAGGAAGAACTTCCTGATGGTAAGAGCTGTTTGACAGTGGAATCTGCTGCCTCAAGGGAGTGTGATGGAATCATAAAATCATAGAGTTGGAAGAGACCCCAGGGGCCATCCAGTCCAACCCCCTGCTATGCAGGAACCCACATCAAAGCACTCCCGACAGATAGCCATCCAGCCTCTGCTTAAAAACCTCCAAAGAAGGAGGCTCCACTACACTCCGAGGCAGCATGTTCCACTGCCGGACAGCCCTGACCGTCAGGAAGTTCTTCCTGAGGTTCAGGTGGAATCTCCTTTCCTGCAGCTTGAATCCATTGCTCCTTGTCCTGGTCTCTGGAGCAGCAGAAAACAAGCACACTCGCTCCTCTACATGACACCCCTTCAGATATTTAAACATGGCTCTCATGTCCCCTCCTAACCTTCTCTTCTGCAGACTAAACATACCCAGCTCTCTAAGTCTATCCTCATAGGGCATGGCTTCCAAAACCCTCACCATTTTGGTCGCCCTCCTCTGGGCACGTTCCAGCTTGTCGACATCCTTCTTGAATTGAGGTGCCCAGAACTGGACACAGTATTCCAAATGAGGCCTAACTCTGGAGTCTCTCCCTTCTTTGGAGGCTTTTAAAGAGAGGCTGGATAGACACCTATTAGGAATGCTTCGATTGTGCATTCTTGCATGGCAGAATGGGGTTGGACTCATTGGCCCTTGGCATCTCTTCCAGCTCTGGGATTCTAGACGCCTCTCAGGTGCCATGGGCGTAATTATTGTCTGCACGCCCTACTGGCAAGATGTGCAAATAGACCTCTGGGTGCAGTCCCTACACCATCTTGTCCACCAAAGCAAGGCCTGGGAGTGGGTGCAGACAGGAAACAGCCAAGGAGCCCTGCCCCACCAGCCTGATGATAGCTATGGGGCTGTCACCCATGGTTTGATTATGAGACCAGTAATAGCAGGCGGGTGTACCAGCATGGGTGCTCTTTGCCCATCCACCCCCCACCTGTCTCTCCAGCAATGTGTGGCCACACTGAAGGGCTGGGAGAACATGCCAATGCAATTTCTGTTGACAGAGGCAGCTGTGAGGAACGGCAGGGCAGCCCAGGGCCCTGTGTGGAGACTCAGACAGACAAAACCATTTTGGAACAGGGAGCTGGATTTGGAAACACACTTGTGCCGTGCTGTCCAGAGCGGATATTTTCATCTCTGAAGTTAACGGGAAAAGGGATCATAGAATCATAGAATCCTAGAGTTGGAAGAGACCCCAGGAGCCATCGAGTCCAACCCCTGCTATGCAGGAAGCATTCCCAACAGATGGCCATCCAGCCTCTGCTTAAAAACCTCCAAAGAAGGAGACGCCACCACACTCCATAGAGGCAGCATATTCCACTGCTGGACAGCTCTGACCATCAGGAAGTTCTTCTGAGATTCAGGTGGAATCTCCTTTCCTGCAGCTTGAATCCATTGCTCCTTGTCCTCGTCTCTAGAGCAGCAGAGAACAAGCCTGCTCCCTCCTCAACATGGCATCCCTTCAAATATTTAAACATGGCTATCATGTCCCCTCTCAACCTTCTCTTCTGCAGACTAAACATCCCCAGCTCCCTCAGCCGCTCCTCATAGGGCTTCATGGCTTCCAGACCCTTCACCAATTTGGTCTCCCTCCTCTGGACACGCTCCAGCTTGGCAATATCCTTCTTGAATTGAGGTGCCCAGAACTGGACACAGGATTCCAAATGAGGCCTAACCAATGCAGAATAGAGTGGTACCATTACCTCCTTCCATCTAGACACCATACTCCTATTGATGCACCAAGAATCGTGTTGGCTTTCTTGGCTGCCGCATCACACTGCTGACTCATGTTTAGCTTGTCATCTACCACATTCCTAGATCCCTTTCACACGTACTGCTATCCAGCCACGTGTCCCCCAGTATGAGGAAAATAAAACAGAGGTTGGGAGAGTTACCTGGTGGACTACAGATCCCAGAATCTGGTATGGTTCTGGGAGTTGTAGTGCCCTAGCAATCACATTCCCAAGCTCAAGTGGGAAATGACGATTCAGCAAGCTGTATGTAGAGCTGATTGGCTGGTTCCTTATGATGTTACCCCAACTGCCTGCCTCCCCACACTGTCACAATTCTACATTTTTTAAAATTATTTTTATTGAAATGAAACAGAAAGGAAAAGAGGGGCAAGAAATACATAAGGGAAAGTATGTAATTGCACAGATGAAAAAGCACAAAAAGAATATTACTCACCATTCTGCATTCTTGTAAACCAAGAATAATAATTGTAATTGTTAGCAGATAGAAACAGCTGATCTGGAGTCCTGGAGGAAAAGTAGCTTCCGATCATGATATTAATTAGGAGATAGAGACAGATGATCTGGAGTCGTAGATCAGAGTTTGATAAGCTGTTTTGTCCGAAAAAGAATTAAACTGTGCAAGAAGGAGGAAGCCAGATTACTTATGCCTGAAGTTTGTGCTTAAGAATTCCCCTCTTCATTGTCTTTCCCTAATAGACAAATGTTGCAGAGAAAACTGATCCTGATCTTGGACAGACTCCATTTCCAGCAGCTTTCCATGTATCTTTCCTTTCTCTGTTCCTTACCACTGTCAAGTATGTTTCTGAAATGGTTTTTTAAAAAAAACTGCCATACCTGTTGACTTCAGGCAGGTAAGAGAAAAAGACAAGCTGGCCTTCTTTCAAATCACCTGAGAAAATGGCTATCCATTTCCTACTTCAAAGCCAAAGTCACTTACCTTAAATAAGGTCTGTTAATTTAAAAACTGAGCATCGTAAAAATGCTAACAAGAAGAGCTGTAGCATATGATATTGTCAAGTTTGCAGCAGGAGAAGGAGAGGCACGTAACCCTTTCCTCCACGGATCACAGACAGAAACGGCACCTTTCAAACTGCCGTCTGCAGCGGAAAGAAATCTGGCCCCACTGGCAAAAATATACACGCCGTGTCTGGCGTGGCCTCCATGGAACAAAGAAAACATGTCCCAAGGTGCTTCTTGGAGGCCACAAAATACAGAGACTTTGCTTGTAGAATCCTCCGACTGGCATGGCCGTGGAAGCTGGAGACGAGGGGTCGAGAAAGTGTGGTCCTTGGGGCCCCTAAGTGAGGCCCTTGGGGTCCTGAGAAGACCTCTCCAACCCTCAGTCCCCCCAGTTTTGTCTGTGAACAGGCCAGAACAGCCCAAAAATGCACCTGATTTCTTCTCTTAACCTTGCAAAGATCCCAAACCTTCCCCAAATACCAAAACGTAGGGGGAAAATTGGCCAAAAACGAACCAAAATGTGTCCATAAGTGATATAATGTGCACTGAAACTTGTTGGTACAACTCACCCTGGGAGGTAAGATGGTACCCTGTGCAGTTGCCCACCCCTGCTGTAGACAAAAAAGTTCCTTTTCCAAGCTCTAAAATCCTCTGGAACGTATCAGAGCTCCATTGTAACATGTGTCCTAGACTGGTTTCCTCAGAGTTTTCCCTAACCAATTCCTGCAAATTGCTTAGATGTTCTCGAAGGTATCAAAATATTGTTCTAAAACTGAATTTGATGATTCTGTGATTGTGTAAGTTGGTTTTAGGGTGTTTATTTTAGCAAGACTAGAGCTCACTGTGAAGCAACATTTCTGCACTGTATTCACACTCCTTCTAAATGTGATTTCACCTGGTAAGATTTTATATTTACCATATCCCATGGACACACTGGAAAATGTATGTTGAAAACTCTTGGCAGACAGGAGAAGTTCCGGCAGACTGGAGGAGGGCAAATGTTGTCCCCATCTTCAAGAAGGGAAAAAGAGGACCCAAATAATTATCGCCCAGTCAGCCTGACATCAGTACCTGGAAAGAACCTGGAGCGGATCATCAAACAGTCAGTTTCTAATTACTTAGAAAACAATGCCGTAATTACGAAAAGTCAACATGGATTTCTCAAAAATAGGTCATGCCAGACTAATCTTATCTCTTTTTATGATAGAGTTACTTGCTTGATAGATGAAGGGAATGCCGTGGACATAGTATATCTTGATTTCAGTAAGGCCTTTGACAAAGTTCCCCATGACATTCTTGCAAAGAAGCTAGTAAGATGTGGGCTGGACAGGGCTACCGTCAGGTGGATTTGTAACTGGTTGACTGACCGTACCCAAAGGGTGGTCACCACTGGCAGATTCTCATCCTGGAGAGAAGTGACTAGCGGGGTGCCACAGGGTTCTGTCCTGGGCCCGGTGCTGTTCAATATCTTCATTAATGACTTAGATGAAGGAATAGAGGGCACGCTGATCAAATTTGCAGATGACACCAAATTGGGAGGGGTTGCTAATACGCCTGATGACAGGATCAAAATTCAAAAGGACCTGGACAGATTGGAGAGCTGGGCCAAGGCTAACAAAATGAATTTCAACAGAGAGAAATGTAAGGTCCTACACTTAGGCAGAAAAAATGGTATGCAGAAGTATAGGATGGGGGACACGTGGCTGGCTAACAGTACGTGTGAAAGGGATTTAGGAGTCTTCATAGACCACAAGCTGAACATGAGTCAGCAGTGTGATGCGGCAGCCAAGAAGGCCAACGCAATTCTTGGTTGCATCAATAGGAGTAGGGTGTCTAGATCGAGGGAGGTATTGGTACCACTTTATTCTGCATTGGTTAGACCTCATCTTGAATACTGTGTCCAGTTCTGGGCACCCCAATTCAAGAAGGATATGGATAAGCTGGAGCAGGTCCAGAGGAGGGCAACCAAAATGGTGAGAGGCCTGGAAGCCATGCCCTATGAGGACAGACTTAGAGAGCTGGGCATGTTTAGTCTGCAGAAGAGAAGGTTGAGAGGGGACATGATAGCCATGTTTAAATATTTGAAGGGATGTCATGTCGAGGAGGGAGTGGGCTTGTTTTCTCCTGCTCTTGAGGCCAGGACAAGGAGCAATGGATGCAAGCTGCAGGAGGGGAGATTCCGCCTGAACCTCAGGAGGAATTTCCTGACGGTCAGGGCTGTCCGGCAGTGGAATGTGCTGCCACAGAGTGTGGAGGAGTCTCCTTCGTTGGAGGTTTTTAAGCGGAGGCTGGATGGCCACTTGTCAGGAGTGCTTTGAGGGTTTTCCTGCATGGCAGGGGGTTGGACTGGATGGCCCCTGGGGTCTCTTCCAACTCTACATTTCTATGATTCTATGATTCTATGATTCTATGATTCTGAAAACACGTTTATTTTTTCAAACATGTTGTCATATAAGCGTATAACTCAGAATAAATTCTCAACAGGAGGGATTTACAGAGAAAAGTCACTTTGCAGTGATGTTGCAACTGGGGGAAAAATGCAGATAGCAATTTTGAAGAATGCTGACCACCAGAACTGACTGCTGTTTCCTCCAGAATTCTGTTTTTCAGACTACTTTTAGGAGTTTTTAAAGAGCATTTTAATGTGTTTTTAAAATGTTTTTATCTTTGATTTGTTTTAATTGGTTTGAGAGTTGGGCTACTTGGCGCTGGAGACCAGGGTTCGATTCTCCACTTGGCCATGGGAACTCACTGGGTGACCTTGGATGCATCACCCTCTCGGCCCCAAAAAACTCCATGATAGGTTCACCATACACCAGGAACAACCTGAAGACACACAACTATGACAGCAGTTTTAATTGGTTTTTATTTGCTCATCGCCTTGGGAGCCTTTGTGGGTTGGGAGGCAATACAGAAATACAGAAATACTATAAATAACTTTTAATTCATACTGATAAGCTTTCTTTTTCCCCTAATAGTATCATTCTCTTTTCCAAACTGTGATTCAGGTCAGGTCACCTACTAGTTTTGGAAGATTTGTGAAGGCATTCCGAGACGTGAGCGCAAAGCAGTCATGGGGCTGGTTCACCGTGCGTGCTCAGCATCCCAAAACTGGTCTCTTAAACAGTTGTATGAATCACAGCCCATGCCAGGAAGACTAGAAGAAACTGTAGGTTAAAAACAGAAGACAGCGTAGTCCAAAGCATGAGCAGCCATGGTATGCTCAGGCGTGACTCAGCCTTTTTTGCAAAGGTCAAAGCCCACAGCTCACTCGACGAATAGTGGTCGAGGCCTTGCAAGCTTCATTTTGGCTGCTTAGCTCAGGACGGAGATTTTTAGGTCACACAGACAGGTGGCTACTTTGGATTTCTGCCCCTGGCCTCACTGGTCCAGCAAAGGCACTTTTTGATTTACAGGTAGACCTCAGGTTACAAATTGCATGTATAGCTGATAGGGTTGCCAGTTCAGAACTGTTCCAGACCCTGAAATTTCCAGCCAAAAACCTGAGATTTCGGGATAGCCACTGGTGACATTATTAAGCACTATATATTGAGTATCAAGCACAGAGATGGTTAAAAATAAAAATAAAAAAATAGAGAACAACAGATGCAATTAATAGGTAGATAGTACAGAACACCAGATCAGCTATCTTATATTTATAAAAGAATGCCATCTGAATGTCGGCATGGATGTGGCTCTAAAGGAACTTATATCCATATGTGGTGGGAGTTTGAAAAAGTACAAAGATGTTTTGAAAGAAATCGAAGAGGAAATTAATAGAATTATAGGAGAAAAGTTGAAAATAAATAAATAAAGATGGCTGGTTATTAATGTTAAAGATACTGGGGTATAAAAAGAGGAGGAATATTTAATTAAACAATTATTAACAGTGGCAGAGGCAGTGATTGCCTCTGGGTGGAAGGATGAAGAAAAGTGGGGCTTTAACAGATGGAACTATTATATAGCAGACTATATGCTGTTTGATTTTACATTGAAGAAGAGCAGGTTATACTTACGTCAGCTGAGAGAAGAGAACTGGTCCAGGAGATGGGAGAAATTGAGTTTGTAAGGAGAGAGAGGGCTACGAAGTTGTGCATGATAAGAGTTAAAATGGTATGCCACATAAAGGGAAAAAGAAATTAATTATGAAATACCATTCCAGGGATGGAGGGGTGGAGGGAAGAAGGGATGAAATATAAATGTTGTGCATAATTTCTATATATGATTAATAATTCAATTTTTTTTAAAAAAGCGTATTAAGCACAGAGTTGCTCACAGCTTGCTATTCAAACACATGCACATGGAATATATTTTCCTGTTTGTTAATGAAGACACAAAGCTGAAGAAGCTCCTCCCAGATCAAGATGAGACGGAGGGATTATTCCTTCTCACATCCTCAGGGAGGTGGGATAAGGACCATTCAAGAAGCCCCTGCCTTTCGATGCCCTGCTGTCTGATGACTCACTCTTTTGATGCTTCCAATTTAAGAACAAGTTTCCTTAATTGAGCAGGGGTTTGGCCCTTCTTCAGTTCTTCTTGCCCATAGAGGCTCTCTTGGAACTGCTCACATGCACGTCCGGCTTGCAAAGCAAGCTGAGGGGAGAGGGAAAGGCCCCAAGCCAGCTGAGAGACCGTGCAAGTAGCACACACATTGTTGATAACAAGTGAGCCTCCATAAGTCCTTCATGCTCCCCACAGTACAGTGCATGGGTTCCGCTTTTCAACCAGTTCCATTTTCTGACAGTGCTCTGGTCCCTAACTTGTCAGATAAGCATGAGATAAGCAGATTTCCACTGAACAGTAGGAGGACCTTCTTAACAGTGAGAGCAGTTTGGCAATGGAAACAACGTCCTAGAGAGGTGGTGAGGTCTCTTTCTTTGGATCTTCTAAAGCAGTGGTTCTCAACCTGTGGGTCCCCAGATGTTCGTGGACTTCAGCTCCCAGAAGCCCCAGCCACTATGGTCAATGCTCAGGGCTTCTGGGAGCTGAAGTCCACAAACATCTGGGGACCCACAGGTTGAGAACCACTGTTCTAGATGGAGATCCTGCACTGATCAGGAGGTTGGATTCAACGGTCCACAAGGTCCTTTCCAAGGCCATTTCCGCACTTGCCTGTTATAATGCTATTATTTCTCTTTCAAGACCCTATGGAATCCTGGGGTTTGCAGTTTAGGGAGGGGCCTTTGAGGAGAGGAGGAAACAGAGGCCTTTGAGGCCCCTCCCTAAACTGCAAACCCCAGGATTCCATAGGATCTTGAAAGTGGAATAATAGCACCATAGCAGGCTAGTGCGGAAATGGCCCAAACCTTTGATTCTATGATTCTGTGCCTTGAGTTGGCAGGGCGGAGGGGAGAGGACAGAATCTTGCCCTTCCCAGTCCGCACAGCCACAAGCCAACTGCTGTAGTCTTTCCCAGCTTGTGGTTCTTCTTCATCAACAATTTTTGCCATCCTGACCACTCTCTGGTATTGCTTTGCTACATGCCTCAGTTTTCATCTGCGGAGGCTGTATAGTTTGCTTCGCCTCTGCCTAATAGGCAGCCAAAATTCTCTTCTCCCTTTGGAAGGGGATGGCTTTAAGCTCTTCCGAACAGTCCAGCAGTGGAGAGGACGAGGTGGACCTCTTCAATCAACCAGTCAGTCAGTCAATTACTTTAGGCAGGTCCCACCTTTTCCACAAAATGGGCCTTGAGGCTGTTTATAAAATAAAGAGAAATACCGGTAAAACCGCATATCGATTAAAAATGCACACAAAATGTTAAGATTAAAATGAAGGTGTCCAGGGGACGGTGACCAAGAGGGTCAATAGCCCTGGAAACCCTGAAGCCCTATGAGGAGCAGCTTAGGGAGCTCCCAGGTATGTTTAGCTTAGAGAAGAGAAGGTTGAGAGGTGACATGACAGTCTTGTTTAAGCATTTAGAGCAGTGGTTCTCAACCTGTGGGTCCCCAGATGTTCGTGGACTTCAGCTCCCAGAAGCCCTAAGCATTGACCATAGTGGCTGGGGCTTCTGGGAGCTGAAGTCCACGAACATCTGGGGACCCACAGGTTGAGAACCACTGATTTAGAGGGATGTCATATGCAGGAGGGAGGAAGCCTATTTTCTGCTGCTCCAGAGACTAGGACATGGAGCAATGGCTTCAAACTTCAAGGAAAGAGATTCTGCCTAAACATTAGGAAGAACTTACTTATGGTAAGAGCAGTTGGACAATGAAATATGCTGCATGGGACTGCAGTGGAGTCTCTTTCTTTGGAGTTTTTTTCAATAGAGTTTGGATTGCCATTTGTCAAAGGGAGTGCTTTGATGGTGTCTTCCTCGTGGCAAAAGGGGGTTGGACTGGATAGCTCTTGGGGTCTCCTCCAGCTCTAGGAGTCTGTGTCTCAGTACAGTTGTTATTTAAAACTAACCGTAGGCGCATGTTTGAAAGGAGACGACCAAGTCTGATCCGGTTCTTTTCATATTTGTGGGAGTTTATCCTGTTCATGATGTTCCCAGCACTCGGTAACCCAATAGTATTCTGCTTTTGGACATGGAAATTCCACGTGGCCATCCTTGTTACTGACAGACATGCAGGAATACTATGCAAATGTTTCTTTGACAGAAAATTTGGTACCAGTGGCAGAAATAACACGGAAAGAACAGAGAGAGTTTCCTGTATCCCTAAAAAAGAAGGGCACATCAGCTTTTTATTCAAAACTAACAATACACACATACGAAATGAAACAACCAGGTCAGCTAAGCTTTGTATGATACGGGAAAACATTTTGAAACTTCCAGAGACCACTTGAAAGCACCCTCCAAAATGCATCCAAGGATGATTGTGTTTTTTTCACTACCTAGTCTATTATTAAATTATGATGTATCTTTAATTATGATTTTAATTATGCTATATATGTATTTGAATGGTTTATGTTTTTAGTGTATTTTAGTCATAATGTGTTTTTAATCAGTATGCTGGTGTTTTTAATTGTATTTTCACCTCTGTTGTACCATTCCTCGAGCCTTGGGGAGGAGGCGGGTAACAAACCAAATTTGCTGCTGTTGTTATTTGAGGATCCAGACTTAGGCCATTTCTGCACTAGACAGTTATAGCGCTTTGATTCCACATTCAACATCCTATGGAATCCTGGGGTTTGCAGTTCCAGGAGGGGCCGGCTGTCCCCTCTCAGAACTGCAAACCCCAGGATTCCATAGGATGTTGAAAGTGGAATCATCGCGCTATAACAGACTAGTGCGGAAATGGCTTGAGACTTTTGAAAGCAGCTGAAAGACTGGGAAAGCGGAGAATTAATTGAGACGGTTCCTGCCAAACCACGACATTTGGAGGGTACGTGTCTCTCTCTCCTAGGATTTTCTCAGTGAGATTTATTCAGAGGAGACTTGCCCTTGCCTTCCTCCAAGGCTGAGGGAGGGAGGCCTGCCCACAGTCTTCCAGCGGGTTCGACAACTGAGCCAGAATTTGAGCTGTGGCCTCCTGGCGTCCCAATCCAATGCTCAAACCACATGGCCATGTTGGTTCTCTTGCCAAGAAACACTTGTGTTTTTAAACACAGGGATTTTAAACATGGAGTTGCAGAATCTAGGCAGTACAATACACCTGGAGCACGCCATATGCTCGTGAGGCACCTTGGCTATTTGGTATCTCTAGTTATTATTTTTTTTAAAAAAAAGGCAATGGTTTTTGGCTTTTTAAAAAGCATTTGAATGACAGGCGTATTGCAGTCGGAGCAAAACGTTTAGAAATGTGTAACACAAGTGTGTTAAGTTCCCAGGCAGTGCCCCAGCACTTGAAAATAGGAGTGCTGTGAGTCTTCCTCTATTTGTACCTGTGCAAGGCTGGACGGTATGTGCCTCCAGCGCACGCTCGCCCTCCGCTTGTGCCAATTTGTTCTCCTGTGAATCGTTCCAACAACTGCCATGGAAAGAGAGGAGCCTCTCTCACACAAAAACCGGTCACGGCATTTTAATGTGCAAATGGATGCCTCTAGAGCAGTGGTTCTCAACCTGTGGGTCCCCAGATGTTCGTGGACTTCAGCTCCCAGAAGCCCTGAGCATTGACCATAGTGGCTGGGGCTTCTGGGAGCTGAAGTCCACGAACATCTGGGGACCCGCAGGTTGAGAACCACTGCTCTAGATGGAACTTTTTATGTGCAATTTATATGTAAATCTGCCTTCATTCATGGTCTTTCACAGAGTGTTCAGCTCAGACTATGGGAAGGTTGCTTTTTGGGATGACGGCGTCCAGAATGCCTCACCCAGCATGGCCACTTGGGCATTGTTAGCCAGAAAAGTAACTTTTCCATGCTCTGGATCACCATCCTTCATTTCTAACCTGTTTTCTCACCATCTCCCCCCTCTTAACCAGGAAAAGAAATCTATTGAAATGCAGAAGTGACCTCTCACGTTAAGGGGTGGTAAACACGCTCCAGATTTTAGTCTGAACTTTAAAGCGGCTACCCATGGTGCTGGACCTCCTTTGGAGACAGGGCTCAGTACCATGGGATAAGTTTCTTTAAAATTCAGACTAAAACTAGGACAAGCCTCTGTGGCATATAAGCCACCAGACACTATTTTTAAGGAAGGGGGAAAAACCCAGAATCTACCAAATGTTTACGGGCTGGCCCCTCCCAAAACTGCACAGCCCAGGATTCCAGAGGATGTTGCAAGTGGAATAATAGCGCTATAGCAGTCTAGTGCGGAAATGGCCTTAGTTTGGGCAGCTCCACTTTAGAATGTAAATGAAATAGCAGGAACAAAACACACTGCATTGTTAATATTGTTGTCATTATGAAGCCCTGCATGCTGAAAAGCAGCAGCTCAGGGGAAAGGCACAGGGAAACACAAAGGACTAGGAATGGCACCAAAGCAGGGCCTTGGTCCATGTTCATTTCTGATGCGTCAGGAGGGGTCGGGTAGATTTTTCCCTCTCATACTGCAAAATGTTTGGCATCCACTTTGGGTTGATCACTAAGCCATTTCCACACTAGACTGTTATAGCGCTCTGATTCCACTTTCACCAGCCTGTGGAATCCTGGGGTTTGCAGTTCCAGGAGGGGCCGGCCGGCCCCTCCCGGAACTGCAAACCCCAAGATTCCACAGGCTGGTGAAAGTGGAATCAGAGCGCTATAACAGGCTAATGCAGAAATGGCCTACATTCCACTATCTTCTAAGCAGTATCACTTTTTGTAATTGTGATCCTATCTGTGGCCATTTCTTTCAGAGTTTTTGTAAAGTTGAGATCACTCCCAGAGCACTGGAATCACTACTTTTACTACTTCTATAATAATAATAACAATAATGACATTAAGAGTAATTTTCCCATAACAACAATATAGAGGACAATAAGCAACATGATTTGCATCTTTCCAGATCTTATTACTTCCCTCCACTCCCCGGCCCCACAACTGTCCCTTAGGCTTTAATATCATTCTGTGCTGCATCCAAAGGACTGGATTTATGTCGGGGAAAGCTCATGCTAAAATTAAAACCAGTTGGTCTTAAAGGTGCTGCCGCATCCCTTATTACTTCCCCTACCTTCTTCCTTTTTATGCTTCAAGAGACCATACAGGGATCTTTCCTTTACAGGGGGTCTCATGTTCCACGGTTTCAGTTATAAGCAGTCTGAAAATATTAAATGGAAAATTCAGACATTCATAGAATCATAGAAATGTATAGTTGGAAGAGACCCCCGGGGCCATCCAGTCCAACCCCCTGCCATGCAGGAACACCCATCAAAGCACTCCCTTCGACAGATGGCCATCCAGCCTCTGCTTAGAAACCTCCAAAGAAGGAGGAGACTCCACCACACTCCATGGAGGCAGCAGAATATTCCACTGCCAGACACCCCTGACCGTCAGGAAGTTCTTCCTGAGGTTCAGGTGGAATCTCCTTTCCTGCAGCTTGAATCCATTGCTCCTCGTCCTGGTCTCTGGAGCAGCAGAAAACAAGCCCGCTCCCTCCTCAACATGACATCCCTTCAAATATTTAAACATGGCTATCATGTCCCCTCTTAACCTTCTCTTCTGCAGACTAAACATACCCAGCTCTCTAAGTCTGTCCTCATAGGGCACGGCTTCCAGGCCCCTCACCATTTTGGTCGCCTTCCTCTGGACTTGCTCCAGCTTGACCAGGTTCTTCTTGAACTGGGGTGCCCAGAATTGGACACAGGATTCAAGGTGAGGTCTAACCAAAGCAGAGTAGAGTGGTACCAGTACCTCCCTCGATCCAGACACCATACTCCTATTGATGCAGCCGAGAATTGCATTGGCTTTCTTGGCTGCCGCATCACACTGCTGACTCGTGTTCAGCTTGTGATCTATTAAGACTCCTAGATTCAGCAGCTACAGGTCCTGCCCACCAACTGAATCTCCCCTCCAGCAACACTGCCGCAAGAAAGGTCTCTGGTGTTACCAGAAGTAGTCCTCGTCCCATTGTAATATAGGGTTTGGTACTATCTGCAGTTTCCGATCTCCATGACAGGTCTTGGAATGTGTTCCCCATGGATAATGGGGGGCACAACTGTAATAATGGCTGGAATGCACTTGGTGACTTGCGTCGGTGCAAGGGGACTTACCTTCTTCTGTGCGAAACAGAACTGAGCAGTGTAGAACATCCACATTCTGCAAGGGGCTGCTGTTGCATTGCTACATAGAGGAGCCAGCAAAGTGGCGGTTGCGCATCGCAAGCAATGCACAGTGGAACCGACGTGCAGTGGGACCCAAGGCACAACAGATGTCCATCGGACTCTCTTGCCAGTATAGTGTCTCGGGCCCTTTCCGCACTAGACTCTTACAGCGCTATGATTCTACTTTCAACATCCTATGGAATCCTGGGGTTTGCAGTTTCGGGAGGGGCCGGATTCTACTTTCAACATTCCATAGGATGTTGAAAGTAGAATCATAGCGCTGTAAGAGTCTAGTGCGGAAATGGCCAAATAGGCGGTTATTTTTTCACACCCCCTCTCACTCCAGCTGGCAGAAGGAAGCCACGGACTGGCACATACCATTCAGCGATGAGTTTTCCTAGATAGAAATAACCTACCCGATCCGTCCAGCCTGAATCACGGCCGGCTAGAATATCAGGCCAGGTGTCTTCAAAGGACAAAGGACACCGTGTCTGTGCGCTTACACTTCCCTCCCACTAGCTATGGGGTGGAAACAGGGGGGCAGGCTGAGCTATTCCCCATCTTCCACTTATCCATACACCAGTATTTAATTCTTTTAAAAAAATCATTTTTATTAGACATAATCTACATAAAATAAAAGTTAACTAAGATATATGACAAAGAACAAATTACACATAAGAAGAAACTACACACTCCAACACCCTGATCCCAACCCCTACCTATATATAACACACACAAAATGTGACAAAAACCACAACTAACTTTTTTTTTTTACTAAAAGAATATAACTTCCAACTAACTTTTCTGCAGATATACTTTAACTCTTAAAATCTACCTCTGTCTTATCTATAGGTTGCACTGCATCTATAGGCATTGCTGCACTACACTGCTGTAGTGCTATTTCTCCACTTTCAACCTCCTGTGGAATTCTGGGGTTTGTAGTTTCCTGAGGCCAAAGAGCTCTCTTGCTGGGAATCCTCAATGCCCCTCCTTAAACTACAAATCCCAGGATTCCATAGGAGGTTGAAAGTGGATAATAGCACTATAACAGTGCAGTGTGGAAAGGCTCTAAGATGCCTCCATATTCTTCAGGGAAGAATGGCTTCCCGCAGAAAATAACTGATGCTTCCAGTGGTAGAGGAAGAGCATGGCCAGAAATGGCCTACGTGTGGAAGTATCACCAGTATAATCTCGAATAGTCAAAGGACTGGCTACCAGCATGCAAAACTGGCCATAAATTGGACTCAAAATGATTGACAGCGCTAAGCCTGGGAAGCAGCCCTCCTTCCACAGGCGCATCTAGGGTGGGGCAAGAAGGGTATGTGCCCTAGGCACCAATGCCAGGATAAGGGGTGCAAAAAAGCCAAAGATTTAGCAGAGGCAGAAGGGAGGAGGACACAGCCCTGGAGATAGAGACTCAACTTCCACACTTGCCCTAGACGCTGTTTGCAGCTCTGCCCCCTTCTCTTGTCTGTCTCCTCCAGGGTAGGAGAAATATGGACCAAACAGAACCTCCACCCCCTCCCTGCCCTCAAGCCCTTGCAATAATCCCCCATATTTTGCAAGGGGAATGCCACAAAGCAACCTCTCACCTCCCACAAAATCTCTCTTACTGCACCCGGTGGCTTCCGAGAGCACCAAATCAACTTTAAAAAAAAAAAAAAAATCCCACCACTTCAAATCAATAAATAAACCTGACATCACAATTAGGAACGACTTCTGGAGTGACTGCTTAGGGGATTCTGGGAAATGCAATGCAAACACAGGAACTTTTCCCCAGCTCTGTATGCACACAGGGAGAGGAGAGTGTCAGGAAGGCTGGGTCTGTATCTCGCCACGCTCCCTCGCAGGAGCCAAGGGCTGGCACCCTTCCCATCACCCTGGGTCCCGATCCAGTCCTACCTTGACTCAGCAGGTGCCTCGGAGGAGGCCCTTGGCCAGGAGGTCAGCGCCCTCCCCTTCCTTCCTCCCACCCGCCCCGGTCCTTGGTATCACGTAGCCCCCTTGGTTCCGCTCTGCAACGCAGGCCAAGGATCGGGTTCCTTCAGCAAAGGGGATGGATTACAGCGCGGTGACTTAACGGTCTCGCGGACCAGAGCAGGAACACGACCCTATTGAGCCTCTTTGGACCCTCCTTGGTGCCAAGAGGGCCATGGGGTGGCAGGGGAAAGCAAGGAGATCTATGGAAATCTATCCACAAGATCAGTGATCTACATTTTATTCTTTAAAAAGCCTTTTTTTATTTATTGTTTTTATATTAAAAAAACAAATAAAATACATAATCCATAAACAATAGTAATATTTATAAGAACTGACGATACAATTATACGTATCTTCATAATCTTCCTCTATTCTTTCCTTAACGTTTGCGAATCTTACATAACCGTACTTCCAAAAGAAAGAGAAGAAAGTTCCAATTAACTTCTTTGATCCTGGTATAAACCATCAAATAAGCATTCAGTACACCACAATGTATAAATCATTGCACGGCATTGCTTATAGACTTTACCAAGTATAATTTGTGATTCCCATCTTTGGTTTAGTCTGATTTTTCCACTGCAAAGTGCTGTGTGAGCTAGCCTTGAGTTTCGATTCTTTCAAGGTAATTGTTGAAGGGTGGTGATTCACTGATGGCTTTATCGTCTGTCCCTCCTTTTAATCTTTGAGTTAAGGTACCTGCCATTTTTACTTCTGATAGATTATAAAGCCTTTATGAATACAGTCAGCCCTCCACGTTAGCTGTGGCTAGGGGTGCAGAATGCTTGCAAAAGTGGGGAAACTGCAAATATCAAAATGTGTGTGTGTGTGTTTATTTTCGAGCAGAGGGTCAAGGCATGTGGGGAGAGAGGATACCCAAGGTCCAAACTGGAGCCATTTCCACACTAGCCTGTTATAGCGCGATGATTCCACTTTCAACATCCTCTGGAATCCTGGGGTTTGCAGTTTCGGGAGGGGCCGGCCGGCCCCTCCCGAAACTGCAAACCCCAGGATTCCAGAGGGTGTCGAAAGTGGAATCATCACACTATAACAGGCTAGTGCGGAAATGGCCCTGGTCTCCAGAGTTGTAGTCCAGTGCTCAAACCACCGCGCTAGACTGGGGCACATACCGTTAAATATGCCAACGATGGAAATTTCTGGAGCTGGCAAAAAATCTCGCTCCATATTAAAGTGATTTATTTGGGTATTTTACACGAATGTAACTTGAACTATGCGTTGTCTTCTTCTAAGTTTTGCGTCTTAATTTATTGTTGCTTTTTGTGTTTGTCTCTGGTGTCACCCCTGAAACAGGCCATTCAGTTCAATGCAGAGACTTGAAGCACGTTGGGTTTTTTTTACAGAATAGCATATTTCCTCAAGGCTTTTTAAAGAATGCAAGGTAGACTATTAGCAGGCATGTGAGAGTCGTCCCCTCCTTTGCCTGTGGATTGTAATCCCTGCTTTTCAGTACCTGTTCTTGGAAGTCCGTCAAGACATTTCCCTTAAGAAGAACAGGGACAGGGGCATTTCAAACGAAGATGGACCTCCAGTTAAACTGAAACACACAGTGCTAAAACTGTAAATTGAAAACAGCAAACACTGACCTCACTAAAACACTAACCTATTAGCCAACTGAACAAGGCCATTTCCACACTAGCCTGTTATAGTGCTATTATTCCACTTTCAACCTCCTATGGAATCCTGGGGCTTGCAGTTTTGGGAGGGGCTGGTCGGCCGGCCCCTCCCGAAAGGCATACAACAACAACAACTAACAGAGGGAAAAAAGAACATAAGAAAAGGAAACAAAAGAAATGGATCATAGAATCATGTAGGGGGATATAGAGATTCCTACAGAAGTGTGCTCTCAGGTTAAAAAAAAATAGCATTCATAATTTTTATTTATTTTCATGGTTTTTCAGCTTTTGTGGGGGTCTTGCTCCCCTAACTCTCAGTCACATAGGGACGTGGGAGTTTGGGAGGCGATTCACCTCGGGCAGCAATGTTTCTGGGGCTTCCTGGCCCATAGCCACACCCCCGCGCACCCTGGCCACGACCGCGTGCACCCTGGCCACGCCCCCACACACCGCGGCCACGCCCCTCCTGGCATAGCCCCGCCCCCTCCTGCCCCCCTCCACACACTCCACGCTCTGCCACTGCTAACCCCACAAAACTGGAGGGGCCATTGTGTAACTAAAACTGGAACTCAGCTAAAACTAAGATGCAATAACAAAACCCATTATTAAAAGACTAATACGTTACATTAAACACATCCTACCTAAAATAACTAAAACACAAAAGAACTCTGACACACACACACATATGAACTGTAAGGGAAAAAAATCCATTGCTATCCCATATTTTATTCTGCCATACAGATCTATAATGCATTGGGCTTACTAGAATTACTAATACAATGGGCCCTCCTTATTTGCGATCTCCAGATCTGCAGTTTCGAGCAGCTGTGTATTTCGTACCATTTATCAATGCTAACTCCCTAAGCGGTTTCCAATGTATTTAGCTAATTGCCCCCAACAAGCTGGGTACTCATTTTACTGACCTGTGGAAGGATGGAAAGCTGAGTCAACCTGCAGCCCGGCAGGATCGAACTCACAACCTCGTGGCTGCAGTACCAGCATTTAACCACTGCACCATATTGCATCCTATACCTAAAATGGTGGCAAAATGCGCACAGATGTGCTGATGCTTCCGCGCACACAACACCACCATTTAGCATTATGGGACACAAGCATTTATCTTTTCTTATTCTGCAGATACAGTGGCTCCATTGTAATCCTAATTATAGATTAATACATCATTCGATTTTTTTATTGCTCAAAAAAAATCCATAAACAGTTTCCAATCTTTCAAAAAATCTTCAGTTGGTCTGTCTCTTAAAATCCATGTCAGTGTTGCCCAGCCACAGTTTCCAAAGGCCTGTTATGTTATGACAACACTATGTTGTCATCCCACCACAATGGGTTGTTTCCAGTCCAGGAGCCATGCTACCTCGCAATGCCATCACTAACCAGCGGCTATTTCATCCCCGAGAGCTGCAAATCTGCCCTATTTCATTTCCAGAAAAAATCTGTTAAGAACTTCCTTTAGCACTAATCTCGTGAAAATGCAATCCTATGAAAATGCAATCCTGTGAAAATGCAATAGCGTACCAGTGTTTCATGCCTTTACGACAGTGCTGCGCTGGTATGGCTTACCGAAAAAACCCCTACCAATCGGGAGCTGTGTGGGAGGGAAAAGGCAAGGAAAGGAGGTGGCCAAGGACACTGTAGTGCAGAGGGAACATTGGCAGTAATGATGCTACTCACCCGCTTAAGGCAAAAGTGTGACGTAAAGAGCATTCCTAACCCAACAGCATCACGGAAATGGCAATGCTGGGATTGTAACAGGAAAATGCACTGTTGAGTACAGCAAGGTTTTCCAAATGGTGTGTTGTGACACATTAATGTGCCACCTGTAGTGTGTTGGTGTGTTGGTGCAAGAGCAATGGCAGCAATCAGGACCGGGTGGGAGGGGGCTGCCTTTCCCCACCCTAGATGGACCTCTGGGTGCTGCGCATGCCTGATCCGTTGGAAAGAGTGGAAGTGAATGTGAAAAGACACGGGAGCTCTGTAGGTGTGCACCACGAGGTATTGTTCTCTCCGTTTATCACTGAGAGAGTGGAGTGTTGTTATTTTCTTATTTAGTTACTTACTTTGCAGCTGAATTACCCCTAAAATGGATAAGTTTCCAATTAAGAAATGAAAAGCTGATGAAGATGACATTTGCAATGTACAAAATGTAGCAGCTGTAGAGGAAACCGCTCAAGAATCGAGTGCTAAATGGTCTGTATTAGTATGTTCGTCAGTTTAAAACTCTGGTTTGCTAGTAAAACTGAAATTATGGTGTCACGAAATGATGCATGTCTAAAAAGTGCATCACCAACATGGAAAGCTTGGAAAGCTCCGGAGTGTGGTGCGGAAAGGGCCAAAGACTGCAGTTTGCACCCGTACTCCAACTCAGCTGTCTCCCACCCAGAAAAAAGGAACTTGCGCTTCACGCTCAGCAATGTAGGCTGCTGCCGGGACGCTGAATCGGGCCCCATGGAGCTGAGGACTGGCGTTGTGCCATGCTGCATGTGTACAGAAACGGGAGGGATGGCGGCACCTTGGCACGGCTGGCCCGAGGGATTCCTGAATGCTCGAAGGAGCAGGGGAACATGGGACGGGGGCTTCTATTAATAACGTGCCGAGTCAGAGGGGGCCACAAAGGCTCCCTCTCCCTCCCGGATGAAGCCGGCCCCCTGGGACAGAGTCTCTTCCCGGGTCCCACCTGGGGTTGTCTGTCTCTCCACAGAGTCAACGGGATGACCAACGAGCTGGAGAAGGTGGCGTTAAAGAGAAGGGAAAAACAAGCAAGCACAATTTGGGAATATGGCTCTCTCTTTGCTCTCATCTGCAAAGTAACATGGCTGAGAAAGGCTTATAGGGATCGGCCGCAGTCAGCACTTGCGGCCAAAATTTGCTTTTTGTCGTTGTGTGCCTGCTTCCGATTTATGGTGACCCCACGGGGACCCTATCGTGGGGTATTTGGGGGCTGAGATGGTGTGACTTGCCCTTGTCGCCAGGATCATAGTTCAGTTCTCAAACCATCACGCCACTCTTGCTCTCAGTCAAAATTTATCTGGTTCAAAAACTTAACCAGGAGCTGGTTAAGAAATTAAACAATGTAATAATTTGTGGATGTGGTTATTAGCTGTTTAAGTAGATCTGTAAAGGTAATGTAATATCATTTTGTCTATTTTCTCTTTCTCATAACAGTTTGGGGGGATCATAATCCTTTCGTGCTTTAGTTACGTTACGTTCTAGTTAATTTGTAAGTAGGCCATTTCCGCACTGCATTCTTATAGCGCGATGATTCCACTTTCAACATCGTCCGGAATCCCGGGGTTTGCAGTTTCGGGAGGGGCCGACTGCAAACCCCAGGATTCCAGAGGATGTTGAAAGTGGAATCATCGCACTATAAGAGTGCAGTGTGGAAATGGGCTTAGTGTCAATATTGTAGTGAGTTCGTGTTTAGTGTTCTTTTAGTTCAGTGTTTTAATATGATGTTTAAATTTTAGCTTATTTTAAAAATATTATTCGGCATTTTTATTTTGTGTAAAACTTGATACATAATTTTTTAAAAAAGCTTAACCAGGTGCTCACACACACAACCGTGGTAGTCACTGTCCCCAAAAAGTTACTTTTGCAAAAGTCTGGACTTTAGTAAACCATCTTGTCTTAACTTCCACACTACACAAATATTTGATCTCACTTCAGGGGTCAGAGCTCTGTTCTGTGGAATCCTGGGATTTGTAGTTCCATGGGGGTGCGGAATCCTCTGCCGCAGAGTTCTAGCACCTCACCAGACTCCAGTGCCAGCCTTCCTCGTGATGCATCACACAATTATAGTACTTTCATCCCATTTTAACTTCCGTGCCTCCCTCCGATGGGATGCTGGGATTTGCAGTTTGGCAAGAGGTTATTTAGAATCCTTTGCCAGGGAGTTCTAGTCCAGTGGTTCTCAACCTGTGGGTCCCCAGATGTTTTTGGACTTCAGCTCCCAGAAGCCCTAAGCATTGACCATAGTGGTTGGGGCTTCTGGGAGCTGAAGTCCACAAACATCTGGGGACCCACAGGTTGAGAACCACTGTTCTAGTCCCTCCCCCAACTACAAATCCCAGTGTTCCACGGGACTATTCCACGGGAGATCAAAATGCTATGTCACCCGATAGAATCTTTGAGTGACTCCCTTGCCAGCTAGTAAGAAAAGACATTGCCTCACTCGGGGCAAGCAGACCAGACGCAAGAAGAGCCTTGTAGTACAACCAGGCCTACAAATTGTTGATCTGTCATGCACCTCAATCAGACTGAATCTCATTCATGCTTCTCGCCTTTACTCAGAGAGGATCCCACATCACCGTTTTTACACGGTTGTTTACTTGGTGACCTCATCTGCATGGCTACGCGTCGGCTTTTTTTGGGTGGGATGTGTCTACGGCATGTGTCAAAGCCTCCGTGACACATCCAAACCAGAGTCACCCAGGGATGTTTGCATCCAGTGGATTCCACAACCACAAGGGCAAAAGTCGGGATTATCCATTTGGATGATCACGTAAAGACAAGGGAAAGGGGGATCTGTGTCCTAGGCTCTGGAGCAGAAAACATGCTTGCTCCATCCTTCATACGACATCCCTTCCAATATTTAAACACAGCTTGTTGCCTCTTAAGCTTCTCTTCTCCAAGCGAAATGTACCCAGCTCCCTAAGCTGTTCTTCACGAGGCTTCACAGTCTCCAGACCCTTCACCATTTTCGTCACCCTCCTCTGGACGTGTTCCTGCTCATCCATATCCTTCAGCTGGACACAGTGTTCCAGGTGGAGTCTGACCAAAGCAAAATAGAGCAGTACTGTCACTTCCCTTGACTCAGACACCATACTCCTGTTGATACAGCCCAGAATCGCATTGGCTTTTTTAGATGCTGCATCACACTGTTGACTCATGTTCAGCTTGTGGTCTACTAAGACTCCATGATCCCTTTCACATGTAATGTGGTCAAGCCAGGAGTCACCCATCTTATATCTGTGCATGTCTTTTTTTTTCCTGCCCAAGTGTAGTACCTCACCTTTCTCCTTGAAATTAATTTTGTTAGTTTCAGCCCAGTTCTCTAATCTGTTAAGATCATTTTGAATTCTGATCCTGTCTTTGGGGGTGTTAGCTACCCCTCCTAATTCGCCAGAATGTTCCAAGAAAGAAAGAATATATTCTTGTTTCCAAACACGGTGAAAATGCTTCATCTTCCCCTCTAATCATAAGACAAGAGTTTTGGATGATTCAGTTCTAAGTTGCCTCAAGCCCTTTTTTTTGCAAACAACTCATGCTCAGAACTGTTGCCTGGGGAAACACTTGCTGTGACGTCCCCTTAGAATATTTTTTTTTAAATTATTATTCATTAAACTATTTGTATCCCACCCAACATCATAAGATCACGGGTCACTTACAAAAAAATCAGTGTAAACAATTTAAAACGTAACAGTAGAAACCATCTAAACGTGCTAAAAACGAGAAATACGGGCAACACAGCATGATGTTGCTAAAATCCTTGTTCTACCAACACTTAAGGCTGCCAACTGTCCCTTATTATAAGGGATGTTCCGTATTTGAGGTCTCTTGTGGAGCCTCCCTTACTAAAGGGCCAGAAAGCTTGTCCTTTATGGGGTATCTCTTGAGGGCTGGCAAATTGTCCCTTTGGGGTTGTCCCTAATTTGAAAGCCACAAAAACTTTGCCCCTTCTGGGGTGTCCCTTATTGGAGAGCAGATAAATGTGTCCTTATGGGCTGCCAGACATCCCTTGGTATAACGGGTATCATTTATTCAGAGCTACAGTATGGCTCTCCCTTTCTGGAAATCCAGAAATCTTGTCCCCCGTGGGGTGTCCCTTATTTGAGGACTGGAAAACATGTCTGTTATTTGCTTGCCAAGTATCCCTTAGTATAAGGACTGTCTCTTTTCTGAGACGAGAAAGCTTCTCCCTTGTTTGAAGGCCAGAAACCTTGTTCCTTATGGGGAGTCCTCATTTGATTTCTGGAAAGTGTCTTGCTTATAGGGTTACCAGGATCTTTAATATAAGCAGTATCCCTTGTGCAAGGGCCAAAAGACTTGTCCCCAGCTCTCCATATAATTATCTGGCTTCTCCTAGGCTTAACCAGGATAAATTTCCATCTCCCCAAAAACTGTCCACTTCTAGTCCTACACAGGAACAGGCTAATATTCCGATTGATCTTTTTTTTTCCCCCCTTTCCTCCTGCTTTAGTCTCCGCTCATGTCCCAAAATACCGGCACTCTCCATGCTCTGGAGAGGCTGCGGGAGAAGAATGGCCCTGGCCCAGGCCCTTTGGCTCGCGGCCCCGGGTCCGTGAGCGCTGCACTCAATATAGCCGATGAGGTTGTCTCTCTTAAGGCACTTGGCCTCCGGCTCGGAGAAGAAGGGCTGGTGAGTAAGACACACGGCATGTGCCGCCCCGCAGGAGAACAACATGTGCTCCTGACAGTGTCTCCTTCGGGCCCAGCCAGAAAGAGCACCCAAGGCCCTTCCCTTCTGCAGAAAGGAGGAGGAGGAGAAGGCAGGGGCATTGGGACGGGGGAAGGTGTTTTTGGCTGTCCTGGAAGGCAGACCTGGTCTGAACCCATCCCATCCCTCTATCCACCTGGGACAGGGCGGCAATTATAGTTGAGTGACTCATAGAAACCTTCCAGAAGCTTGGTTCCTACCCTGAAAGGACTCTTCACTAGACTTTCTGTGCAGCCAGCAGAACTCCAGCACAAAGATTGCACCACTGCCCCAATTTGGCAGGGACGCTCCCAAACAGGCTCATGGAATCCTGGAGTTGGAAGAGACCCCGAGGGCCATCCAGTCCAAGCCCCTTCTGCCATGCGGGAAGACACCGGCCATTTCTGCATGACATTCTTATAGCGCGATGATTCCACTTTCAACCTCCTATGCAATCCCCAGGATTCCATAGGAGGTTGAAAGTGGAATCATCGTGCTATAAGAGTGTCGTGCGGAAATGTTCACCATCAAAGGCCAAGGGTGCGGGAAGCATCAGCTACCACTGTTTTGGACCATTCCTCGGCGAGACAGAAAGAGGAGATCACAGAACAAAAACAGACCTGAGACGGATACATTTATAAAGATCTTTCTTTCTTTCTTTTTTCACTGAGCTACAACATAGAACAAAGACAAAGATCCACAGAGAGTCTCCGGTAGCTTTTTTCGTTTTGTTTTTTAAGCTCTTTTTTCTTAAAAGTGGTCTGCCCCTTCTCAGATGCAAACAGGGAGCAGAGGAAAGGGGGGCAGAAAAGGTGGGAGCAAACTGTGAGGTGATGGAGCGAGCACCCCCGGACACACACGCGCACACACACGCACAAAATGAACCATGCAGGGCAAAGACCTCAGGCCCCCGGGTCCCAGGGGGCTCTGCTGCAGTCCAAAAGGCCATCACTCCCCCTCCCGCGTGTGACTGGGGCTGGGGCAGAGAGGAATCCATTGCTGGTTACAGGTCTTCATAGCACAATTCTCCCCGACCCAAGACTTTTCTGCCTGGCCGTCCCAAAGTGTCCCATCACCTTAAAGTTCCAAAGACCACATTCACACACACAGACCTACAAGTACTTCCCAAGGTTGTGAGCAAATTGGGGAGAGAAGGCAAGATGGTCAGATGAGGGAGGGAGGCAGGAAGAGGCAGGAGACCGTGGCATGAGGACACAGTGCATAGATTCAGGGGTTCAGGAATGACAGCGTTCCATTCCTGGGGATGAGGGAAATACACGGAAATTGCTTTGCTGGGTGGGGGGAGTGAGGGATAAGGGGGTAGATAAAGTAAGATACACCTGTAGCTCTGTTCTACTCTGGCCAGCATCCCAGGTTTGCTCACGTGGGTCCCACTCACAGTGATAAAATATTGCCAAAAGAGAAAGAGGGGAAATTGTCACGGACTTTCCCTCACCTGTGAAACACCCCGCATGCTGTTTGATCCCCTGGATTGTTCTTAACTGCTAAAAGTCCTGCAGTGGATGGAAAGTGCCAGGACTGGGCATCAGGTATCGCTCTCGGTCACTCTCTCTGCAAAGAAGTGGCGTGGAATGGTCTCCAAGGAGGGAAAGAGGGGGCAGGGGTCCAGGAGCTGGGCTTTTGCATCCCTTCTGCACCTAGAAAGGGGGCTCAGGCCCAAACACTCACCTCTCCTCCTGCCCCAACCATTCCCACTACTTCCAAATCCGGGATGATGCAGCAGTTTTGGAGTACTAAAGGAGTGATGAGAGAACAGAACCTACTGGGGTCTCCCCCCCATGGTCTTGTCTGGTTTCCTATGAGCAAAGGGGTGGGGAGCCAGGATCAGGCCGGAAGCCCCGTCGTACAACCTAAATGCCACCTCATCCTTTCTCCCCACCCCGTCCCCTCCATTTGAGGCTCAGTGACAGCCAGGAGGATGAGTACAGGCAGGACACTGGTTGTTTCTACAGAAGGTAAGAGGCAGAGGAAGAGTGTTGCCCGGCGTGGTGGCAAAGATCCGTGGCAGCCCCCTGCAAAGGTCAGGAGGACGAGCTCCCAGTCTCCACAGTGCAGGCTGGGGTATAGGGTCGGGAAAGAGAATGTGCTTGGTTCTCACAGGAAGGGGATATGGGAAGGGGTTGTGGCATGTGTGGTCCTCTCCACACGGGGAAGGGGCACAGCGGCTTCCCCTCAGGTCCCCGTCCAACTGTGGCTGCATCTCTTCAGGCAGGGGTACAGCAACAAGGCCCCGGCCACCACGACAAACAGGGCAAAGGGTTTCATCCCTCCAGCTGGGACCTAAATGAAAAGAGAAGGGAAGAGAGTGAAGGCAGTGATGGAGCCCTGCAACGCTCCCCCCACCCGACTGAATCTCCCTTGCATGCATTAGAGATCATTGAACCACCCTAAGAGCCATTGAAGCGCATTGTGGCCTTATTTCTCCAACCGTAGCTCTGCTGCTGAAGAGGTGGAAGCACCAAGTCAGCTTCCATTCCCTTCTCTACCTCTGCATCTTCTACTTCAGTTAGAAGAGCTAAGAAAAAGCTCTTCTTCAGTGGTTCCAAGTAATTCTGCTCCCAAACACACATACAGTCCACCAGTTCAATTAAGATGAAAGAAGTACAACTCTCCAGGGATTAAAAAAATGGGTTTGAATCCAGTGAAGCTATAGTTCCAGCATCACCTGGATGTACTCAGGGGCCTTTGGCAAATCACCTTCTCCAAGCCAAAATTTCTCACCTGTGAAACAGTAAACTCACAAGACTGAAGCCATTTCCGCAGTAGCCTGTTATAGTGCTATTATTCCACTTTCAACATCCTATGGAATCATGGGGTTTGCAGTTTCAGGAGGGGCCTTTAAGGATGCTGAAAGTGGAATAATAGCACTACCGGGCTACTGCAGAAATGGCCTAAGCCACAGTGCAGGTGTAAGGAACTGATCCTTTCCCAGGCTCCAAGCTGCTAAGTCCAGATCAGCAAAGTACTGTGGTCAAGGCAGGAGAGGAATTTAGCAACCAGAGTTTCCCTGGTGCAAATTCTCACATTACCTGCAAACATTCCAGATGGCCTTACAAGCAAGGCACTCCTCTCAAGAGTCAGCTCCCTACCCGTAATACAAAGCCGATCTTCCAGACTGATGTCAGGATTACTGATCTAATGTATGTGAATGTAAGTGCAGCCAATGGAGAACTTCCCAGCTCTACAGAGCTGAAGTGCCTGTGGCGCAACTCTGTACTCCATCAGTCCACCTGAAGAAGAGGACTGAAATCCACAGAAGGTCAGCCTAAAATAAATCAGTGAGCCTTAAAGGTGCTGCTAGATTCTTCCCCCAACTCCTTTACCCTCTTCTCTTCTAGCTGTGTAGAGAGGCTGGGTTAGTATACTGCGGGTCAAAATGTATTTTGCTTAGAGGAAATTCTTTGCAATGAACTACGGTGTGCCTACTCAGGTAGGGGTCCTGTATCCCTGTGCAACCTCGGTGGCCCTCTTCTGTGAATTTGGAACCCATATTAGAGTCACACCTTGACTGGGCCAGCCAACTGGGCTCATAAATACAGTATGTGCAACCTTTAAAGACAACCTAACATCACCTCTGTTAGAGTGGGATTGTCTTCGTTTCCAGCTCATGGTCTCATTCCTTACCCTGGTCATCTTCAGATGTGTCAGACTATATCTCTCATCATCCTCAGCTAGCACAGCCAAGGTATTGGGAGTTTCAGGCCATTGGCTGGGCTAGCTGGAAGATGGTGGGTGCTAGAGTCCTACACGTCCCAAGGGTGCCGGCTGGGAAAGGCTGCACTATATCACACCTGCTGCTTTGGAACTCCAGTCCTCCCAGTAAGGACCAATCCTTCCATAAGTGCCCAAACGAGCATCTACTGGGTATAAATTCTGTGCCAAACCCAATATCCTTTCAGAAGCAGCTGGAGATGTTGGGAGCATCTGAAAGACAAATCCTAGGCACAAAGCTCCTAGTCCGCAGTGTAACCAGTAATGGTTCGATTTTTTCCGTTTAACCTACGCACCAGAGAAGGGCTGTACAGAGCTTCCAAGCATTGGGGGTCCTCTTCACCCCAGTACCTCTTCATGGCCTTAAAACCTTTGGGACTTTTGCCTCTACCCTCAAAGGCAGGCAAAGTATGGTGGGTCTCCCAAAGGTAAACAAAAAAATGCCATCCTTTAGAGGGAATGGGGAGCATTTTCTCCACATGTTTGCCCCTTTGGGCCAATTTAGGCCAAGAAGAAGCCTTTTAGAAAAGGAGGTAAACAGAAAATTACGTCTGCTCACTTCCCATTATGAAAAAAGGGCTCTCCTAGGCCTCAAATTGCCCAGGGAGGGTTAAAATGGTGAAAATGCCCCACAACTAGATGGCATGGGTGGGGGAATGATTTTGGGGGGTTGCAGGGGGGGTTGCAGGGGGTACAGCCCCCCAAGGTCTCCTGAGGTCAAGGTAGTCCCTAGCCTTCCACAGCTGCCCATACCTGCCCTACCGGTTTACTCTGCCTAAGCGTCCCATGCCTTCAACTCCTCTTTGTCTTCCAAAACACCAAGTCCAAAATGCATGTGTTCTCCTCACAGTCATCACAACCACAACGTGCAACCAGAATTAAACCTGTGAATTAATTATGGTCACAGATTTACTGCATCTACCTCAATGTAACTGCAAAAATGAATTTCTGTTTAGAATTCTAGCTCCTCCCAGGCAATGTGCCATGAAGCCCAGGACAACCTCTCTTTGTGATGGATTCACATTATTGAAAACTCATTGTATGTTTAGAAGCACTGAGGATCCTCCAACCCACTCAGATTAATCCCAGAATAATGTGGCCATTACCAGGCACCCTCTCTGGCTTCAATCTAAGTACAGTATGCTTAACTTAACTGAATCACACTAAGGGGTACTGAAGTGCCTGGGAGAATGATTTTTGGTAACAGCCGTTTTGTGACACTTGTATATTTACTTCTATGTAGCATTCAAAGGCTCTGCTTAATGGAAAAGCAACCCCAGGGGCAGGGAAGGAAGGAAGACCCCGTCAACCTACCTTAGAAGGTTATCGTAAGGATTTTAAAAAATTGGGAAGAGGACCAACTTGTATGCCACTTTGTGGGCCTTGGAGGAAAAGTCAAATATAAATGTAACAAGGAAAGAAAGAAAGAAAGAAAGAAAGAAAGAAAGAAAGAAAGAAAGAAAGAAAGAAAGAAAGAAAGAAAGAAAGAAGAAAGAAAGAAGGTAGGTAGGTAAGTAGGTAGGTAGGTAGGTAGGTAGGTAGGTAAAGAAATCGGGGAGACATGCTGGAAAGTGAGCAAGGTATGGTACATAATTAACCAGACTCTTGACTTGGGATCTATCTGCACTAGATAGTTCTTTCACTTTCATACCACTTTAACTGCCACGGCTCTATCCTATGTAATCGTGGGGTTTGCAGTTTAGTAAGGTGCTTTGCATTCTCTGCTAGGCCGTTCTAGTCCTTTCTCTTGAACTATAGCACTGGAAGAGTTATCTGGCAGATAAATCTATGCCCCCCAGCATACTACAAATCCCAGGATATTATAGGAGGGACTCATGATGATAATTAAAGGAATGTGACACTGCTATAACCATGTAGTATGGATTTACTCCTTAGACTATGGCAAAAGTGCCTGAGCCGTGTCCCTCCAGATGTCCTTTGACTGCAGCTCTCATAATCTTTGACCACTGGCTGGGAGTGATGGGAGCTGGAATCCAATAGTATCTGGAGAAAAATAGGTTGTTCACCACTGCTTCAGCAATAACCTGTCTGTATGTGAATCATCTGTTATTTAATCTATTCACTGTACTGGCCGCTTGTCATAACAAATAGCCTATCTCAAAGTGGTGTGTACTTTTAGAAAACGACAACTGTATTGATGCTTGTCCACCAATAAACATTTCCCATCTGCTCACTACATGGAGACATGGGGGCACGACCTCAGGGGGAATCACGTGGCCCCTGGGGCTGCTTTTCTGCCTCGCCCCTCCCAAGACATCTCTCACTCCCATTGCCCTGATTTAGGTTTTGCACAAACCCAAGAGAATCAGCAGTCTCCAAGGACCACGCTTCCACTATAAAACAACACCCCTTTCCTTTACGTACATCCAAGTTTTCACAAGGACGGGGTGGTGCACCCTGCCAAAAGTCTGGAGGTGTGTGAGGGGAACTGTTGAAAGTTAGTTCTTGCCTGCTTCATGATCATTTCTGCACTAGACTGTTATAGTGGTTTTATGCCACTTTCAACATCCTATGGAATCCTGGGGTTTGTAGCTTGAGGCCCCTCCCTAAACTTCAAACCCTAGGACCCCATAGGATGTCGAAAGTGAAATAATAGCACTATAATAGTCTAGTTTTAAAGTGGCATGCTGGTTGCATTTGCATTTCACATATTTGGACTTTTTTTATTTAAAATTCCATTACATCCAGATTAGGATAATTAATTTAGGGGTAACTGAAATCAATGGAGCAAGATGGATGTGATTCCAGTCCCAGTGACCTGAATGTGAAGCAAGTGCTCTTTTGGCACCTAACCTGTTGTCAAAGGTGGGTTATGGCATCCTCTTTGTGCAGCCCCCAGCCTCAATGGTAGGACATATTTTTTAAAAAATAAAATTGAATGAAATTAGATGTCCATAGCTCCTAGGAAAGATCAGGAGAGTCAGGCTAGAGAGTGATGCCAACAGTTGTGCCCCACAATGCATCCAATGAGGTGCTGAGGTGCAGTCATGTGATTCTCACAAGTGGGTGACCCCCTGTCATTGATTGACAGGTAGACTGGAAAAAAATGATATCTTTCACACTACGTATTTGTAGCACTCTGATACCACTTTAACTGCAATGGGTTTATGCCCTGGAATCCTGGGATTTGTAGTTTTATGATCACCCGAGCTCAAAGGGAGCCAGTGGAAGCCCACTGGGTGCACCTTGGGCAAGGCACACTTTCTCAGCCTCAGATGACGGTAAGGATGGCAAACCCACTCCATACAAATCTTGCCAGGAAAACCCCATGATAGGTTCACCTGAAGCTGGAAGTGACTTGAAGACATACCACAAGAGCTCTCTAGAAGAGAATTCTTAGGACATCCTCAAAAACTACAAATCCCAAGATTCTGAAGTATGGAGCCAAGGCGATCCAAATGGGACCAAAGTGCTATTCTTGTGTAGTGTAGCAGGGACCCAAGGCTGGGAAATGTGACTCTGGGGACTGCAAGTTCCAGTATCCCCCACCAGACACCATAGCCAGTAGAGCATTCCGGGCCCTGTAGTGCAAAAGAAGTTTATTCCCATCCTCAGTCCTTCAAACTCATTCCCATCACCATTTTTTGGCAAGTGGCTAGAACTCAGCCTTCAGCCAGGAGCCTGACCACAACTGTCTGGAAAAGGTCCTTGCGTGGGAAGGGGAAACAAGGGCAGAGACAGGAGACCCGGGCGAGAGAGCTGAAGAGGCAGAGGGCAGGAAGGCAGGTAGGATGCGATCGCAGCGAGGTGGGAGGACAAACAGAAAGCAACAAAAATCAGGAAGAGGGGGAAAGCATGGTCTCGCCATGCGGGCAGGCAAAGCGAAGCGCGTCAGCCCAGTGGAAGAAGCAGATACCAACAATACCTGGTCGGGGTTAGGATGAGGTCTCGGCCCACCAACACCAGAGCAGAGCCACTATGACAACCAGTCCTATGAAAGGGAGTGAGATTATGGGAGGATCGGGCGCACGTGGGACCTGGGTGGGGAGCGAGAGGAGGGGAGAGCGTGGAATGGAGTGGTGGAGGTGACACCACAAAGACCACAAAGGGGGTGATGAGCCGAGGCGGGGGAGAAGGAGAGAAAAGAGAGAGGTTAGAGACCACGGAGGGGGCCTCTCGGCGGCAGCAGCAGTCCCAGCCCAAGGGGAGGGGGCGGGCTCTGGGAATAAGGGCACATCCGCACGGCACAACAAAACCGCTTTTTAAACCTGTGTCTTATGCCGTGATATGCAGTTGCAGGTCTCCGCCACGTTTCTTCCTAATTTAACTGCCACGGCTGCATCCTACAGAATCCTGGCATTTGTCATCTGGTTGGGTATTTAGAACTTGCCTCCAGAGAGCTCCAGTGCCTCCCCAAACTACAAATCCCAGGATTCCACAGCATGTAGCCATGGCAGTTAAAAGGGCATTAAAGTACTATGACTGCAAAGGGTGGAAGAGAGCTAAAATCATGCTCATATTCCCTTCCATTCTTAGAGGCAGCCTGCTTCAGGGTTTCAGTTGCCGGGGAGCATGAGATGGAAGGAAACTGTCACACTCAGGTCTGGCTGGTGGGCTTCCCACTGGGGCAACCGGGTGCCCCCCTTCAGTCTGATCCAGCAGGCTTCTTAGCACTCCCAGCCACAGAATCCAGGAACTGAAGTTTTCAGGAGAAACTGAGAGAAAATGAACCTCCATGCCATCCTGAATCCTCTCATCTGATTCTGAAAGCTAAGCAGGGTCAGGCCCAGTTAATTCTCGGATGAGAGGCCACCAGGGAACAACAACAGGGATCGCCAAGTAAGGCTGGGAAAGAAACCGGCACAAGACCCTGAAGAGCCGTGCCTGCCAGTCAGAGCTTCCTATGTGGAAAGTCCCAAAATCCGAGTCTCCAGAAGCCTTAAATAAATAAATAGATAAATATGTGAATATTTAAATTTAAATTTAAATATTTATATTTTGAGTTATGTCTCGTGGGACCCAGGGAAAAAATTATATTTTCAGGGGTCCCCGGTAAAGATTAAGGCCATTTCCACACTAGCCTGTTATAGCGCGATGATTCCACTTTCAACCTCCTCTGGAATCCTGGGGTTTGCAGTTTCGGGGGGGCCGGCTGGCCCCTCCCGAAACTGCAAACCCCAGGATTCCAGAGGAGGTTGAAAGTGGAATCATCGCGCTATAACAGGCTAGTGCAGAAATGGCTAAGGATCACCAATGTAATTATTTTGCATCTGGCTACGGAAATATAGTCAGAAGCTTCTCTGATTCTGCGCACGCATGCACGCACACGCACACACACTTTCCACCAGCCACTGAATGGCCACGGGAGCAAGCCGCAACACTGAAAGGACATAGTTCTGTATACAAAATCATTACTCCATGTTGTGCCCTGCAGGATCTCAGCCACAGTGGCATCCCACACCTTGATGCTACATCTGTCTTTTTCGATCAGATCTGAAGAGCATTTAGATCAGCATCCGTATTCACAAAACAGTTCAAGGAAGGCCCCCCTGTGAGGCCTGAAAGCGACAGTCTTCTCCCACTGTTGCTGCCCAGCAATTGCAATTCAGTGGTACTCACTGCTCCCGAAGACAGAGGTCCACTGAGCCATCCTGACTCCTGGTGAATGAGCGACCTCTCCTCTGCCATGAATTGGCCTCATCGCCTTTCCAAGCCTTCTAAAGTAGTAATCATCCCCTGATCTCTTATGGCAGCCAATTCCATCAATGAGTTATACATTTCATAAGCAAGATGGACAAAATATGGAACTGTTGGAAGGATACCTGTTTGTACATAAAGCTGCAGCTGCTGCCCCCTCCCCAGCACATCTTCTCCAGTACTGGGAACATGCTGAAGATGCACAACATCCAATAACTGGGAAAGCTTCTGTGCTACACGGTGCCATATTTATGATAGAGCCTGACTGTGATGTGAGGGGATTGTTTTATCTCGCAAACTACATTCCCAGGTCAGAAGCTGGCATGCTCCCACAAATATAGACATTAGCCATCCTTTCCAGTAGGGAACTGAGCTGTTTCCGCTCCCCTTCAGAGCCTGGAAAAGTTATTTTTTTGGACTACAGCTCCCAGAAAGCAGCGATGCCTGGGAGTCCTAGTCCAAAAAAGTAGCTCTCTCAGCTCCAGTACCTAGGTTCTTTCACTAATGGGCCAACATGGAATAACACACCATGGGTTCCACTCCCCGGAAAGACAAAAGTTTTACAACCGTTCTACTTCCTCCATCAAAGGATGGCCAGGGAGGCAGGCAAGATGTCCCAGAGACAAAACAACCCAAAGCTCATCTGGTTTGATCTGTACATGCTGAGGGTGGGCATGTGTTGGAACCACTGGCATCAAGCCTTCCAGCTCAGCCTAGATGCCCCCTCCCCTCCAAGCCCCACCCACAGCTCTGGCAGGATTACCTGTCCGCCTATGGGGATTGTGCCGTTGAGCCGCTCGATCTCTTCCTTGCACAACCGCAGCTCCTCGTGCAACTGCTCCCACTCGGTCTGGCTGACCTGGTACTTGCTCTCCATTTCGCGGAGGCTATGCTGGGCTTGGTCACGCTGCAAGGGCAGGAGGAGGGGGAAAATGGCAGAGAGAGCAAGCTGTCAAGGAAAGGATCACTGCCTCTATGCCACAGCACAGTTTCCCCCAGCCCAGCATCCTATGAGTGTGTTAGGTGACAGGCCCCTAAACAGATTCATAAAGAGTAAGAAAATAAACAGTAAACATCACAGGATGCAATGGAATGTAGTGACAAAATAAAATGAAAAAAATGTCTACCGCCAATTATTATTACTACTACTATTATTATTACTATTACTATTATTTTTACTATTATTACCACTACTACTATTATTATCGGTTGATTATACCACATCCAAAATGCTTGGAACCACAGGAATTTTGGGCTTCAGATTTTGAAATATTAGCCTATTTGAAATATTTAGGGAGCTAGGTATGTTTTACTTGATGAAAAGAAGGTTAAGAGGTGACAGGATAGCCATGTTTAAATATTTGAAGGGATGGAGCAAGCTTGTTTTCCGCTGCTCTAGCGACTAGGATATGGAACAATGGATTCAAACAACAAGAAAAGAGATTCCACCTAAACGTCAGAAAGAACTTCCCGATGGTAAGAGCTGTTTGACAGTGGAATATGCTGCCTCAGACTATGGTGGAGTCTCCTTTTTTGGAAGTTTTTATGCAGAGGATGGGTGGCCATATTTCGGCACAGCTTTCATTGCGTATTCCTATATGGCAGAATGGGGTTAGATTGGATGGTCCTTGGGGTCTCTTCCAACTTTATGATTCTATAATATTATATCTGTTCTTTCAAGGTTGAGTCCGCTCTTTCAGTTCTTCCCCTCTTGCCTTCTTCTTCTAGGGAACATGAGGGAATCATGCTTGGGATCACAAGGCTTCCATAATTCCCTCACATTCCCTTAAGGAAGAAGACTGGGTTCCACTTTGCAAAAGTTTCAGACTTTGGAACATTTTGGATTTCAGATTTTCATATAAGAGAAACTCAGCCTGTATAATGAATGTCATAATGCACAAATTCAACAAGAAGGTAAAACACCCCACACATAGTGTCCCATCACAGTCAATGGAGAACACAATGTGTGGGGGCTCGCAGTAATGTGGCTGCACACCAATTCCATCCATTCATCATAATGGGATGCAATGCATCTCACAACCTCACATTTGTGGATGGGGAGACTGTGAGAGGAGGGCCCACTGTGTTATTTTCTGCACAGAAAAAGTTGCTTCCAAATACATCTCAAATTTAAAACCTGCATGGTTTTCAAACATTTGCTCCCAGCAGCAAGAAAGTTGCTAAAATTATTCATTGCTTCCCTTACAAAGAAAATTAATGAGGAATGATATCCCTTCCCTGGAGCTATACTGGGCTTTCTAATTTTCCCTGAGGCTGGACAACAAGGACAGGGCTGAAGTGGTTTGTTTCCTCTCTGCCCTTAATCCTACCTGGAACTGGTTCGCTTGCTCCTTCGCTCCTCATTCTCCCTGGACTTTTGTCCAGTTCCTTTACCAAGAAAGCATCTTCCATTCCTACCTTACTTTCATCTTTTTTCTTTCTTTTGGCAGAATCTCTTCCCTTTTTTTCTTTTACTCTAGTCTTGCTCTCTGTGTAGCTGGGCTGGAACTCGGCCTCCGTTCTGTACCTACTGGGCTCGGGTTGGTCACACTGCTGATACAAGAAGGAGGAGGCACAGAGGGGAGGTGTCAAGGACAGCTCCATGTGTCCGCTAGGCATTCCCAACCCAGCACCTCCCAGAAGTCCTGGGCTACAACCCTCACCATCACCAGCCAGCAAAACCATGTGGTGATGGGAACTGTAGCAGAAGACAAAGAGCACGTAACACAATCCACAGATAAAAAGGGAGACGAGTCTCCAAGAGACCTGTAAAGAAGAGCATGTAACACAATCCACAGATAAAAAGGGAGACCAGTCTCCAACAGACCTGAAGATGGTCTTTATTTATTATCTGAAATGAGCACATCGTATTTACTTTATTTATTATCTGAAATAAGCACATTGTATTTTAGGCCATTTCCGCACTAGCCTGTTACAGCGCGATGATTCCACTTTCAACATCCTCTGAAATCCTGAGGTTTGCAGCTTCGGGAGGGGCCAGCCGGCCCCTCCCAAAACTGCAAACCCCAGGATTCCAGAGGATGTTGAAAGTGGAATCATCGCGCTGTAACAGGCTAGTGCGGAAATGGCCTTAGTCTGCGTAATTGTTTCAATGGCCTTCTCTAGGGACAGCATACGCAACTAGCAGCAGAAATTTCTGGAACTGAAAAATCTGTTTCCTTTTGCTGAACCAATAAATAACCGAAGACCCAGGCTTGAGGTTTTTACACACACACACATATATATATATATATTCTGTTGCTAGTTGCATATACTGCCCCTGAAGAAGGCACTGAAACAATCACATAGGCTGAAATTTGCGGGACTTGTTTCAGATAATGAACAAAATTCTCTACAGAGCACTTGGAGACAGGTCTGTCCTTTCCCCCCATGGATGAGAACTGTAGTCCAACCCATCTGGGCTGCCTCCTGGGTTTGAGAAGCCTGACTCAGCTCTCTTGTTTACAGAAATCTAGCAGGGTAGACCAACTACTTAAAGAAGCCATCTGGTTTGTTTCTCATTTTTGCTGCATCACCTGGAACTGGAAAACAATGTGGAGGGGAGATGACTGTCAGCCAGACCATAACACAAAGCTGATGGACTGTGGACAGTTTGGTGGTGGGTCACAAGTAGGGCAAGAAGGCTTGCTTTCTGTGAGATCTTCTGTCCCTGGATTACAAATCCCTAAATACACAAGCGCATGGTTTGCTTTATCAACCGGATGCTGTAAATCATAGCTGAACTGCATAAAAGAAAATCAGGTTTTATAGATCGCAGTTCTGAGAATGCAAGTAGCATTAGGGAGAAAGGTATCTGCCTTTTTCAATTGGGACAGAAAAGTAGGAAACAGAGCAGAACCAAATATTTTTGGAACATTTTGCCTAGGATCAAGAAGCAACGCAGGAGAACGATTTATTGGATCATATGAGGTCAACAAAGAATGTGTTTGTTCATTGCAAACACATTATTCGGGCAACCAAAGAGACAACTGTGTGCATGCACATCACCTATAAATCAATAGACAACATAACTGAAAGCAGAAGATAGAGAAGCCTCATTCTGTCTGCAAGAACAAGACCAGGAACGGATTGTGGCACAGAGCATGAACTGCTAATATCAAAAATTAGAGTAAAGCTAAAGAAATACACTAAATCTATCACCATGCCAAAATACAACCTGAAGAACATCCTTGTAGAACTTAAAGATGATGTAAAGCAGTAGTTCCCAAACCTTGGCCCTCCAGCCACTTGGACTTCAACTCCCAGAATTCCTGACTGTTAGCCAAACTAACTAGAGCTGCTGGTAGTTGAAATCCAAAGCACCAGGAGAAGCAAAGTTTGGGAAGCACTGATATAAAGGAAAGATTTCCACTATTAAGCTCAGTTAACCAGAAGCTGGAAGAACTCTGGACCAAAATCAAGGAAGAATTTTTTTTAAAAATTGTCTGTAGCCAAAAAAAAAAAAGAGCAGCCTCATTGGACAACAGATGAAACTCTTGAAACAGTTAAGTACACTTGGAAAGCAAAAGCAGAGGATGACAAAAATAGGATGAGAATCCTGAATGAAATTGTTCAGTGACTTGTGCATAGGGACAAAGAGAACTACTATAATAATGAATGCAAAATGTAAGGCAACAAAAAAGGTAGAACAAAAGACCTCTCCAACAAGATCCAAGTAATCAAAGAGAAATTCAAATCAAGAGTGCGTATGCTATACAGCAATAGAGGAACACAGTATATGACCATTTTTTTAAAGGCAATGGAAGCAATAAACTGAAGAAATAAAAGCGATTAAAGGATGGCAGATTCATTCAAGGAAGAATCTTTTGTTGATGAATTCAGTTTTAGAATGTGAAATGAATGGCACAAATGGCACACCAATAGAAATGTTTCAAGCTAGAGAGAAAGAATCCATGCAAATTCTAAGTAAAATCTGCCAACAAATATCCATTCCAAACATTAAGAAAAGGGACACTAGGGATTGCAGTAACCATCATATCATCAATCTCCTGTGCAATCAAACTGGTGCTCAAAATATTAGAACAAAGACTTTTACCAAGCATGGACTGAGAAGCACCAGCTATTCAACCTGGATTCAGAGAAGCAAGAGGCTCTAGGGATCATATTATAAACATACATCGCATAATGGGTCACCAAAGAATTTCAGAAGAAGATCAGTCTGTGCTTTGTAGTTTATAGAAAAGCCTTTGACTGGGTATATCATGAAGAATTATCAATTGCTCTTAAAGAAACGGATGTACCACTATATTTGATTATCCTAATATGTAACCTGTACTCGGGACAAGAGGCCACTTTTGGGTCAGAACATGAAGAAACAGAATGGTTTCCAGTTGACAAGGAGGTCAGACAAGGATGCATTTTATCACCCTGTTTGTTTAATGTATACATTGAACATATATGGAAAACTGGATTAGACTTGGAGGAAGCAAGTGTGAAAATTGGGAGAAGGAACATCAACAGTTTAAGATATGCAGATGACACTACACTACTGGCAGAAAACAGCAAAGATCTGGAGCAACTATTAAGAAAAGTTAAAGATGAAAGTGCCAATGCTGGATTACAATTAAACATTAAGAACATAAACATGACGAACAGAGATGATTTACATAACTTTATAGTGAGAAATACTTAAATGTCAGTGTCTTTGGTTCAGTCATTAATCAAAATGGAGACTTTAGTCAAGAAATCAGAAGTCTAAGACTCAAAAAGGCAGCTATGAAGGAACTAATAAGATCCTCAGTTATAAAGGTATAGCACTAAATGCCAAAGTCATAATCGTCCACGCCACAGTATTTTCAATTTCCATGTATGGCGGTGAAAGCTGGACAGCAAAGAAAGCCGTCAGAAAGAAAATAATTGCACTTGAAATGTGGTGCTGGAGGAGAGTTCTGCAGGTACCACAGACTTCCCAAAAGACAAATAAATGATTCCAGGAGCAAATCAAGCCTGGACCCTCCCTAGAAGCCAAAATGACTAAACAGAGGTGACTAGGCTTACCATGAAACAGTGACCCTCAGGACAAAATGGAAGGCAGTAGGAAAAGAGGAAGCTCACATCACAAGTGAATCGACTCCGTTAAGGAAACCACAGCCCTGACTTTGCAAGACATAGGCCATTTCCGCACAAGACTGTTATAGCGCTTTGATTCCACTTTCAATATCCTATGGAATCCTGGGGTTTGCAGTTTCGGGAGGTGCCAGCTGGCCCCTCCCTAAACTGCAAACCCCAGGATTCCATAGGATGTTGAAAGTGGAATAATAGCTCCATGACAGTCTCGTGTGGAAATGGCCTTGGTCTCTCATTCACAGGATCACCATAGATTGAAACTGACTTGAAGGCAGTAACAAACTTTGGCTTTAAGTTCAATTTATTGTTGCTAATATGCCTTCAAGTCCACTCCCACTAATGGCAATGTTATCATAGGGTTTTCTTGTCCACAGTTGTTAAAAGGACTTTGCCACTGCCTTCCTTTGAGGCTGAGTTTTAATGTCATTTCCCCAAGGTCACCCTATGAGTTTCCAGGGCTCAGCAGGGACTCAAAACTCTGGTTTTCTGGAATCCTAGTCCAGCATTAAACCACTACATGATGCTGGCTCTGTAGTTACGTTCAATACTCTACCAGTGATGATAATGATGATTACAAAGCAGACTTTTTATACAGGCCATTTCCACACTATATTGTTATAGTGCAATTATTATTCCACTTTCAACATCCTATGGAATCCTGGGGCCTCAAAGGCCCCTCCCTAAACTGCAAACCCCAGGATTCCATAGGATGTTGAAAGTGGAGTAATTGCACTATAACAGTATAGTGTGGAAATGGCCTCAAGTGTTTCTAATGAAGTCTCTTCCACACTACACCATTGTAGCACTATGATCTCACTTTAACTGCCATGGGTCCACCATATGGACTGGTAGCTTGGTGAGGAACTTAGAATTCTTCGCCAGAGAGCTGTAGTGCTGTAGTTCAGAGGAGTGGAATAAAGAAATCCAAGTCCCCTTTTTCCAAACCACAGATTCCAGGATGCCATAGGATAGTGTCATGGCAGTTAAAGTGGGATTGAACCACTGTAACTGTGCCATGCAATAGAGACCTTAGGACTTTGCAGATATATTTTTCTATAATCTCCATATCCCTTGGCTATCACTCAAGCCAACAGAGTGAAGTTTCTCTGAGACCAGAAAACAGGGACATAGCAGAACAGATCTTTTCCTTCACTCTTCCCTTGAGTTTTGCCCACATCTTTACCAACATGGACTTTTCCTTCCCTACCTCGCCTTCATATTTCTCCCATCCTGTTGCAGATTCTCCCTCCATGAGTGCTTTTGCCCTAATCTCCCACTCATTGTTGCTGGACTGGTACATGCTGTCCAGGTCTTGCAGGTTGAACTCGTCCCGGTCATACTGCCAGGACAAAAAAGAAGGCACAGAGAAGGTAGTATCCACCCACGCTCATCAGAAACACTCTCTAGCCCTTCCTTCTGACATAAAGAGACATTGCCAACCTCACCTACATTCCTCCTCCCTTCTCTGCCCTTCCCTGCCTATTCCTTTTTCTCTTCCCCACAAACATTGGGATATGGGGGGAGGCAAAATGAGAGCATTGTCCCCTCCCCAATAAAATTTCTGCCACCTAATGAAATGTTCTTTCCGTTCCCAAATTTCTAGCATTGTATAGGATGAAACACTGAAAAATTGTTTGCACCAACAACTCTTCTGTTTTCTGTGGTTTGCATTTGCTTAGTGGCTTGGCTGTCCCCTTTTCTGTGGACGCTTAAATTCTATTTCTAAATGCTCAGCTGAAGTACAGTATTTATGGCAATACTAAAATTTTGGGGATTGGAAAAAAATTTCATACAAGAAGCAAAATCCATGTTGTTGTTACTGTTGTTGTGTGCCTTCATTATTTCCAATTTATGATGAACCTAAGGTGAACTTATCATGGACTTCTCTGGGGCTGAGAGTGTGTGATGCGCCCAAGGTCATCCAGTGGGTTTCCATAGCCAAGCAGAGAATTCAACCCTGGTCTCCAAGGTCATAGTGCAATGCTCAAACCACTACTCTCCCCTGGCCCTTGCAAAATTCTACTGGGGAGCCATGCCTTCATTCTCCTCGTCCGTAACTAACCCCCCGGTTCACTCTATTCCTTTGCACTCTCTTAAATCTCGCACTCCTGCTCTGCCTTAGCTTCCAATTCTCCTTGTCCTCAGATTCACTCCCTGACTTAAGGCCATTTCCGCACGACACTCTTATAGTGCGATGATTCCACTTTCAACCTCCTATGGAATCCTGGAGTTTGCCGTTTCGGGAGGGGCTATAAGAGTGTCCTTGCTGTTCCAATTCTTTTTACATCTTTTTTTCAAAAATGCCTTCTCCCTCCCACAGGCCCCTTCTTCTTGCTAAGAACTGTGACATCTCTGTTCTTCTTTTTCTCAAGAACTTCAGTTTATTGCAGATAGCCCTGATTCCTAGCAACACAGACACTGACCCAGATTTCAAACCATCTTCTATAGCCTAAACCCTTTTAGGTCTTTTTTGTGTCCTTGTCCTCCAACCACAACCACAGTAGATATTTTCTTTGCTTTCAACAGGGTGGAGAATGTTCCACTCTCATTTTCTCTGTACTCTCCAGGGTTCTCAATTTCCATTCTTCCATGATTATCACCATAACTTTCTTACCACTTTTCATTCTTCCTGTTTGTTCAAATATTAGTTCTTCTAGCTACAAGATGGAGCCTCCTTTATCTGGAATGCTTCTGAGCAGAAGTGTTCTGAATTTCAAATTATTTCAGAGTTTGGAATACATTACCTTTTTGGAATAGCCTCGCTTCTCATTAGTTTGCTACTTGTGGTGTGCATGAGACACAAGGCTGGAGAGAGACTGAGGATCTCAAATGGAGGGAATCTAGGTGTAGTGTTTGGCGTGAATCCATACCGCCCTCCATTTCACAGATCCTCAGCCTCTCTCTTTTTGCCACCGGCTGTGGAACTCTGGCTGATTCATCTCTCAGATCCTCAGTCTTTCCCTTTTTGACGCCAGCTGCCTACTTCTGCCTTTGAGGTGGCAGCTGCAGAGCTCCTCAGATCTGAAAGGCAAAGGAGTAGAGGTGCCCCAGCCAACACCTCAGAGGCAGAAGTGGGTGGCTGGTGGCCAAGAGAGACTGATCTTACTTTATACATTAATTTTTTCTGAAAGAGGTACTGGCCATATCCTATTTAACCACTTTTGTATCGAGATTATTTGGAAGCCATTTATTGTTTATATTCATCAAGGCAATACTGGACTTAAACCTCCTTTGGCTCAGAAGAGATTTTGGGAAAAAAATTGTTTCTGAAAGTTATGATTAATATGTAATTACACGGAAGAAAATCTATAGTTATGGTGATTAACAAGGATAAGGTTTATGACTCCATGGTTTGTAGAAGGGCGGGTGAAATGGAAGGATAAAGGGAGAATTTAAACAGAAAATAATAATGATACCTGTGTATGGTGGAGGATTTGTTGTATGTATCAGGATTATAATTGTTGTTAAATAAGTAATTTTTTAAAAAAGAAAAAGAAAAGCCCAACTCCCTACTAAAACAGGGATGGGCAACTGTGGCTTGTCTAGAGACAAATTTACTGCCTCAGAATCCACCAGGGGCCACAGGGACTGTCAAAGATGCCCCCAAACCATAAAAACCTAGAAATGGCTAGAAGTCCACTTTAGCTTTAGAAAGATTTCTTTTTTATTTGCCCGTGCAACCACCAAAATAACTTCAAAATAAGATTTTCAAGAAAGGCAGTTTATCCTTACACTTTTTTTGAGGGGCGCGAGGGCCATTAAAGAGTGGTCTGGGAAATTTAGGCTATTTCCTCACTAGCCTGTTATAGTGGTAGTATTCCACTTTCAACATCCTATGGAATCCTGGGGCTTGCAGTTTAGCGAGGGGCCTTTGAGGATTTGAGCCTTTGAGGCCCCTCCCTAAACTGCAAGCCCCAGGATTCCACAGGATGTTGAAAGTGGAATACTACCACTATAACAGGCTAGTGCGGAAATGGCCTTAGAGTGGCTGAAGGCCAAAAAAGAGCCTCGGGGGTCTTCAGTTTGCCCAGCTATTTCCTATAAGTGATGAATGTAATAATTACTTAAAAAAACCCAATAAATTTTAAAATCAGCTTCTCTGGCGTCTCACAAGGCAGCCTGCCCTGATTTCCCTATAGGAGAAACAGCTGAGGTATGTGGCACAGAGAGCTCCAAGGTGGGCATCAATGCTCCAAGGGGAGGGAAAGCTCCTAATCCCAGCGCTCATACTTGTGCCTGGACCATCTCCATTTTCTCTTCCTCCATTCTCAACTGGCACTGCAGTTCATATTCACTTTCCTCCTCCAGCTTCTCCATCTTGCCGTCTTCGTTGTAGTCGCTGCTCACACCCACAATCTCCACCGACTTGAAGGAGACGCTGCCGCCCGAGTGTATGGTGTTCCTCCGGGCGATGGAGACCCGGCGGGTGCCACACTCAAGGATCTCTGGCTCCGAATCTGAGTCGAAGGACTGAGAGTCGTCCAACTTGCTTCTGGACCTGTCAGAGGAAGGAGATGCGCTGAGAGGGAGATGAATGTGAAACGGGTAAGGGAAGAGGGGAGTTATGGGAGAAGGGGGTCTCTGAAAGGGGCAAAAAATGGGGGAGGGACAGGGAATGATGGTGACTGGTTGGGCTTTGGCAAATATGCTTCTGCCAATCAGGGATCTGGAATCCAGAAGTACGATTGTATAAAGACAGAGCATTCATAGAATCATACATTTGGAAGGAACTTTGGGAGTTGTTCAAACCAATTCCACCAGCTTCAGAGATGTTCTCTGCATAGAACAGATCTTGGAAATGTTATTTTGGGGGAAGTAACTGGCTGGGGGATTCTGGGAGTTACCCCCAAAAGTAACATTTCTAAGTTCTGGCCCTAAAGAAGCTAGATTCATCAGGTTAGAACGACCAGCACTCTGACACAATTTTAGGCAGCTTCCGTACTCATACGTTCTAGCATATGATGTAAATGATTTAGTAGTCCAAGGAATAGTACATTATGTTCTTGTGTCTTAATAAACTTCCACTTGTTTTATGTAAAGTCGAAGGCTTTCATGGACAGAATCCATAGGTTGTTGTGGGTTTTCTGAGTTTTGAGGCCATTTTCTGTTAGTATTTTCTCTTGATGCAGGCAAAACGTCAGGAGAAAATACTAATAGAACATGGCCTCAAAACCCGGAAAACACAACAACCTATTCCACTTGTTTGTTTTTACCATTGTTTCTGTCTGTTTATATTAAGCTTGGTGGAAGGCCTTGTTGTGCTCACTACATTGAATGCACTAAAAACAACACAGCCACTGGTCCGCAACAGGGGGTCTTCTTGAGGTCCAAGTATCCAATCCAGGAAGGGATAAAGGGAGAAGGGGCAAGGTGAGCAACAGGAACCCCACGTTGGAACTGCGGCACCAGCCTGCCAATTGGATCTGTCACATCCTGCCCCCCACCAGAAAAGTCTCTCCTTTTATTGGCCCTGATCCAGACCAACCAACACCGCATATACACGTGCCCACCAAAGCCCCCAACGTTGAGACTCACTTGTATTTTATAGCTTCCAGTCTCTCCAGCTGATGGACCATGACCGTGTTGCTTGCCTGCAAAATCTGGTATTCATCGCTCAGATCCTGATACTGAGCCCTGAGGATCCTGAGCTCCTCTGCAAAGTACATAGACCTCTATGAAACGCAGAAGTACTGTTCACTGAGAGTACTTACTTCCAAACCTGCTTCTCCACCACTGCAAAGATGCATGGGACTTATGCTTGTTGCAAGACTTGGAACATTTCCGCACAACACTCTTATAGTGCGATGATTCCACTTGCAACCTCCTATGGAATCCTGGAGTTTGCCATTTCAGGAGGGGCTGGTCGGACCCTCCTGAAACTGCAAACCCCAGGATTCCATAGGAGGTTGAAAGTGGAATCATCGCGCTATAAGAGTGTTGTATGGAAATGGCCTTGGAGCAGAAGGGTTTTGGGCTGAAGCCATTCTGATGGGCTTTATTCCACTGTTGAATAGCTATCACAGTAAAAAAAACACCAAGGTTTTTATAACATTTAAGTGGCGTCTCTTTTCTTGACATTTGAATTGGTTCATGTTCTCACTTCTGGAGCAGCAGACAAGAACCTTGCCCCTTCTATACAACACCCCTTCAGGTATTTAGTAATGGTCATCATGTCATCTCTCAATTTTCTCTCTTCCAGGTTAAACATACCCAGCTCCCTATCCCCCTAAAGCCACCCAGAGTATGTTGGAAGCAAAGAGGCATCAACACTTGCTTAGTGAGAGGGAATTCTAGAGAGCATGCCTGCCCGTTTGTTTCACCTCTCTGTTTCTTTCTTTGAGCTATATATTCAAGCCTTTTTGCTTCCTGCCTGCCTGCAGAGGCCTCTTCTCCCTTCTCCCAAAAGTTAGTTGGTCCTTCGTCTCTCTTTGCCTCGAAAGGAAGCATCCATAAAAGCCAGCTTTTAGGGGCACTTTTACTGACATGTAGGGTATCTTCTTTGGCTTATCTCCTTTCCTATCCCAATGGATTATTTGAAACAAAAAAATCTAAGTTTTCCCTTTTTCACCTTACAAGAACATCCTTACAAGAACCGCTACTGTTTTTACCTTACAAGAACATCCTATCTTCTCCTCTTTCCTACCACAAGCTCATATTGCACTGACTTCACTGCACTTGACACAGATACCAAAAGTTTCTACACGCTGTAAACAGGCCACAAGTACCTTGCAGCCTGGCCACGTCCTCTGCAGCGCTGGAAAGGCGATCATCAACGTGTGGCATCATAACCATCTCCGGAGCAGGCTGGTTGTCCGCTGTGCCCAGTCCCGTCTTCATATTGATCTCAGCACGCAGGGCAGTGACCTCCATGTCATACTCATTCCGGACGAGCTGCACCCGATCCAGCTCAGCTTTCAGCCGGCAAAGCTCCTCCTGCAGGCCGGCGATCTCATTCTCATGCAAGGCTGCCGCCTCCTCGGCATCCAGGCGCAGATTATGGATCTCCTCGTTGGCTTCCCGTAGTTCTCGTTCGAGGCGTTCCAGCTCGACATCCTTCACTTCTTGCAGAGAATCGAACTCATCCTTCAGAGAACGCATCTGAGCTGGATTGGTGGGGAAGGGGAAGCAAAGGAATGAGATAGAGTTAAGTTTCATAGAAGCATCGATGTCGGGAAGATAGTGAAGGAGGCTGGAGAAACGCAGTCTTGGGTTGCAGCAGTGTGCCTGCATTAACCAATACAATAAAACTTAAGTTGGAAAATAATGAGATCCGGCTCTAGCCAGTCCTACTGTAGTGGTGCATAACTGCCTTCAACAGGCAAGGTAAACAGCAGCTGCCCCCAGAGAGAAAAGAGGAAAGCAAATAAGCCTGCTTCAGTGGTACCCCAACATGGCCATTTCTGCACTAGTCTGTTATAGCGTGATGATTCCACTTGCAACATTCCGGCCGGCCCCTCCCGAAACTGCAAACCCCAGGATTCCAGAGGATGTTGCAAGTGGGATAATAATGCTATAACAGTCTAGTGCGGAAATAGCCTCTGTAAACCACGTTTTTGTTTACTTAAGCAAGGTTTACCCAATTTGATTGCTTTGTTTATTGTGTTTATGTTTTGTTTATTGCTTTGTTTATTGTGTTTTGTTTAATGTGTTTATTGTTAATTTTGGATAAATGATTTGTTGAAACATGTTGAACCACTCTTCTTTTTTTGTGGTGCAATAACCTATCCCTATTCTGTCCCTTCCTTCTGCTTTTAGTACCAAATTTTCCGTGGAGCTCTATCTGTACGTCTTTCAGTAACAATTATAACTCATGGACCACCCCTCTTTGTCCAGAACTAGGGTACAACTGACTACTAGTCATAGAATCATAAAATCATAGAGCTGGAACCGACCACAATAACCATCAAGTTCTTACCATACAGGAAATGCTCAAAATGCTCAAAAGATAACAAACACAAGTTCACATATACACAAAATGAGCTGGCTCAGACCAAAGTCTTATCTAGTTCAACTTTCTGTTGCTACAAGGACCACCTAGATTTCTATGGGAAACCTCTAAGCAAAAATACTCTCATCTGTTTTGTGCTCCCCAGCAAGTTGGCATTCAATATCAGGTTGCTACTGTCCCTGGGGGTGGCATCTACCCATTATGACTAAGAGCAATGAATATCCATTAAGTTTTCTAATTCCCTTTTAAACCTGTCTAAGTTGGCAGGCATCTTGTGGCAGTGAGTTCCGCAGTTCAACCAAACACTATGAGAAGAAGCCCTTCCTTTTATCTGTGCCGAATTTTCCATTTTTTCTATATCAAAAAGAATATAAAACTGATTCAGCTGCTCCAGTTTGCCTATGATAATTTAATTCAAACTTTCCCTACTTTGAAACCAATTTTAACTGAAAATGTGGCAAAATTGTTAATGCTAATGACACCTTTCACTACAAAAGGGCAAACTGAGTTCTTAGAGTGGGCAAGGGACCAGAGAGAAAACGTCAGCCTGGCCTAGCCTTCCTTCTGTAAAAATTGCTGCTGGACACACAGGGGAGACTTGTTCTGCCCTCTCTTCTCCTCCCTCTGCTGAGTTAATTGAGCGCAAGCTACTTTTGCAATTTGAACTCAGTTTTCAGCAACTGAAGTATGCTGAGGACAAAGGAGGAAAGAGAAAGAACCCGGGACATTTTAAAGGCAGCAGGAAAAGTGGGGCAGCTAAGGGTTGATCAGGACCGCCCCTGCCAAATGGGGGCAATTGGACGGTATGGTGAAGCCAAGGAAAGCAAGTGGCAAGCCCATACCGGTCACCATTTCATGGATAAAAGCCATGCCACATCAAGAGTGTGGTCAAGATGGGAAAAATTATGAATGAGGAAAGACACACAAGCTGAGAGATGTTGCCGCAGGTTGCTTTTACCTGAGCTGACTGGGAAAGGCAAGACTCTGCCCTCTCCTCAGCCTTCCTGCTGAGTGAACTGAGTGCAAACTACTTTCACACTTTGAACTCAGCGTGTAGCAACGGAAGCCATTTCGGCACTACCAGGTCATTTCCACACTAGACTGTTATAGTGCTATTATCCCACTTTCAACATCCTATGGAATCCTGGGATTTGCTTTGGGGTTTCTTTGGGCTTTGAGCCCCCCCACTGCAAACTGCAGAATTCCACAGGATGTTGAAAGTGGAATAATACCACTATAACAGTCACGTGTGGAAATGGCCCCTGTTCTAGTGCTATTATTCCACTTTCAACATCCTGTGGAATTCTGGGGCTTGTCGTTTCCTGAGGCCCTCTAAACGCCCCTTCCTAAATTGCAAACCCCAGGGTTTGACAGGATGTTGGAAGTGGAATAATAGCACTATAATAGTCTAGTGCGGAAATGGCCTGAAGCAAGCCAAAGAGGGAGAAAGAGAGAGAGAGAAACGGGGGCATTTTAAAAGCAGTTGAAAAAGTGGGATTAATCAGAGGATTAATTAGGACTGCCTCTGCCAAACGGAGACAGTTGGAGGGGAATGCAGTCCCTTCTTTTTCCTTTTGGCCAGCACAAGTGGCAACAAAACCTCAGATCTGGGTGACACTTGGAGGGTATGAGATCCCAGCTGGTCAATGGGAGGGCCAGGTTGGCACGTGGGCACTTTTTGGGAGGGAGGGCAGGGGTCAGAAATAGGATCCGTGGGTACGGCGGGGGCGCCCCCTCCGCCCCTGGCCATTGCGCCGTAGGGGGGCGAGAGGCCTGGGCCCGGTTGCCACGGCAATGGGCCACGCTGCCTGCTCCTAACTCCCTTCCCGGGCCCAGAACTCACTGCTAACGGAGGAGCTGGAGGGGGCCTGGTTCATGGCGGCGGTGGAACCACCCTGGCCCGGCCCCTAGCGCTCAGCCTGGGAGGGTCCCCCTTCCGCCCTTAAAGCGGCAGCACCCCTCGGAACCTCCCGGGCTAGGCCGGGGCCTGCCGTTCTGCGCTAGGCCTTCGCCCGGCTCCCGAGGGGGATTCGGGCCTAGTTAACATCCGTGGTGGTTTTCTCTGAGGGGGGCATCGCGGTGGGGTGGCCCACAAATGGGGTCTGGAGAGGAAGAGGTCCCGTACCCATCGGAGAGCGTCTCTGGTGCCACTGCCAGGAGCTCAAGGGACGTCCTCCTGGACTACACCGGGAAGCGGCCGGGGGGATAGGGAAAGGGAGGGCCCCAGGGCCACGACCGCCACGACCGCCCCAGATATGCGGGTAGACGGGTGTGGCCCTCCTGCGCTCTCCACGGCCCCACGGTCCCGACGGAATTATTTTGGGTTGCCAGGGTGAGAGCCAGAGAGGGCGCCTCTACCTTTAATAGAGGCCGGCCCAGCCTGTTTTCAGCTGTGATGCATTTTAATTACGATATATTTGTATCTGAATGGTTTTAGGTTGTTGGCGTCTTTTAATCACAATGTGTTTTTAACCGGTGTGCTGGTTTTAATTGTATTTTAACCTCTAATGTACACCACCTTCCTGAGCTTTGAAGAGAGGCAGGTAACAAAATTATTATTATTATTAATATATTATAATATAATAATAATAGTTTATATAATATTATAATATTATTATTTATATAATACAATATAATATTATTATTATTATTATTATTATTATTATTATTATTATTATTATTATTATTTAATCGCTGTGTAGAAGGGAAAGTTCAGCAGGTTTCGCCTGCTACCTGGTTGCAACAGCTGCTCAAATGTCCTCCTCTACGCAACTATTAAATATACAGGAGCCCTGTTCCGTATTTCACCAGGCAACTCTACCTCTGAGTCATTTAAGGCCCAAGAGTAGGGCTGCCAGAGTGAAAACTGGAGAGGGCTCCTGTAACTTTAATGGTTTTGTACAAAAGGGAAAGTGTTGCCTGTTACCTGGTTGCACGGCAAGCAACACCTGCTAAAACGCCCGCTCCTCTGCAATCATTAAAAGTACAGGAGCCTTGTTCTATATTTCACCAGGTAACCCTAACTTTGAGTCATTTAAAGCCCAGGGCTAGGGCTGCCAGAGTAAAAACTAGAGAGGGCTCCTGTACCTTTAGTTATTGTGTAGAAAAGGGAAGGTATTACCTGTTACCTGGTTGCACGGCAAGCAACACCTGCTAAAACACCCGCCCCTCTGCAGTCATTAAAAGTACAGGAGCCCTATTCCATATTTCACCAGGCAACCCTAATTTTGAATCATTTAGGGCCCAGGACTAGAGCCGTGAGAATGAAAACTAGAGAGGGCTCCTGTACCTTTAATTATTATGAAGAAGGGGAAAGTTCAGTACATTTCATGACAAGCAACACCTGTTAAAATGCTTTCTTCTACACAACTATTAAAGGTAGAGGAGCCCTGTTCCTTATTTCATCAGGCACCCCACCTCTGAGCCATTGAAGGCGCAGGACTAGGGCTGCCAGACTTAAAAAGTATTTATTTAATTATTGCATTTGTGTACTGCCTTTCTCCCAGAAAGGCAGTACACAACCATTGTAAACCATGTCATTGTAAAAACATACGAAGTTAAAAAAACAACCAGCACAATAAAAATAAAAAGCAAGCAAGGCTCAAAATTCCACACCCACTTTGAACAGGTAAATTCTTTATAACTGGATTTCAATTATGCATTTCCACCTATTTTATATCATTTGTTCACAGTTTTAAGATCTGCCTCCAGACTGGCTTGCTGTATTACTGAGAAGCACACACAGAACATTTCTACAATCTAGTGCCCCTCTAGCACCTCATGGGATGTATGGAATTTTGGGGACGTTTGTTGTGTGTTCAGTTTAATATATAACTATTTGTATTGTTGTTTTAGGGAGAAAAGGAAAAAGAAAGAGAGAGAAGACTTAAATTGCAACTGTGTTTGCAGTATTCATTTATGATCAAGAAGTATACACCACCATTTGTGTCAGTGTGATGGAGCTGTTTGTGTGTTGGTCTAGGACACTGAGAGTCTAGGGCCTTTTCCGCACGACACTCTTATAGCGCGATTATTCCACTTTCAACCTCCTAGGGAATCCTGGGGTTTACAACTTCGAGAGGGGCCGGCCAGCTATAAGAGTGTCGTGCGGAAAAGGCCTAGGATTTGAATTCTTGCTCAGACATGAAAACCCACTGGAGAACCTTGGGCAAGCTGCACTTTCTCAGCCTCAGAAAAATGCAGTAGAAAACCTCCCCTGAACAAATCTTGCCTAGAAAACCCTAGGATAAAGTCCCTACAGTTTGAAGCTGACGTGAAGGCTCATAACAACAATGAAACAACAAACAATTTGCAGCCCTTTTCTCAGACACCCAGATCAGAAGCAGCTGCTTCCTCTTGCCTGTTGGTGGGGCTGGGAGAGAAAAGAGAGAGAAGAGGGCCATTTCCACATTACACTGATATAATGCTGTCATCCCACTTTCTACTTCCTATAGAAGCCTGAGGGGCATTTAGAATTCTCAGTAAACTGCAAAACCCAGAATTCCACGGGGTGTTGAAATGGGAATAATACCACTATAACAGTGTAGTGCAGAAATGGCCAGAGAGAGGGTCCCCTGGGAGGCGTGAGCAGGCTTGTAACTTAAAATAGCTGCCTGTATCTTCTATTCAGCATGATGCCAGCTCCCTCTAGTGCGCTGCTGCATTACTGCTAGCATCCACATAGGCGTGTGTGACATTCCACTTAATTCTTTGTCAACAAAGGCCATTTCCACACTACACGGTTATAGTGCTATTACTCTACTTTCAACCACCTGTGGAATCCTGGGGTTTGTAGTTTCCTTAGGCCAAAGAGCTCCCTGGCTGGGAATTCTAAATGCCTCCGTAAATTGCAAACCCCAGGATTCCATAGGAGGTTGAAAGTGGAATAATAGCACTACAACAGTGTAGTGTGGAAATGGCCAAAGATTCGTTCAGGCAGTCAGATTTCAGACATTGGGGTCACCCCCTCCAGTCTACAGGGTAACACTAGAAAGACCCCTGTTTGGCTCATCTGAATCCCAGACTGTCCAATATCTGAGGACAGCTCACCCCCTTATGTTTGCTCTTTCCCTTTTTTACCCCTCTCCTGCAAGGCTGACTCTTCTCCACCACCCCTCCTGCTGTTTCTTGAGTTCGTTCAGGCTCCAGGCAACACTGTCACATATAGACTCCCCACCTGATACTCCCGAGACACGTGGGCGTGCGTCGTACAGTGGGCGTGCTATTTATAGCAGCACTACGCACAGATGAACGCTCGCTCGGCGAGAGGTGTTTGAGGCAGAGTCCTATAAATACACATTGAAAGGCACTGGGAAAGCTGGCAAGAAAATTGGGGGGGTGGAGCTGAGCCCCCCCATGGCCCCTGGGAGAGAAAAGCCATGAGAGGAGAGGATTAAGTTGAGAATTGGGGATCCATTTACCTCTCTCATACTTGGGTCATTTCCGCACGAGACTGTTATAGCACTATTATTCCACTTTCAACACCCTACGGAATCCTGGGGTTTGCGGTTTAGGGAGGGGCCTTTGAGGATGGCCTTTGAGGCACCTCCCTAAACCACAAACCCCAGGATTCCATAGGATGTCGAAAGTGGAATAATAGCGCTATAACAGGCTAGTGCAGAAATGGCCATGGTTTGGCATTTCTAAAGGAGCAAAATAAAGCAGCCTGCCCAAGAATATCAATTCAAGAGTGCCACACAGAGGAAGAAATGGTAAGGAGACACTTGTGAGTCTTTCTGCTCCATAGTGCTATTATTATTATTACTATTAATAATAATAGTAATAATAATAATTTACATACCATATATTTTACCAAAATTGGGACCCAAGGCAGCTCACAATTGAAAAGAACAATATAATACAATAAAAACATACATAATGTAAAAATTAAAATAGTATTTAACTATTTACAGAATTAAAACAATCACGCCTCAGTGAAAGAATTAAATGTGAGTTTAAAAGATGTTTAAAAAAACTCCTAAAAACAATTAAAACAATACAGCACCCCCTAGCCCATTCCTTTGGTTTTAAAAACCTGTCTGATTTTTATTCCTCATTCTCTTTTTGCTCTTTGTTAATAATTTAAAATAGATTTTAACTTTTTAAAGAAGTTATCATTTATTTATGCTATTGATTTGTTTATTTAACATGGCCTGTTGTACACAAAATGGAATTGGTTATTCTCCAAGGTACCATAAAAAGTTTTGGTGTTTTTGCTGAAACGGACTGACTCCTACCTACTATATTATTTTTACACACACACACACACACACATACTCTTAATTTTGGAACTCTTTCCTAAGAATTCCAGTTAGGAATTCCAATTTCCTAAAAGGTCTTGCTAAGAATAAGGAGATTAGGCCTCCTCTTTGCTGTCTTTCCATCCACAAGTGAAATAAATCAATTAATTAATAAATTAATAAACTTTTTTCTCTTCCAACAAGTTTGTGAGAAATGACTGCAAGGGCTCTTATTGGTGTGTTGTTCAAGTGATGTTTATCTTAATGGATTTGCTTTAAAATTGTTTTAATTCTACTGACAGTTTAACACCATTGAAACAATGCCTTTTTGTATGTTTTTACTTATATATCTGTAATTGTTTTTCACTGTTTTTTTTTCCTTTTTTGGCCAAAAGACAGACAGACAATGTGGTTCATAATAAATGAAAACCAGAAAACTAGAAAAATAAAACCATCCATAATATCATGAAAGCAAAACATCAACGACCATAAAAAGCATTTTTGTGGTCTAAAAGGCAGTTAAAAGGGGGAACTCAAGAGACCGGAGGGAGACAGCGTGGTTTCCACGTTGATCAGGACACTGGGAGACCATGGTTTGAACCCTTGCTCGGCCACAGAAACTCAATGGGTGACCTTGGGCAAGTCACACTCTCTCAGCCTCAGTGAAAGGCACCGGCAAACCCCTCCTCCCTTAAAGCTATCTCCAGTCAAAGTGAAACAGGGAAGCCAAGTTCTCCTCTTGCTGGTTTTCCAAAAGCAGTAGCGGCCATGAGGAATCTGGATTCGCATTCAAGGCCCAAGTGCAATCCTCTCTCCCTTCTGGGACTCACCTTGGAGCCTCTGGATCTGCTTTGTGAAGATCTCCGCCTGCTGAGCGCTTGCTAGTCGCTCGTCTTCCAGCAAACCTGCCACAGAGAGACAAGAACAGAATCAAGAACTGGCACCACTGATAAAGATCTGGATAGGAAATATGGACTACTTCTTTGATGGACGATAACAGCTGCAAGAGTGCAGAAACAGACTGAACTTGGACCGAAGCACTGACAACAGAAGAATGGGTTGTGTAAAGTCGTGGATCTTGCCCAAGTTACAAAATTGCATGGGTCCAGCCAGATGTATGCTTTAGTATGTGTAACAGAATTGCTCCGTTAGATCAAATAGGGCACACTTTGCTGAAGCACTATTATGTACCCATTGCTAATTGCTACCTGCAACTAAGTATCCAGTTGGAATTCTTAAAGAATTCCAAGGCTCCAAATGGTTCACTGCTGCATTATTCAATATCACTTCGTATCCGGGCAAGAGGGAAGACAATCAGAAGTGGGGAAACGAAAAAGTAGCAGGAAGGTGTTATGGGAACAGGTTATGCAAAAATAAGGGGACGTGAACTTGTTTCAGCTCCCAGGATGAAAGATATGTAAATAACAGAAAACTTGGAGAAATATCTGTGCTGGCGGGGTGCCTTGACATTTATGACTTTTAACCAATCATCAGTGTGCACATCTAAATTTGTATGACAAAATATAAAACCTGTAATCATCTTAGATTCTGTAGTCTGCTTGCCTTTCCTCTAAATAAATGCTTCTGTTTGAAATTCTGTGCAAAGTTTGTGAGAGCAAGTTATTCAGGACATGACAAAAACTGACCTGGATTTAAAGGATAGAAAAGTTGAAGATTTTCTGAAACTCTGGAAACATTATATTTTTTTAAGCAATAAGAAATCTAATGATGTAATAATCGGTGGATATGGCTATTGGTAATTCTAGGAAGTTGAATATAGATCTGTAATGATAGAATAAGATACTGGATGTTGACCAAATTTTACTTTTTCATTGCAATTGGTATCGGGGGGTCAATTTTTTTTATGCATGAGGGTACAGTCAGCCCTTCATATTTGCGGATTTGACATTCACGGATTTGATTATTTGTGAGTTTCTCCAACCCCTGCCTCCCCACCTTAAGTGCCTCTTTTTCAGGGGAACCTTCCCTCTTGGTGGCTCCAATCAGGCCGCATAGCCGTTCAAAACCCACCTCTGGTCCTCCTCTTCCTCTACCACTCTCTGCTTGGCCAGCTAAGGATGGCTCTCTGCCTAAATTCTCAGCACTACAAACCCTGTACCCACACCCCACACACACCCAAGGATGGAGATGGGCAAGAGAGAGGAAGTACAGGACTACCGTGCCAACCATCTCCTTTCCCTGACCTGGTTTAGACCCTGGGTGCCCACTTTCCCCACCCGTGCCTCAGCCCCCTTCCCACAGACACACAAATGTTGTTATTTGCAAATTTTTCACTTTTGCGAGGGTCCTACGTCCCTAACCCTGGCAAATGTGGAGGGCCAAGTGTAGTTAGGATTTACTGAGTGTGTTATTGTGTTCTAGTCTCAGTTCTGTTCAATTGGGTTTAGATTAGTTCTAGTTGTACATGTATATTGTTGATTCATAATTTGTTTTGTTTCCTCTTGGGTTTTTTTTCCCTGCAGTTGTGGATTAGTTTGTTTATATCTCCTACTAAAATTAATAAATACTAAGTCCAAAACAAAAAAAGATGGCATGCCAAGGAAGCCATCAGAGAAGGTTTGGGACCAAGACAGCACCTCATAGCCATCGTTTGCAGCTTATCTTCTCCTCCCAATGAACTGTTTCTGCCTGACATTCCTGCTTTGGTTAAGGAAGATGAATGGAATCCGCTTTGGCAGCTGGCTGGTCAGAGCTGTCCTTACAAGGGCCAGTTTCAGCCTGTGTCATGCTGCTTAGAGAAGACCTTGGCAGCCAATATATGCTTGTCCAAATTGGCCTTCCCAGTCTAAATAAGATCCATCTGCTCCAGCATTTTCAGCCCAAGAGAAGCCACATAGGCCCATTTTAGAGCTCTCCAGAGGAGCGGAGTGGAATCACAGAACCTCCATATAAAATAATACAGGCTGGAATTCTGTTGGTGCCTTAAGAATGTGGGCTTAAAGGCACCAGATTCCATCCAATCTTGGAAGTCAACCAGGGTCAGCCCTGGCTAGTACTTGGATGGGAGACCACCAATGAATCCCAGGTGTTGTAGGCTGTATTTCAGAGGAAGGACCCTAGCAAAACCACCTCTAAGGATTCCTTGCCTAAGAAAACCCTAGGAAATTAATGGGGTTGCCATAAGTCAACAGGCGTCTTCAAGACACAAACACAAACACTTATGCACACATAACTTCTGCTATAGAAGCAGTTGGACAGTTTTGTTCAGTGCAGAACAGCCGCATCCCATTCACAGTTGTGGAAACTGAATTCCACACATGGGGCCATTGTCTGCATTGTGCATGGGTGCACACTGCCCTTTGTGCAGGGACGTGCCACATACATGCATTGGTTGCACAGCATAGAAATTCACTAAGGAGACAGTGTTGTGCAACCGCTGCGGAACTCTGTGAGCCTAAATTTATACTGTGCCTGCTCAGTATACGATTTTGGCCACAATGCCCTCTATGAAAATATTTCTTATTGTGTTATTTGTCGTTGTTGTTTGCTATCATGTTGACTTTGACCGATGGCAGCCCTCTGAATGAGAGACTTCCAAGACACCCTGTTATCAAAGAGGAAGGCTCAGGTCTTAAAAAACGTAGGTTATCAATTGCCCTGCTCAAGTCTTGGAAATCTGGGCAGCCAGGGCTTCCCTGGCCAAGTCCACTATTTTGTAGTGTAGCCATCCTGTATTCCTTCCACCCTTCACTTTACAAGGCTTTGTTGTACATTTCCAAAGTATAATAGACCCAGTTTCATCATCCTCACTTCTAGCATTCGCACCTAGAACTTTTCTAATTTCCTGTGTTTGCATTACCTTAGGTCACTTTGGCTAAATGTTTTCTTGGGATGTCTAAACGGTTATTTCTAAATGCTCAAAGTTTTAATTGACCACAAAGTTAAAATTCAAAGTTTTAAGTGACTAGAAATTTGGGGACAGAAGGGAAATTTCATTTTGAGTGGCAGAATTCTCTTCAGGAGAGCAATGCCCTCATTCTTCCTTCCCCCATAGCTATCCACTGGCCCCTCCATGTTCGCAAGGGTTTGGAGTACAGAACCCTTACAAAAGTGGAAAAATCACAAATAAATGCCCCCGGCAATGCCCCTCCCATTCCCTTACCTTTTGCCCTGGCACACAAGCCTTCCTTCTCTACGCTGGGGCCAGAGGTAAAGGAATAGCAGAGGGAGCCTCAGAGGGCAGAAAGAAAGTGCATGTGTGGCTTCCCCATGCCCATTCCCTTGCCTTTTCCCAGCGCATGCTTGCCTTCTTGCAAGGGGATGGGAGGAGGAGAATGGGGGGTGGGTGGGAAGGCATAGGAACCTCGCAAATAATCAAATTTTCAAAGGCCAAACCAGTGAATGTGGAGGGAGGACTGGACCCCTGCTTCTGTTTATTCCTTGATTCACTGGGATTTCAGAAAGAGCCACTGTACATTGTTCTACATTGCACAAGCGGACAAGGAGCCAGCACAATGGTAGATACACACAATTGATTGCACAGTATGACTATTTAGCACAAAGGTTACTACACAAGTGAGATGTAGGATCTTGGCAAGGGTTTGGGTACAAAGGTCTATTTTTGGCTTGGCTGCATATCCAGCAATATTAAGAGGTACAACTGCAGCCCTCTCCCCACTCATCCGTTTTGCTCCTAGTTCCACTCCCTTTGGCTCTGTCCACACCCTCGGCTGAAATGTGAGTCCCCAACAGATTTTGACCAAGGTAATGAGGACCTTGAGAAGACAACAACTTTCCTTTCCCCTCTAACTTGTGGTCCTCCAGAGGTCAATGGCTTCCAACTGGGTTCCAAACCATGAAGCCCCATGAAGAGTGACCGAGGGAGCTGGGGATGTTTAGCCGGAAGAAGAAAAGGTTAAGATGGAACGTGATAGCTGTCTTGAAATATTTGAAGGTATGTCATATGGAGGATGGGGCAAGCCTGTTTTCTGCTGCTCCAGAGACTAGGACACAGAGCAATGGATTCAAACTTCAGGAAAACAGATGCCATTTAAACATTAGGAAGAACTTCCTGATGGTAAGAGCAGCTAGACAGTGGAATCTGCTGCTGCTTCAGTGGGGTATGGTGGAGTCTCCTCCTTTGGAGGCATTTAAAAAGAGCCTGGATGGCCATCTGTTGGGAATGCTTTGACTGTATCTTCCTGCGTGGCAGAACAGGGTTGGACTGGATGGCCCTTTGGGTCCGTGGTTGGACTGGATGGCCTTTGGGCTACGGCCATTCCTGCACTACACGTGTTATAGTGCTATTATTCCACGTTCAACACCCTATGGAATTCTGGGGTTTGTAGTTTACTGAGGGCAAAGAGCTCCCTGGCTGAGAATTCTAAAAGCCCCTCCCTAAATTGCAAACCTCAGGATTCCACAGGAGGTTGGAAGTGGAGTTATAGCACTATAACAGTGTAGTGTAGAAATGGCCTATGACTGAAGGCACACAATATTATAGGCAGAGATACTTTCTTCTTTAAAAAATGGAGAGCGCTTTGACTGTGTCTTGGACCGCACAGCCCTCAGGATCTCATCCAACTCTATGATTCTAGGATTCTGCAAATTCCTTGGCCAAAATCCCAGATCGAGCAGATAGGCCTGTGCAATTTTCCCGCTTCCCCCACTGGGAGCCGTCAGACCCCAAGAGGAAACCCTGCTGCTGCTGCTTATCGGAAGGGAGGGTGGGGAGGACGGAAAGCGAATTGAGATGCTGAAGAAACAACAGTCTCAGCTCAGAGGGGGGAAGAAACGAGAATGGACTCACAGATGGAGTCCAGCTGCCTCTTCTTTCCCTTCCCCCAGAGCCCAGACCAGACACGTTATCATCTGAATTGCCTCTTCCTTCTCCCTTTCCTATGTTTAAACAGCATCATACCCTCCTGGGGCCTGACAGCTGTTCTTAGCAGTAAAAGAGTACAGACAAAGTCGACAGTTTCCCCCACAGAATCATAGAATCGTAGAAATGTAGAGTTGGAAGAGACCCCAGGGGCCATCCAGTCCAACCCCCTGCCATGCAGGAACACCCTCAAAGCACTCCCTTGGACGGATGGCCATCCAGCCTCTGCTTAAAAACCTCAAAGGAAGGAGGCTCCACTACACTCCGAGGCAGCAGATTCCACTGCCGGACAGCCCTGACTGTCAGGAAGTTCTTCCTGAGGTTCAGGTGGAATCTCCTTTCCCGCAGCTTGAATCCATTGCTCCTTGTCCTGGTCTCTGGAGTAGCAGAAAACAAGCCCTCTCCTTCCTCTATATGGCATCCCTTCAAATATTTAAACATGGCTATCATGTCCCCTCTTAACCTTCTCTTCTGCAGACTAAACATCCCCAGCTCTCTAAGTCCATCCTCATAGGGCTTCATGGCTTCCAGGCCTCTCACCATTTTGGTCACCCTCCTCTGGACTTGCTCCAGCTTGACCAGGTCCTTCTTGAATTGGGGTGCCCAGAACTGGACATAGTACTCAAGATGAGGTCTAACCAAAGCAGAGTACAGTGGTACCAGGACCTCCCTCAATCTAGACACTGTACTCCTGTTGATGCAGCCGAGAACTGCATTGGCTTTTTTGGCTGCTGCATCACACTGCTGACTCATGTTCAGCTTGTGGTTTATGAGGACTCCTCGATCCTTTCGCACGTACTGCTATCCAGCAACGTGTCCCCCATCCTATATTTCTGTATTCCATTTTTTCTACCTAAGTGTAGGACCTTATACTTCTCTCTGTTGAATTTCATTTTGTTAGCCGTGGCCCAGCTCTCCAATCTGTCCAGGTCATTTTGAATTTTGATCCTGTCCTCTGGCGTATTAGCAACCCCTCCCAATTTGGTGTCATCTGCAAATTTGATGAGCAGCCCTCCACTCCTTCATCCAAGTCGTTGATGAAGATATTGAACAGCACTGGGCCCAGGACAGAACCCTGTGGCACCCCGCTAGTCACTTCTCTCCAGGATGAAAAGCAGCCATTCGTGATCACCCTTTCGGTTCGGTCGGTCAACCAATTACAAATCCAGCTAACAGTAGCCCTGTCCAGCCTGCATTTTACTAGTTTCTTTGCAAGAATGTCATGGGAAACTTTGTCAAAGGCCTTACTGAAATCGAGATATGCTACATCCACAGCATATCCCATCTTTGTCCCTGGTCTACTCTGCAGGGCTGCTAGGAGATTCAGTGTCCTGGACAATTCAACTCACAGAGGGTGTTCTCTGCTTAAATGTTGAAGCTGAAGAAACTCTATCTTTTTGCATTTGCTTAACTAAAGTCTTCCATTTTGATTTCTAGTCAGCTTTAAAGGTTCTTGTTGTTAGCCTCTTGTCCTACTTAAAATTACGCTGACATTAAAGTGGTAAAGTCAGTTCTTAGGTTCTCAGCCTGGGTTCCCAGCACTCTGTCCAGCAATATTTCTTACACTTCCCTGCTGAGCGAATGCATGCCTGATTCAGGGTTCATTGCTGATTGTTAACCAGAAGCTATTGTATCATCAACCAGGTTTCAGAATCTTAGTCCTGGGAAAGCAAATATTCTTGCACATGCTCTGGATGCTCTATGAGATCATTGTCATCCCAAATCACTATAGCCATTTCCGCACTAGACTGTTATAACACTATTATTCCAGTTTCAACATGCTATGGAATCATGGGGTTTGCAGTTTTGGGAGGGGCTACCCAGCCCCTCCTTAAACAGCAAACCCCAGGATGCCACAGGATGTTGAAACTGGAATAATAGCACTATAAGGGTGTAGTGCAGAAATGGCCCTAAAGAATGGAGAGGGTGGGTGGGAACAAGCCCTGATTTCACCCCCCCAGCAGACAGTGGTTCTGCCTCTCTTGCAGAAGGGGTCCAATCCTACCTTGCAACTCCAGTGAGTCGTCCTCATGTTTGAGGGCCATCTCCCGAGCCTGTTCCAGTTCCTCCAGCAGTTGAAGCACCTGAGCTCTTAAGTTCTGGTCCATCTCTTGGTCTGACAGGTCCAAGTCCTTCTCATCATCCAAGGAGCCCAGGTTCCTCACCGGCTCCTCCTCCTCCTCCTCCTCCTCCTCCTCTTCCTCCTCCTCCTCATTCACTTCCATGTTGGGAGAGTCCACCTCACCTAGGAGAAAACACCTCTCTATTAGCAAAATGCATGATGGGAAAATGAAACTATTGTCTGCAAAGGGTGCAAAGGCAAGACAAAACCTCTCCACTGCAGCTGCCTCCAGAAATTGGGAATATTACTTTTTTTGGACACCAATTCCCAGAATTCCCCAGCCACCCCAATTTTTGACCAAAACTGGAGTGAGCTCACGGCACTCCACTAACACAGAAGCTGCCAGCAGCCAGACTGTACCTGAGGTGGGGCAGCAGAGCTGGAGAAACTTGCAAATCTGTGAAAGTCAGCAGATGTTTGCTTGTGCTGTCTAGAAGGCAGGTACGTGGCAAGAGAAGGGCCTGTTCCCCACACAAATTTGCAAAAATCTGAACAGCTTCTGTTGCACACTCTCCATTTCCAAAATCTCCTGAACCAATAAAAATGCAATGGCTTTTGCGAAGCCAGTGGAGGAAGAGATAGGCAGACAGGCAGATAGACACACAGGTTAAGAAACAGCTTTTAAGACAGTGCTGTGCTGTTTTAACTGCATCAGGTAAAAAGATTTATATGATTTTTAACTGACCATTTCTAATAGCGATTGGTGGCAGAAGAAGACAGACAATTTTTTAAAGGGCTGCACAACCTGATCAGAGCTGCCCAAAGGGAAGGTTCTCCTCGAAAAGAAGTACCTGAGGTGGGGCAGCAGAGCTGGAGAAACTTGCAAATCTGTGAAAGTCAAACCCACCAACGTGGAGAGCTGACTACTGTATTTGTAAGCTGCCTTGACTCAATCATGTGAATCATCACACACACACACTCCTGTTCTCCCTCCCCATTGCATCAAGAGGGGTAATACCTGAAGCAAATCAAGTAATTACTAGCATCCAAGGCAGGAGAAATCGCAGTATTTATATCATTAAATCCTAAAGTCAGAATTATATGTGCCGCAGTATTTCCAGTTGCTATGTCTGGATATGAAAACTGGACAGTGGAGAAAGCTGACAGGAAGAGAATCGCCTCATTTCTAATGTGGGGCTGGAGCAGAGCTTGACAGATGCCACGAGCTGCCAAGAAGACAAATAAAAGGAACTGAGAGCAGATCGATCCTTAAGCCTCTCTAGAAATAAGGGCTGAGGCTATTTCTGCATGGCGTCGCCGTCCTAGGTTTGGGATGCAATGGCAGCAGTCCACGGGTCGTGCTTTTTACCTGAGAGATCAGGTAAGATGCAGAAATAGCCTGAGTCTATCATACTTTGGACATATCTTTAGGCAACATGCTATGCAAAGACGGTAATGCAGGAGAAATTGGAAAGCAGTAGGAAGAGGAGAAGACTGCACACAGATTTAAGCAGTAGATTAATAATAGATTTAAGCAATGAAGCTTGAGTTTGCAAGACCTGAGCAAAGGACCAGGGCTCTGGGATGTTGCTCAAGCAAAGCCAACCTGACTACAAACAATGGCAATAACCATGCTGTTGAATTCCTTAAATCCCCCACAGAGGCCACAGTCCCTTCAAGACAATCTTTTCTCAACTGCAGCATGTTTGGTGCACATCATACATTGCTGAAGGTCTCTCTCTCCTCCCTTCCTTGCTTTCCGTCTCTTCTTTCTGCTTGTCAAACCTGCAATGAGGGCTGCTGGGGATGTGGGGGCGGCAGCTGGCAGGGAGGGGATGAGAAAAGATCATGAACTGGAAGAGCATGAGCATCAGTGCACGTAAGTGGCTGGCGCCGGAGAAGAGGCCCAGATGACAGTCAGAAGGCTAAAGAATTTTAGAAACAAACCCACAGTCTGATCCAGAAGATTTTGAAAGTTACCATTCAACTGAAACTTCAGTCGTATTTATTGGGACTGATGGATGACCAAATGGAGAAAAGAAACAGAAGATCATTACAATATATAACCACAGCAGCAAGGTTATCATATACAAAGAAGTGGAAAAATACCATAATTCCAATGAACCAAGACCGGCTGCTGAAATTGACTGATCTAGCTGAAACGGAAAAACTATCAACTTTGGTTAGACGAAAATCATTGGGTTCATCTTTTCAAAAACTAGGAGCCTTTGATGATCTTTTGGCAGAAAAGAGAGAATAACACGTTAACTGTAGGGTATGATAATTAATAGTTTTGGTCAAGTTGAAGCCAATATTGTAGTGGTTTGACCGTTGGACTCCGACCCTGGAGACCAGGGTTTGATTCCGTGGTTGACCGTGGAAACCTACTGGGTGACCTTGGGTGTGTCACACACTCTCAGCCCCAGAAGACTCCATGATAGGTTTACCTTAGGGTCACCATAAGTTGGAAACAATGTGAAGGCACACAAAACAAGCTGCAAACTCCTCCAGAAAAGGCCTTACTTTTAATGGTGTGTGTGTGTGTGTGTATGTGTTCCATCTTTATTCTTATTGTTGTGCTTTTAAAGAATTATATATTGTGTTACAGTACTGATGTTTTAATATTAGTCTCTAATTGTTTTTTTAAGCTCTTTTATTACTAGGTTTAATCTTCTCATTAGGTTTAATCTTTAGTTAGTGTTACAAGATGCCTTTTGTCCTGTCTGGGAGAAAGGTGGGGAGAAATACAATAGAAGAGAACAGAGCAGAAGAATTATCTTCTACATGGTCATGTGGCCAAGCAGACCTAAAACACTGATTCCCATTTAAAAGAAAAATAAAACTGACAAAATTAAGCCAAGACCAAGCATTGGCAGTAATCCAAGTTACCGTACGTAGCCTTACATAAACGCCTACCTGCTACACAGGGTGAGCTTCCGTGGACTCCCGTCCACCGATGACTCTGGTGAAGCAGACGGGAGTCCACCAAGGCTTCCGCTAGAAATGACCTTTTCTCGGCCAGTCTGAAAGGTGCGGCAGGTTGCCTTTCCATCTCCTTAGGATGGGAATAGTCATTCATGAGTACCTCCTGCCTTTGGGGAAAAGGAGCATCCTGCACAGGGAGAGCGGAGGCTGAGAACTAGTAGCCTGAGATATGGTGGGTATGGGGGAACAAGAGCTACAAAATTTGGGGGTGAGGGGCAAAATCTAGGTGGTGAGGAGCAGAGAGCCTCTTTGGTTGGCCTCACCATGGACTTGAACCAGGACTAGATCCCTTACACAGGTGTCAACCTTCCCCTTCTGCGGATCTCAAAAGGGAGACATCTTTCCTCGGTAATTCCACCATGCTCATGCACACACACGCGCGTGCGCACACGCACCCAATCTGCCAAGATCTCAGCCCAAAACGCACACTCTCGTTCTCTCTCTTTCCAAGCTTGCTAAATGAGGATTACATAACTGGGTCATTTGTCACTTGAGGAAAGGAAAAAAAAAAGGAACATTTTGAGAAGGAAGAGTGTACAATTCCTCTGACTGTCCCTCCCTCAGAACTCTTCCCCCCACCAATGCAGCTTTATTGGGGTCCCCTTCTGAACAGGGAAGAAGGGGTACAGACCCAGATTTGGGGGGAGGTGTCTTTGTACCCCCCTGTCAATCCAAAATCAGAGACTTTAGCAATTATTTTCTGATCACAACCAGAAGGGAGTAACACAATGTGCCCCCCCAACACCTCCCTCCTCCCCTGCAAAAAAAACTTAACCTCTCTTAAGAGGCCAAACTAATCGTTGTTGTGCAGGGGAGGACCCCTGTTTTCCGGGCCTCCTCCCCATCCTCCTTCTGCCCAGAAACGAGGAGGGGGCGACAGGCACTAGCTCCCCTCTGATCTTGGAAGCTAAGCAGGGTCAGCGCCGGTCTGTCCTTGGATGGGAGACCGCCAAGGAATAGCAGATGCTGTGGGCTCTGTTTCAAGGGAAAGAACAGCCAAAACCACCTCGGAGGACCCCTTGCCTAGGTAAGCCCTAGGAAATTCAGGGGGTCGACCGGCGGGAGAGCAAGCTCCTTCCCACCCTCTTTTTCCCTCCACACTGGGCCCTCGGATGACATCATCGCCCCCAGCTATGATGTCCTCGACCCCAGGCGCAACACCTCGGGGGGAGGAGGCAGGTAGCAAAGCCAAGGCTGGCCCGGGTTTGCGCTGGAACGGGAGCCCCCGCGCGCCCCCGGGAGCCGGGAGGAGGAGCGGGGCGCAGAGCCACAAGTGGGAACGGGGGGCCCGGGGGGAGAGAGGAGGGGGCGCGGGGGGATGCAGCAGCGGGAGGGGCAGAGAGGGTTGCAAAAGGAGGGGAGACCCGCAGGGGGCGGGCGGGCGGGCGGGCGCGCGCGCGCGGCGCCCCTTCCCCGGCCCCCGGCCGCCACTGACCTGCGCCTTCCTTCCGCCCCGCCGGCAGCTGCAGCCCGGCCGCCTCCATGGCCGCTCCCGGAGCCAGCAGCGGGCGGGGGGAGGAGCGCCCACCCCCAAGGCCCGCACAGCCGAGGCGCTCCGCTCGCCGACCCGCCTCAACGCAGCCCCGGCTGGGGCGGGGAAAGCGCCGCTTCCCTTCTCCGAGCCTCCCGGGCGCGCATCATCCCGTCGCCGCGCTCTTGCGCCCTTTGCAGCCTCCGGTGGAATCCTGGGGCTTGCAGTTTAGGGAGGCGCCGGCCGGCCCCCCCAACTGCAAACCCCAGGAATCCGTCGGAGGTTGAAAGCGGAATCATCGCGCTATAAGAGTGCAGTGTAGAGCAAGGGAGTTGGGAGAGGCGCCCAGGACCATCCAGTCCAACCCCCGTCCTCTGCCAGGCACACTCAAAGAATCCCCAGCAAATGGCCACCCACCCTCCCTCCTTACAAACCTCCAAAGAAGGGGACTCCGTCACTCTCCCAAACAGCGTGTTCCGCTTTGGAATGGCTCTGAGCAGCAGGAAGTTCTTCCTGAGATTTAAGTGGAATGGCTTTCCCTGTGGTTTTAAGCCATGGCTCCATGTCCTGGTCTCCCCAGCAGCAGAAAACAGGCTTGCTCCGCCCTCCATAGGACATCCCTTCAACATGGCTATCAGGTCCCCCACTTAACCTTCTCTTCTCCAGGCTAAACACATCCAGCTCTCTAAGCCTCTCCTCCTAGGGCTTCATGGTTTCCAGACCCTTCACTATTTTGGTTGCCCTCCTCTGGACGTATTCCAGCTTGTCAATACCCTTCCTGAACTACGGCGCCCAGAACTGGACACAGAATTCCAGGTGGGATCTAACCAAAGCAGAATAGAATGGTACTATTACTTCCCTTAATCTCAACACCATACTCCTATTGATACAGCCCAGAATCACATTGGCTTTTTTAGTTGCTGCATCACATTGCTGACTCATGTTCAGCTTGTGGTCTACTAAAACTCCTAGATCCTTTTCACCTGTGCTGTGATCAAGCCAGGTGTCGCTCATCCTATATCTGTGCATTGTCACAGTTTACATTTCTCCCTGTTAAAATTCATTTTGCTAGTTTTGGCCCAGCTCTCTAACTCATGACTCATGTTCAGCTTGTGGTCCACTAAGACTCCTAGATCCCTTTGATGCATACTGTTTAGCTGGACTCCCTTTTCATGTAGTTTGGAGCCATTGCTCCATATCCTGGTCTCTGGAACAGCAGAAAACAAGCTTGCACCGTCTTCCACATGACACCCCTTCTAACACTGAATCTTGGTCGTCATGTTTAATTTGCATTCATATGCACACAGAGAGATGGGGTGGCAAACATCCTGAATCCAATGCCTCAACGCCAAAGTGAGCTGGCAGCTGCAAACCACAAGCCCATACTTCTTAAGTCCAGGCTTGCACACACACACCATGGCCACCAACCTCCACAAAGGGCTAGGTCAGTTCTTCAGCCAGGAAGTTTTCCAGTCAACCAAGGAGGGGTGGAAGCAAAGGGGGTGCTTTCTCAGAGAAAGCCTAGAGAGCGGGGCAGAAGTGAAAAGCCACTGTTGAATCTGGCCAGAGAGAGTGACCTTGATTGAGAACATAGCCTTTGGCGAAAAGGGAAGCTAGAAGGCTGTGTGTGTGTGTGTGTGACATTTACGCCGTTGTAAAGAGATAAGAAACTGTTCAAATGCATTTTGAAGAGCTGTTTGAACTTGGACATACATACAAAATGAATGCTTTAGTCTGCTGTTTCAATAAAGATTATAATGTACAGTCATCCTTCCACATTCGCTAGTGTTAGGGCATGGGACCCCCGTGAAAATGAAAAAACCGTGGATAACTCTAGGCCCTCCCAAACCACATTTAACACACACAAAAAGGATGATCACCCTATTCAGCCCACTGTGGATTCCTTTGAGGCATCGGGGCTCCTCCTCAAGGCAGAAGTGGGGGGCTGGTGGGGCTTACGGCCACCCCCACTGCTGCCCCTCACCATTTTTAAGAGGGACTTACGAGCCTCCTTTGCAGTTTCTCAGCCTCATGAGGCTGGCAGTCTCTATTAAAAATGTCTTCAGGAGGCAGCAGAAGTGACGGCAAATAATCCGTGAATAATCATAGAATCATAGAATCAGCTTGTTTTCTGCTGCTCCAGAGACAAGGAAATGGAGCAATGGATTCAACCTTCAGGAAAAGAGGTTCCTCATATGGCAGATTGGGCAAGCTTATTTGCTGCTGCTCCAGAAACTAGGACACGGAGCAATGGATTCAAGCTGCAGGAAAGGAGATTCCACCTGAACCTCAGGAAGAACTTCTGATGGTCAGAGCTGTCCGGCAGTGGAATCTGCTGCTGCCTCCGTGGAGTGTGGTGCGGTCCTTCTTTGGAGGTTTTTAAGCAGAGGCTGGGTGGCTGTCTGTCGGGAGTGCTTTGATTAGGGTTCTTGCATTTCAAGGGGTTTATAGTTTAGGGAGGGACCTCAAAGGAAAGTGGAATAATAGCGCTAGAACAATCGAGTGCAGAAATAGCCAAAGCAGGCCTTGTCACCACAAGGGCCTTCTTGGTGGATGCTCCCAGACTTTGGAACTCCATCTCAAGACAGACCTTACTCTGCTTCCATAGGCAGGTCAAAACATTTTTCTGCCATCAGGCTTTTACAAACCGATTAGGATTAGACTTTTAATACTGTGCAGTACTGTTTTTCAGTTTTGTATATAGTCTTTCAATGCATTCTAATATTTTTAATGTTTGTTTCCAAATCTTCTATTTATACTTTTATTATAACATTTGTATTACTTTTAATATGTTGTTAGGGGTGAAATATAAGGAACAGGGACAAATGTAAGGAACTAAGAAAAAAAATGAAATGCATAAATAGAGGATGGCTGACACCTGGCTTGACCACAGTACAGGTGAAAAAGATCCACAAGTCTTGGTGGACCACGAGCTGAACATGAGTCAACAGTGTGATGGAGCAGCCAAGAAAGCCAACATGATTCTTGGTTGCATCAGTAGGAGTATGGTGTCTAGATCAGAGAAAGTAATAATACCACTCTATTCTGCTTTGGCCAGACCTCATTTGGAATACTGCGTCCAGTTCTGGGCACTTCATTTCAAGATATTGACAAGCTAGAACGTGTCCAGAGGAGGGCAACCAAAATGGTGAAGGGTCTGGAAGCCATGCCTGTGAGGAGCAGCTTAGGGAGCTGGGGATGTTTAGTCTGCAGAAGAGAAGGTTAAGAGGGGACATGATAGCTGTTAAATATTTGAAGGGATATCATATGGATGGAGCAAGCTTGTTTTCTGCTGCTTCAAAGACCAGGACAAGGAGCAATGGATTCAAACTACAGGGAAAAAAGATTCCACCTAAACCTAAGGGAGAACTTACTGAGAGTGAGAGCAGTTTGACAGTGGAATACACTGCTGTCTCAATGGAGTGTGGTGGAGTCTCCTCCTTCTTTGGAGGTTTTTAAAGAGAGGCTGGATGGCCATCTGTCCAAGGGAGGGCTTTGAAGGTGTCTTCCTGCATGGCAGAAGGGGGTTGGACTGGATAGCCCTTGGAGTCTCTTCCAACTCCAAGATTCTATGATTCTAAGAGTTTTTATCCAGCCTGCCCATGTCTCATGGTTGTGGTATTTAAAACAGGTTTGGTTTGATCTTAACTGAAAAATTTAACATATTTTCATTCTTTTTAAGCTATTGTTGTCATTTATTGTCTTCAGCTGATTTTACTGTCAGCCACCTTCAGGTCTTTGGATAAAGGGCAGGATATAAATATTTTAATTAATAAATAAGTAGCCTCAGCCCAGTACAGCGTGCTCCAATGTGGGGCTGGGTAGAGCCAAAGGAAATGCATATTTTTGATTCCCCCACATTTTCCAGGCATTTGCAGATGCTCCCTCTGCCATGCATGCAATGGGACATGGACACCCCACATGAGTCCTGGTGCCACTCAGATGCACATTAGACAAGAGTGCCTACATGTCCCTCAGCCTGGCACAGAAATGTGCCTGCATTTTGGGAGACACAATCACACAGAGATGCACTTAGAAACACATCAATCTGCACCTGTTCCACTACTTGCTCTTTATCCAAAGCTTACAATCTCACATGCAAAGCCTCAGAAGGCTTTACATTTTAGCAGACACACTCATGTGCAAATTCAGCACACACAGATGCTCCCAGTTCATAAACATCATTTCTCAGCCCACCTTCATCCAGATTCCTTCAGACAGGAACACAACAATTAAGCAAATACATTCAGTATGCCCTGTGAGTCCCAGATATCTACCCTGACACTGGCACATGAATGCACATTTTCAAGCACATAGGAACCAAGGACCCCCTGCTTCATGGACCCCAAATGAAGTTGGAGTTGGAGCCCGCTCAAAATGATCCAGCAAAACTGAACCACCAAGACTCCAGTACCTCTTTGAGCACAATCAGAAGTGTAGTAAACAATCACCCACCTAGAAAAGGTTTAACCATGTTGCACCATAAAGAAGCATGAGCGAATCAACAGTGTCCAGATCAAAGGAAGTGTTTGTTGGATAGAAATGCTGTGACATTTGCCCCAGTTAAAAATACTTTTGATGAGCACGTGGGGATACACTTGGGGAATGACTTGGCAAGTCATGATGTAATTAATCCCTAGGGGACAGTAAGGCTGAGTCATGGTAATATGAAATCCTGGCAAGGGGTTGCATCAGCCATTGTCCCTAGCTGATGAGCCACCAGCAGATCTGTATAAAAGAGGGGAGCTCAGACTGGTTCTTTCTCTGACTCTTGCTGATTCTATGACACCAGAACTCTGTCCGAGCGAACCTCTGCCTGATGTGAAGCTGAACCTATGACTGAGGACCTGCGTATCCTGCTTGTACAGATGTGTATATATTGGAACTTGAAGAATAAAAGCCTCCAGGTATTTTTGGATGACAACTCTGTGTGCTAGAGTTACTAACCAGTGGGTAGAGTGCTGATGCTGTATGTTACACTCTGCTGCTATCACGCGTGTTGCTGTTTTGACACTCTGCTGTGTGCTTAATGCTTGCCTCTGGGACACTTATGTTCAGAGCACAGCAGTTACTGGGAGGATTTTGTGCTAGGTGCTGTAAAATCCATCTCCCGACAGTGTTGTTGTTGACTGCTGTCAAGTCACCTTTGACTTATGGCAACCCTATGAATGACAGTCACCTTGATACCAACAGCCCTGCTCAGATGGCTTCCTTGATTGCAGCTATCCATCTGTAGTATGATCTATCTTTTTCCTACTGCTTTCTACCTTGCCCAATATTATTGTTTCTTCTAGTGAGTCACGTCTTCTCATGATATGTTCATGCTGTTGGAAAATTCCAGCATTCTCTCTCCTACATCTTGTTTTAGGACAAATGGGTCTCAGATAACATAGAGTTTTTTCCTCCTTTGCATGCCAAAGCCTTCTGCTTTCTCACATGAAGTCTCACCATTTGCTATTCTGTCACTTAAATGCATGCTTATAAATACCTTTAGTATCCAGGTGACCAGACTATGGGACCCAGGACAGTTCCTAGGGTCATTGGTCCTATGAGAAGATCCCACTTTCTTTCTTTCTTTCTTTCTTCTTCTTCTTCCTCTTCTTCTTCTTCTTCTTCTTCATTTTTGCTTCTTCTTCCTTCTCTCTGACCATGCTTCACATCTCCATCAAGAAGACGCTGAGTTAAGAACAAAGCTACTATCTTCCTTACCAGAGAAGGGCGACCAAAATGGTGAAGGGTCTGGAAGCCATGAAGCCCTATGAGGGGCAGCTTAGGGAGCTGGGGATGTTTAGTCTGCAGAAGAGAAGGTTAAGAAGGGACATGATAGCCATGTTTAAAGATCTGAAGGGATAACATGTCGAAGAGGGAGCAGGCTTGTTTTCCGCTGATCCAGAGACTAGGACAAGGAGCAATGGATTCAAGCTGCAGGAAAGGATATTCCGCTTGAACCTCGGGAAGAACTTCCTGATGGTCAGAGCTGTCCAGGAGCGGAATATGGTGCCTCAATGGAGTGTGGTGGAGTCTCCTCCTTCTTTGGAGGTTTTTAAGCAGAGGCTGGATGGGCATCTGTCCCAAGGAGTGCTTTGATGTAGGTTCCTGCAGAGCAGAGGGTTGGACTGGATGGCCCCTGGGGTCTCTTCCAACTCTATAATTCTATGATCTATGATTCTACCTAATCTACTCATTAGTTAGTTAGGATGTAGGCCCCCCAATGCATATGTAAATGTAAAAGCCATTAGTAAACTTTTTCCAAGTTTGTAACCTGAAACTGCCTGCCTTGTTTTGTTTTCTTAGTTAGTTTGACTTCAGGGAAGCCAGATGGAGATAGTGGCGTGCTTTTTCTGCTATTTTGCTAAAAGAAGGCCGATTCCTAACAGTTTTAGCTTTCATAGAATTTCCCAAAAAGGGCTAACACCCTGGGAAACTCTAATTCCCAACACAAAGAAGAAGGAAAAAGACTTTAAAAGATACAGCATGAAAGATAAAGAATAAAGAAAAAGATGACTTCTGTTCTTCCTTTCCACAGTTATCAGGATGTGTGGCTCCTGTCAGAAGTATTTAAGGAACGTGAATTAGAAAAGGTGTTCAAATAGATCCACCAGCTTAGGCACTGGGAAAGACTGTTCCAGCACCAAAAATTATCCATTGCCAATTGCTGATTACGTCTATGTATCAGGTTGAAGCCTGCTGATGTATGCCAGGGCGCCAAACGGTTAATTGCTTTGTCGTTTGCCACTACCATGTGTCCAGTGAAGGGAGAGAAAGTCGGAAGAGGAGAAACCAAAGTATTGGAAAGGAGTTATGAGAACTGGCAATGCCCAAAGACAAGAATACAGAGACATGTTCCTCCCTCAAGGATGAAAGGTATGCAAACAAATGAAGGTCTGGGAACATGTCTAACTTGGTGGGGTGATGTGAGATTTATGATCCTCTCCAATCACCTAAATTCGTATCACAATTGGCTACATAGTTGCAGGTAGCAATTAGCAATGGATACATAATAGCGTTTCAGCAAGCAATGCCCTATTTGATCCAGCACAGCTATGCTATCACATATGCTAATGCATGCATATGACTATATGCTAATGCATGCGTATGACAGAAGCCGCGCATGCTGACATTACCTTACTCTCTTTCTGAATTCACTCACCAGGGGGCAGAAGAGGGCATATTTTAAAGACCGGACGCTGCCCAAAGCTCTAGGCTGCGTCCTGGGCAACCATATGTCATATTAATATTTTCCATTCATCGGTGGGAAGAAGATGGTGGAATCTATAACTGGCCCTCTGTAGCTGTACAAGGTATCCCTATCCTGACATGATTTGTTTTTCTCACATGTAATTGCTATTCTGGGAGCTTGCCAGCTTCTTGGGGCCTTTTCACCCTATACAACTATAGCACTGTGATTGCCGCTTGACCTGCCATGACTGTATGCTGGGGAGTCCTGGGATGTGTAGTTTTGGGGGTGGGGAACTAGACTTTTCTGACAGATTAAATAAATGCCACTCCCTAAACTACAAACCCCAAGATTCCATACTGTTGTCGTTGTGTGCCTTCAAGTCACTTCTGACTAACATAAAATCATTTAAAAGCAGAACAGTAAGAATAAATATGAAATACACACGTGCACCCCTTTAAAGACTTTTCTGCATAGTCACTCAGTTCACACTGTACAATTAAAGCATGATTATTCTAGTTTAACAACCATGGCTCTGTCAGGATGCCTAGCTCCTTTCATAAGTATTTGCTAGATACATATTAGAATATGTATTAGATCCGCTAGTTTAGGCATGCTGGAGTCCACTAGAGCACTACAAAGCACCAGTTTCCAATTGTTGATTGCAACTGTACATTCAGTTGATGTTTGCCAGTGTATTCCAGGGCACCAAATGGTTAAGTACTTTATTGCTCGCTGCTACAATATTGCTGGTCAAGGAGGAGAAGATCAGAAGAGGAAAGAACGAAACTATGGGAAAGGTGTTGCAATAACTGGCAATGCTCAAAGACAAGAAGATAGGAACACGTTCCCGCCTCAAGGATGAAAGAGCTGTAAACAATCGAGGGTCTGGGAAAACATCTAACTTGGCGGGATGATGCGAGATTTATTATCTTCTCCAATCACATGCCTAAATTTGTATGGAAAGGTATAAAACATGTAACCATCATGTACACTCTAGTCTTAGCAACTCTTGAATGAAATGTGTTGTGTTGCTTGCCTTGCTACAAATAAACATTGCTGTTTTAACTCTTGGTGAAGTTTGTGGAGTGCAGGTTATCCAGGACATGACAGGCACCTTCTTATCGAATCCTGGGATTTGCAGCTTAGGGAGGGGAGTTTAGAATTCTCAGCCAGAGAGCTCTAGTGCCTCAACAAACTACAAATCCCAGGATTGGAGTGTGATGGAGTCTCCTCCTTTGGAGGTTTTTAAGCATAGGCTGGATGGCCATCTGTTGGGAGTGCTTTGATGCGTGTTCCTGCATAGCAGGGGGTTGGACTCGATAGCCCCTGGGGTCTCTTCCAACTCTATGATTCTATGATTCCATGATTCCATAGGATGGCATCATGGCAGTTAAAGTGGAAACACTGCAGTATAATTTTGTACTCTCAATGGGTCGCTGATGGCGCACTACACAAGGGCAACTATCCTGGCACAGGTAGGCAGGAAGGAAAAGACTGTGGGCACCACAGCTGGGAAGGAACTCAAGCACTGGGAACGCAGGCAGCAAATTTTTGGCTGCACATCCGTCGTGCACCATAGGATTATGTTCATTAATGAAAACAGCATGGGATCCTTTACATTATAAGTAGGGTTGACATACCAGGAGCATCCCACGAGCTGAGATTTCAGGGCCAAAACCTGAAACCCAGGGATCCTTTGCTTAGCATCCTGTTGCTGAATTACAGTGGTGTAAGCTAGATTTATACACACCATCACAATTTCAGTCATTGGGGAAGTTGGAATTCACTACCAACTGCTCAGCAATCAAAATCCCACCCCAAAGATAATCTTTTCTCAGCTGCAGCCCCCCAAAGGAGCCAGTCCAATGATCCCATAAGGGCACTTGCACACAAATAAGACACCACCAGGACTGCAGGCACTTTTTTTTATTACTGGGGTTGTGGTTTGAATGTTGGACTAGTGCCATTTCCACACTAGACTGTTATAGTGCTTTTATTCCACTTTCAATATCCTACGGAGTCCTGGGGTTTGCCTAAGGCCCCTCCCTAAACTGCAAACCCCAGGATCCCATAGGAGGATGAAAATGGAATAATAGCATTATAGCAGTCTGATGCAGAAATGGCCTAGAACTCTTGTGGGACCAGGGTTCAAATCTCACTCACCCAGGGAATCCCACTGTGTGACCTGGTGCAAGTCATTCTCTCTCAGCCTCAGAGGAAAGCAACAGTAACCCCCCATGGGATTTTCTTAGCAAGTTTTCTTCAAAAGAGGTCTGAGGCTGAGAAAGAATGACTTGCCCGAGGCTGCTCAGTGGGGTTCCATGACTGAGCTGGGATTTGAATCCTGGTCTCCAGGGAGTGAAAGCAGTACGGCATAGTGGTTGGAGCATTGGAAAATGACAAGAGTTTGAATTGCCATTCAGCCACGCAAAGCCACTGGGTGATGTTGGGCAAGGTACGCTCTGTGATTGTCAGAAAAGGCCAAGGCAAATCCTCTCTGAACAAATCTTGCAAAGAAAAATCCATGATAGGGTTGCCATAAGTCAGAAACGATGTGAAGACACACAACAAAAAACAACAACTCCAGAGTGTGTGCTTCTTTAAGACAGCTCAGCCACTGAATATGTTTCTTCACAGCTGTGAAGGAATCCTATGCCATTTCCGCACTAGCCTGTTATAGCACTACGATTGCACTTTCAACATCCTCTGGAATCCTGGGGTTTGCAGTTTCAGGAGGGGCCAGCCGGTGCAATCGTAGCGCTATAACAGGCTAGTGCGGAAATGGCCTCAGTTTTAAAATAGACCCTGTGGTTCTTTGCACCTGCTTTGTAGGTGTGCAGTAAAAATGTCCATGTCCATCGGGGGCAACATTAGGAATTTTCTGCCTTCAAATCTCACCAAAAGCAGTGCAAAGAAAGAGAAGACAAAGCCGAGGGAGACCCTGTAGAAGGAATCCACACTCCCCTTTCAGGCTGTGCTGTCTTTTTCCCCAGACTTTATTCATGGCTGCAGAGCATGCTCCCACACAGCAAAGCAGAGCCTTAAAAAAACCCACAAATTTTCTCCCTGCCAATCAAATCAAAGCACCTGCAAGCAAAGAGCTACAGAGGGGAAAAAGTAGGAGCAAAAGAATTTGGAGCATTTTAAGAAGATAGAAAATGTCAGCGGTATAGTTATAGGAGGGAGCATAAATGCGGCCATTGCCCCCCAATAAAATTTCAGAATTCTTCTGAAATTTTTCTCCAGTCCCCAGATTTCTGGTACTACAGAGACTGAGGCCATTTCCATACTATACTCTTATAGTGCTATTATTCCACTTTCAACATCCTATGAATTCTTGGGATTTGCAGTTTGGGGAGGGGCCTCAAAGGTCCCTCCTCAAACTGCAAACCCCAGGATTCTGTAGGATGTTGAAAGTGGAATAATCCCACTATAAGAATGTAGTGCTTGAATGACCTGAAACACTGAAAACAGTTTAAATCTAGGACACATTTGTTCTGTCCATATTCCATGGCTCACTTTGCCTGCTCCTTTTCTTTGGATGCCTAAACTCTTTTTTTTTCTTTTTTTTGAAAGCTTAGTTTTAAGTTGAAGTTTTAAGTTACTGCAATGCCAGAAATATGTAGATTCAAGGAGAATTTTTATTTTGGGAGCCATGTCCTCATTTTGCCCACGTCCACTCCTGTGAGAGGTAGAATGCAGCTGAAAAGCATCTACAGATTCAAAGCCACTTCTGTTGGTTGGCAATACACCAAAACCAGCTGCAGGGCATTTCAATCTTCCTGGACGTACAGTAAGGGATTTACAAGTTGCAGGTCCTTGAATGAGGAAATTACAAACGAAGACTAAAGAAGGAGAAACAGCTGGATGCAATTATATCCACAAATTCTAGTTCATTAGCAGAGGAATGAACAAAAACTGTGGCTTCATGGCAAACGACATGTATTAATGCAAGAATCTTACAATTATAGAACTGGAAGACTCCTCAAGGGCCATTTCCAGCATGTTCTGGCTTGTCAATATCCCTCCTGAATTGTGATGCCCGGAACTGGACACAGAATTCCAGGTGAGGGCTGACCAAAGCAGAATAGAGTGGTGCTATTACTTCCCTCGACCTAGACACTATATTCCTATTGATGCAGCCCAGAATCACATTGGCTTATTTAGCTGCTGCTTCACACTGCTGACGCATGTTCAGCTTGTGGTCTACGAAGACTCCTAGATCCTTTTCACCTGTACTGTGGTCAAGCCAGGTGTCACCCATCCTATCCCTGTGCATTTCATTTTTTTCTGCCCAGATGTCATATCTTACATTTCTCTCTGTTAAAATTCATTTTGTTAGTTTTGGCCCAGCTCTCTAATTTTTATCCTGTCCTCTGAGGTATTAGCAAACCCTCCTAATTTGATGTCATCTGCAAATTTGATGAGCATGCCCTCTATTCCTCCAAGTCATTGATAAAGATGTTGAATAGCCCTGAGTTCAGGACAGAACCCTGTGGCAACCCATCAGTCATTTCTCTCCAGGATGAAGAGGAGCCACTGGAGTCCTTGCTCTTGCTTGCTCATGTAACAACACAAATCTTCTCAAAGAGAGTTTTGAACCCTGGGAAACTAACATTTGGTAAGCAGATCTATCGTTTTCACACATCAACACTACCTGACCACTGTAAAGATCTAGAAAGCCCGTATCATCTCTCCCAGCCCTTTGAAAATTTAGGACAAGGGACATGATTGTAGTTCAGACTAAAACCTAGAGTGAATTCACCAACACTGACATATAATGATGATGATGACAACTCAAAGTGGCTCACAATATAAAAGTCCAAAACTATTAAAAACATACAAAAATTAACATTAAAACAGAATTAAACTATTTACAATACTAAAACAATTCACATGTCAGTAAAAGAATTAAATGCAATTTTAAAAGATAAAAAGCTCTTACGGTTCAGTTAAAACCATGCAGCACTCCCTAGCCCATTCTTTAAAAAACTATATGTATTAAAGCTTGTCTGAATCAAAATGTTTTCATCTGTCAACAGAAAGACAACAAGGAGGGGACCTTTCTGGCCTCCCTGGGAAGAGAATTTCAGCACCTAGGGGCAGCCACTTTATTTATACCCTACCTTTTTCTGGAAATTGGATTCCACTCTGATGACATGGAAACTACCAGATTCACCACAGGTCCTTGAAACCTCACTGAAACCATGAGAAATCCCACCCAGTCAGAGTAGACCCCATGGAATGGGCCAAACCAATGGTGAGGTCCCACATAAAGCAGCCCATGCTCACGTGCAGCCCCCTACATGGTCCATTGATGCACATCACACACTTGTGTTTTCAAACACAGTCCTCTTTTGCTTCCCCTTCCTTGTCAATTTCTAGACAGACCCGCTTCCTTACATTCTGGTGGGTGCTCCATCTGCAGGTGTACAGTTCCTTGGCCAAATCTTTGAGATGATGATCAGTGGGCGTCACACCCACACCCACACAACCTGGTGGCCCTGCGCTGCATCCTTCCCCAGCCAGCTTCCGGGCCAGCCGGCCAGCCTCATAGATGAGCTGACAGTGCTGTTGCAGCCAGCATCCTCTTCACCTGAGATGCTGGAGTTCTAGATTCCACGTTGCCACGGCAACGGACCACCGCATCCCCACTGGGCAAAGGATTTGGCATGCCTCGCTTGCCTCAGCCGCTTGCAAGAGGCCAACAGCAAGGCAGATACAACCTAGCAGGAGAACGGCTAAGGGAATCCACGCCCTGGTTTGACAAGGAAGGGTTTTTGCTAGGGCAGTGTTGTTTTCGAATATGTTCCATCATACTCCGCATTTAAAAAAAAGAGGATCTGACGCTATGTCACTTGGTCCAGTGAGCCCCAGTAGTGACTCCAAACAGCCTGTTTTGGTTTTAGCTGCCCCTCTCTCTCACTTAAGGCTATGGGTGGGCACATCTGGTAGTTCCATGGGCCAGTTTTCTGCCTGGTGACCCTCAAAGGTGAAATAGGGCAGGAGTGGGTGGAAGTCTGTTTCTGGTTTTGAAAACAAAAGGCATACCTTCCCACTGTCCCAATTTGAGAGGGACAGTTCTAATTAATCCTCTGCCAACCAACCCACCTTTTCAGCAGCTTTTAAAGTGTCCCAGGCCACTTCCACACAAGCCTGTTATAGTGCTATTATTCCACTTTCAACCTCCTATGGAATCCTGGGGTTTGCAGTTTCCCAAAACTGCAAACCCCAGGATTCCATAGGAGGTTGAAAGTGGAATAATAGCACTATAACAGGCTAGTGCAGAAATTGTCCCGGTTTCTCTCTCTTTCTCCTTTCCCCTTTTGTCCTCCGCTTCCTTCCATTACTGCAAACTGAATTCCAACTACAAAAGCAGTTTGCAGTCATTTAACTGGTTGCAAGGGACAAAGAGGGGGAAAGAAGGAAACTCCACCACACTCCAAGGCAGCATGATTCCACTGCCAAAGTGCTCTTACAGTTAGGAAGTTCTTCCTATAAGAACTGTTCTGCACCAGCCAGAGTTTCTAAACCCTTTCCAAAGGTGATGCTTAGCTGAGGGCATAGCTGAAATGCAATCCAAACAAGACTAGAGATGTAAGCTTCCTGGAAATTTTAACACCAGCAAGGAAGATTTTCTTCTATTTGTGTGTTTTAATGGACATTTTCAGGAAAAAATGGGCAGAGGGACAGAATATCCTTTACAGACAAGACAATCAATACTCAGCAAAGTGGAAGGCAGTGAGAAAAGAAGACACATTACAGATGGATTGATTCACAAGCAAAGCAGAGTTATTAATAACAGTGTCTTGGAAGTCTACCATTTACAGTTGAAGCTGACTTGACAGCCGTTAACAACAGCAACACTTTACAGGCTGAAATCATGTTGAAGCTTTGAGTGGTGTTGGAAGAAGGTCTCAGGGCACCGGCTGAAATCCCAAGGAATTGCTGCTTCTCCAGCTCACCAGATGGGGAGGCAAATCTCAAGCTGAGCAGCGCTGCAGGAAAGGGGAAAAGAATGCTTTTGAAATGTGAAGCAGCTGTAGAGTCTGAGCACCCCTCTTCTTAGCAGCCCAAAAGAACGGGTGCAACACCAGTTAAACTGGTCAGTTTTTAGGCTGCACGTTGACTATTCGTGGATGACAACAGGTAAGAAACTATTGCACATGTGATACACATCTCTTTGGCTATGCTAAAATGAGTACAGTAATTCCCCCATACCTCCGGTCTCACTTTCCATGGTTTCAGTTACTGGCAGTCCAAAAATATTAAACAGAAAATACCGTGTTTGGGTGACAGCACCCACGTGGGCTGCTCCGAGTCCTGACACCTGCACTTTGCCTACCTGACCACCCCACTTTAACCACCCCTCCACCACCGGAAATGGTTTTGGTGTCACTGGAAGTAGCCCTCTTCCCTATGTACTATAGGATTTGTTACTGTCTGCAGTTTCAGGTCTCCACAGGGGGCCTTCGAACATATCCCTCACAAATAAGGGGTGATTATTATATTTATCTCTTTTAGTAATATTACACTATATAGAACTGTGCTCTCTGGACAGCTATTATGTTGATCCTAATCTTTCTTCACAATGGGTAGACGTTGTGAGGCTTCCATTTGCTGATGGACTGCAACTCCCAGCATCCACAGCCAGCATAGCCAGTGAGGAGGAGGGCTGGGAGCTTGAGACTGATTCTCAGCCCTGGATTAGGCAGCAATGCAGGAACTTTTCATTGCTTGGAAATCCACATTAGAGAATCCTTCACATGTGGAAGCAGTTGGACATTCTGCATACAGGTTAAAGTTGAGGAAGAAGAGCCACGCCTATGATGCCATGGTACATATACACAGTGCATTGCTATGGGTTGCATATGGAGCATTTTGCATGACAGGTGTTGTGCATTGCCCATTTCAGGGCATCTTGGTTCAGTTGTGCAAAGGTACCGTTCAAAAGAAGGGGTGCATAGCTCACATGCAGAATTGAACCCGACAGAGGATCTTGGCCAGTGCCTTTCAACCTGTAACATCCACATGCGTGCCCATGCACTCACACATGCTTTTCACTTATATCCTGAAAGGCCACCCCCTTGGGAAATCAAAGCCTCCATTCTCTGGTCTGAAGCACTGGCTGTTAAATCTCAGGGACTGGCAAGCTGCTGACTGGGCAACTCCATACAATGAAGCATAAAAGCCCAAATTCTCGGGCTCTTTATGGAGCTTCAAATTACATTTCCAAATTGTATTCCCACCAAAAAAAAAAGCAAGCTCAAAGCACCTTTGAGGGCCATTTTCATTCTTCAAAGAAGAGTGTACGAGTACATTAAGCAGCAAGAAAGCCTTGTGGTGTTTTTCAGCTGAGTGACTTTTAATCAAAGAGATAGATTTCAGGCCTCCTGTGGAGACCTGCGATCCGTTCCATTTGAAGAAGGAGGTAGACAAGATGCAGTGAGCTCAGAGAAGGGCAACAAGGATGCTAAGAGGTATGGAGAACAAAACATATGAGGAAAGGCTGAAATATCTGGGCATGTTCAGCTTGGTGATGAGAAGATCGAGGGGCGACATGATTGCACTCTTTAAATATCTCATTCGTTTTTTTTCCCCGTAAGACATCTGCTTTTGAAACTTGAATGGAGGAGCCGCAATAGCCTGGCACCACCACTGAGCCTAACCCAAATTTGAAAACATTTTACGGCAAAGCAGAAACCAAGGAAGGCCCTCTGCCCCTATCGGGAGAGACTCTGGCAGGGCTGCCATTCCGCCTCCTCTTCCTCAGCTTTACGATTACCCAACCCCAAAGAGGAGGCGGAGGAGAGTTTGGGGTAATCACTTTGCCCTTAATCCCCTCTCTATCCCCACCCACCCTGGGTCAGGGGGCTGCACCAATCGCCTCTCCGTAAGCCGCTTTCTCCTGCTCATCTTTCTAAAGACCGGCTTGTTCTCTCTCTCTGCTTCCCACTCCAGCAGGGCCGGCCGAGGGTTCGGCACACCCTTGCCCTTGGGAGCCACGGCCCTGCCACTGTACACATCAACTGGCATGCCACCTGAAACAGGCATATCTTGAGTGGCATCCAAGCCAAGAAGGAGAGGTTTGGCCCCAGACACGAGCAAAAAGTGGCATCTCTGGGCTTTGCATTTTCTCTCATTCTGCCTGACATAATACTACAAAAATTTAGAAGCTTGGGAAGGACCTCCTCCTTTTTGGGGACTACAACTCTCAGAATCCCCAAGGCAGCATGGCCATTCAATGCCACAAAAGACTGCGAACGCATGAATCCACAGGGAATTTCCAGTAACTGACATTTTGCACTGGTCTGTGCCTGCAGCTGGTAAAGGAATGAAATGTAGGTCAGTAACCCCATGAGAGAAGATGGAGAGGTAGGCAATTGTGGTTATGGGGTTGCCAGCTTTTCGTCTGGCTTCCGCAGCTGTGTGTTTAACAGAGATGCCACGTTCCAAGATGAGCAGGCAATTTCCGCTCCCCTCTCAACAGCAAAATTAACTTCTCAACACAAGATGGCGGTTGGTGACACAAGAGCTGACCAAGCTAATTTTTTTTTAATTTTTATTTATAAAATAAAAAGAATAAAAATAGTACATCACTTCTATATAAATATTTCCAATTGCCTTTTACATGCTTTCAGTATACAAATTTATACAGATACAATCCATTATCTAAGATAGATAATGTAGTTGCATGTATTAAGCAATACTTGACCATCTATGCACTTCCAGAAACTAGAATGTTACTTCCTTTGCCATATCTCTGATATATCTTTTCACACTTTAAATATACACCTTTTTTTGAAATTTCATACACTCTCTTCTTTCTCCTATTCAAGTTTATTGCACTTTCTTTTGTTTCCCTTAGTATCGTTGCCTTGTCATATTTGCTGTTTAATGTTGCTGTATAGGAGCTTAATTGTTCTCCATTCCGAATCTTTTCCCTTCACCTAATTTCCTCCACCCTTCTTTTATCAGTACAATATTATCACTCTGCTCCCCAAAGTTTAGTTTATACTTAAATTTTTTAATCATTTATAATAATGGTTATCTTGTACCTTATATTTTCAAACTTTAACCTTCCATCTGTTATTAGTATAGCTAATCACTGGTTCCCAATCCTTCTCAATTTCTTTGGTTGTTTTGCCCTTAATAAAATGAGAAAATAAGTCAAATTCTTTAAGTTCAATGATTGTGACCAAGCTAATTTGAACAGAGGTGACTGATGGGTTGCCACGGGGTTCTGTCCTGAACTCAGGGCTATTCAACATCTTTATCAATGACTTGGCGGAGGGAATAGAGGGCATGCTCATCAAATCTGCAGATGACACCACATTAAGAGGGATAGCTAATACCCAAGAGGACAGGACCAGAATTCAAAATGACCTTGACAGATTAGAGAACTGGACCAAAACTAACAGAATGAATTTCAACAGGGAAAAATGCAGGGTACTACACTTAGAAAGAAAGAATGAAATGTACAAGTAAAGGATGAGTGATATCTGGCTTGAAAAAAGTATGTGTGAAAGGGATCTAGGAGTCATAGTGGACCATGAGCTGAACATGAATCAACAGTGTGATGCGGCAGCTAAGAAAGCCAATGTGATTCTGGGCCGCATCAACAAGAATATAATGTCAAGATCAAGGGAAGTAATAATACCACTTTATTCTGCTTTGGTTAGACCTCACTTGGAGTACTGTGTCCAGTTCTGGGCAACACAGTTCAAGAAGGATATTGATAACCTGGAAGGTGTCCAGAGGAAGGCAACTGAAACGGTGAAGGATCTGGAAACCATGAAGCCCTATGAGGAGAGGCTTAGAGAACTAGGTATGTTTAGCCTGACAAAAAGAGGAGACCTGATAGCCACGTTTAAATATTTGAAGGGATGCCATGTTGAAGACGGAACAAGCTTGTTCTGTGCTGCCCCAGAAACTAGGACATGGAGCAATGGATTCAGGCTACAGGATTATTAGATTTCACCCAAACATCAGGAAGAACTTCCTGATGGTCAGAGCTGTCTGGCGATGGAATCTGCTGCCTCCATGGAGCGTGGTGGAGTCTCCTCCTTCTTTGGAGGTTTTTCAGCAGAGGCTGGGGGGCCATTTGCTGGGGGGCCTTCAGTTTTGTTCCTGCATGACAGAGGGTTGGACCGATGGCCATTGTGGTCTCTTCCAACGCTGTGTTTCTCTGATTCTCAGATTCTGTGACCACCAATTTGATAGCCGAGCAGGCTGAGTGGGAAGGAGCTGAGCTAAAACAAACAGAAGCCCAACATTTCTAGGACTGAAAGGGGGCCCTGAGCTGGGACTTAATATAAAGGGCTGACTGTCCAATCGGAGAACGGACACGTTTTGAGGAGACCAATAAGAACGCACGGAACTCACCACCCCTCTTTCGATAGGCCGAGAGACCTCTGGTACAAACTGGCAGTCCGTGAGGAAGGACGTCGTTCTTTTTTTTTAACTTCGACGGGGCCTTGCCCTAATTAACGGTCACAGCAGTGCTTCAATAGCACTTTTTAAACAATTCCAAGCAATTCATGTTGTCCGTTGAAATCCCGATAATTTAGCAGCACATAATCCACAAGGAAGAGCCTTCCTGAGGACGGCTGGGAGACAAAATGGTGGCCGGGCTCTACAAAATGGCTTCCCTCTCAACTTCGCCGTTTCGTTATAAAATTACCGTCATGGATAATTAATTCCAGCCCGCCAGGGCTTGCCCTAAGCAGAATGGTGCCTGGGCCAGAGGCCAAGACGGCGCCTCTGACGACAGCTGCCATTTCAAGGGATGTGGGGAGAGAGGTTACTACAGCCATTTCCGCACTAGAGTGTTATAGCGCAATGATTCCACTTGCAACCTCCCATAGAATCCTGGGGGTTGCAGTTTCGAGAGGGGCCAGGCGGCCCCTCCCAAAACTGCAAACCCCAGGAGTCCATAGGAGGTTGAAAGTGGAATCATCACGCTATGACACTCTAGTGCAGAAATGGCCTACCACTGCCTACCCCACATTGCCAGCTGCCTGAAGCAGCTGCCCAGTGCTAGACAGGGGTGCCTCCTGACTCCCACGTGGCTCTCTCCTCCATGAACTAAATGTCCCTTGGGCATTAGCAGAGAAGAGGCTGGTGGATGGTGATCATGGCATGCCCCACGTAGAATCGTAGAATCATAGAGTTGGAAGAGACCCCAGGGGCCATCCAGTCCAACCCCCTGCTATGCAGAAACACCCTCAAAGCATTCCCAACAGATGACCATCCAGCCTCTGCTTAAAAACCTCCAAAGAAGGAGGCTCGACCACACTCCATGGAGGCAGCCCCTTCCACTGCCAGACAGCTCTGACCGTCAGGAAGTTCTTCCTGAGGCTCAGGTGGAATCTTCTTTTCTGCAGCTTGAATCCATTGCTCCTTGTCCTGGTCTCTGGGGCAGCACAGAACAAGCCCTCTCCTTCCTCTACATGGCATCCCTTCAGATACTTAAACATGGCTATCATGTCCCCTCTTAACCTTCTCTTCTGCAGACTAAACATCCCCAGCTCTCTAAGTCCATCCTCATAGGGCTTCATGGCTTCCAGGCCTCTCACCATTTTGGTCGCCCTCCTCTGGAATTGCTCCAGCTTGACCAGGTCCTTCTTGAATTGGGGTGCCCAGAACTGGACACAGTATTCCAGATGAGGTCTAACCAAAGCAGAGTAGAGTGGTACTGGACACCATACTGTTACCCTGTTTACTGTGGGTCCTCAGAGGGACTCCAAACATGCTCAAATATTAAGTGGGGAGAATTAGCTCAGAGCACAAGTTAGCAAAATGAGAGGCAGGGCAACACAGCGGAATCTTTAACCCAATGTCTACGGGGTCAGACTAAGTCAAGAAGCACACCAAAATATGAAATTAACTGTGATTTTATTAAATACAGGCAAAAAGTGTATGCAACACACTCACACAAGTAACTATAGAAAATAAAGGAGTTTGAGGGATTGTTGAACTGGGTGATATTACACCTGTCCGAAGCCCGGGGAAGATCACCGCGGAGGTCCGTAATTGCGCAGTCTCGGATGGAGACTGAGGGGAAAGCTCGGCGGACAAAGCGGCAGCAAGGTGGGATGGAAGTTCAGAGAGACCCGAGGAAGTTCTCGGAATTGGAGGTTTTTATAGGGAAAATATGACCATGAGCTAGTCTGTACTTGGGAGAGAACAATGAGGTCTGGGCGAGAGACGATGTCTCCGAAAGGTCAGAATTTAGCATAATTGAATTAAGCCCAAATCAGCAATGGAATGGCCAGTGTGCAGATGCAGCATGCTTGACAGTTAAGCGTCTAGCTCGTCAAGTTGCCTGCTCGGGGCAGGGGGCTCTTTGTATTAGCGTGCATCTTTAATGAGGTATTTGTCTAGGGAGGCCTCCTAAAGCGAGATCTGGCTGAGTCTGGCCTGCCTGGGTGGAGAAAGGAATGTTTAGCAATCAATGGCCATGCCTAGCTCTGTGCTTGTCCGGGGGCCTCACAAACACTTGGCTGAGGGTGGCAAAATGGGGCCAAATTGTGATAACAAAATGATATCTAATATCCTCCAGTGATAACATTACTCTTATTGATGCCGCCGAGAATTGCATTGGCTTTCTTGGCTGCCGCATCACACTGCTGACTCAAGTTCAGCTTGTGGTCTATGAAGATTCCTAGATCCCTTTCACACATACTGCTATCCAGCCACGTGTCCCCCATCCTATATTTCTGTATTCCATTTTTTCTACCTAAGTGTAGGACCTTACACTTCTCTCTGTTGAATTTCATTTTGTTAGCCTTGGCCCAGCTCTCCAATCTGTCCAGGTCATTTTGAATTTTGATCCTGCCCTCTGGCGTATTAGCAACCCCTCCCAATTTGGTGTCATCTGCAGATTTGATGAGCATGCCCTCTATTCTTTCATCCAAGTCATTGATGAAGATGTTGAATAGCCCTGTGCCCAGGACAGAACCCTGTGGCAGCCCACTGGTCTCTTCTCTCCAGGGTGAAAAGCAGCCATTGGTGATCACCCTTTGGGAACGGTCAGTCAACCAGTTACAGATCCACCTGACAGCAGCCCTGTCCAGCCCGCATTTTACTAGCTTCTTTGCAAGAACGTCATGGGGAACGTTGTCAAAGGCCTTACTGAAGTCAAGATATGCTACATCCACAGCATTCCCTTCATCTATGTAGTACATAATAGAGACGTCCATGGTGGTTGTGAAAGACCAGGTTGGCACCTCTTGCGCGTCCCTGACCTCCTTACCCACTTGTGGAAAGCCGCCCGATGATAAGAAATGGGATTGACCCAATTGGATTAGAGGGCTGTGGTTTCCTCTCTGAACATCCCACCACCCGATGCATCTCCCGTGGCTGGGTGCCACCATGTGCCCACTTTGGCCACTAGACTGACTGGCAATGAAGAAAGGGCAGAAGGCAACCTGTCTGTCTCCCCCAAGGACACTTGTAGGAAATAAGTCTGGCAGGGCCTGAAAGAAGCTATTCTAGAGTCAGGGTCAGCCCATGGCATTTTGCTGCCTGAGGCAAAGGGCAAGGTGAGACCCCCTTCTCATGCCATTAAGGTAGTTTAAGGAGGGGGCAGGACAAGCTGTGTGGCAGAAGGGAAAGGGTGTGGAGTCCAGGAGGAATGGCTGGTGGACCATCCCCTCCATATGGGAAGGGTCTGGAAGCCATGAAGCCCCGTGAGGAACGCCTTAGGGAACTGGGTATGTTTAGTTTGCAGAAGAGAAGGTTAAGAGGGGACATGATAGCCATGTTTAAATATCTGAAGGAGTGTCATGTTGAGGAGGGAACAGGCTTGTTCTCTGCCACTCCAGAGACTAGGACAAGGAGCAATGGATTCAAGCTGCAGGAAAGGAGATTCCCCCTGAACCTCAGGAAGAACTTCCTGACGGTCAGAGCTCTCCGGCTGTGGCATCTGCTGCCTCAGAGTATGGTGGAGTCTCCTTCTTTGGAGGTTTCTAAGCAGAGGCTGGATGGCCATCTGTCCAAGGGAATGCTTTGATGGGTGTTCCTGCATAACAGGGGGTTGGACTCGATGGCCTTGGGGTCTCTTCCAACTCTATGATTCTATGATTCTATATCTGTTGCCTGAGGCAGTGGACTCACTCTGCAAAATGGAAGGGCTGTAAATGGAAGGGCGTTTCCACACTGCACAGTTATAGTGCTATTATTCCACTTTCATCATCTGGTGAAATTCTGGGGTTTGCAGCTTACTGATGCTAAAGAGCTCCCTGGCCGAGAATTCTAAATGCCCCTCTCTAAACTGCAAAGCCCAGGAGTCCATAGGATGTTGAAAGTGGAATAATGGCGCTAGAACAGCGTAGTGCGGAAAGGCCCTAAGTAACAGACCACTGGGGCTGGGCTTATAGCCCTTTCAAGAGGGCAAGGAATGAGCCCCAAAACACCAGACAGACACACCTTCCTAGAGAGGGCAGGATGCACAGGTTTCAGTCTCTCCCTCTCCCACGCACATACACACTCCTGGTTGTGACTTCCTTGTAACTTACCTGACAGTGAGCTGCATTAATCTGTTGCAGCAAAAAAAAAAAAAAAGAATACCCACAAAAAGTCCTGTGGCACCTTAAAGACCAATACGTTTTGTTGGGCATAAGCTTTGACAGACTTTGGCAGTTTTTAGGATGCCACAAGATGATGCTTTATTTTGTTTTGTCGAGATGTAATTCTCTTGGAATCATAACATTTCATTTGCAGGTAGGGAAGCCAGCTGGAAATCTACTTGCCCTATACTATAGGAGGAGCGGCTGAGGGAGCCTGGATGAGAGAAGCTTAAGAGGGGACCTGAGAGCCACGTTTAAATGTTTGAAAGGTCATCGTACAGAAGATGGGGCAAGCTGCTTTTCTGCTGCTCCAGAGACTAGGACATGGAGCAATGGCTTCAAACTTCGGGAAACTGGATTCCACCTAAACATTAGGAAGAACTTCCTCAGGGTAAGAGCAGTTTGACAGTGCAGTGGAATATGCTGTTGCTTTAGTGGAGTGTGGTGGAGTCTCCTCCTTCTTTGGAGATTTTTAAAGAGAGGTTGGATGACCACCTTTCAGAGGTGCTTTGAATATTCCTACGTGGCAGAAGGGGGCTGGACTGAATGCCCCTGGGGTCTCTTCCAGTTCTATGATTCCATGCATATGTTTATGTGGCACATTGGTCTGGTTGTGGTCATTGCACAAAGCGATGGGTTGTGCAATTACACTTCTGTCATTGTGTCAGGAGCGCACAACAACACAGGTTGTGCAACAGTGGCTGCACCATGGCCTCCTGAATGTGCTCATTCCACAACGTTGCACTCTTTGTTTGTTTGCCTCCATCATTGCCTGCTGAACTGATCCATTATACAATGCTGAATTAATTGCGCTGCGTGCACAGTACCTGCTCTACACACATATATCAGTTTGTGAATTCAGACCATTGACTGTCAAACCATCAAGGAAATCCACATCACTAATTTTCCAGGCATCTCATTTTGGAGAAGAAAACTTGGCCAAAACTGATGAATCCTCACAACTTAAAAAAAGGGTCAGGGCTCGTCCGGGATTTGAACCCGGGACCTCTCGCACCCTAAGCGAGAATCATACCCCTAGACCAACGAGCCAGCTGTAGTAGCTGTATGCCAGATGTTTTTTTCTTCCTGCGAAGCCATGGCAGGTCTGGAAACCCACAAGATGTCACATTACTTTCTTTATTTCTGTGTGCATAGGAAGAACCTAGACCATTGCAAACAGGGAGAAGTCAACGTAGCATTTGAATAGGGTGGCGTGCCAGCATATTCTGCAGCCCTGCCCATTCAGATGTCCTGTGGGATTCTGGAGTGCAGTCCAAACACTAAATCTTGCCCTTGGAGTCACGGCCTCCATGCAAAGTAAACAATCAATTAAATGTGTGTGCTGTCTACTTTATCCCAGATTGAGGGATAGGATGGGGTGACTCATCATGAATGGCTGCTTTTCATCCTAGAGAGAAGTGACTAGTGGGGTGCCACAGGGTTCTGTCCCGGGCCCAGTGCTGTTCAGTATTTTTATCAATGACTTGGATGAAGGAATAGAGGACACGGTGATCAAATTTGCAGATGACACCAAATTGGGAGGGGTTGCTAATACGCCAGAGGACAGGATCAAAATTCAAAATGACCTGGGCAGATTGGAGAGCTGGGCCAAGGCTAACAAAATGAAATACAACAGAGAGAAGTGTAAGGTCCTACACTTAGGTAGAAAAAATGGAGTACAGAAATATAGGATGGGGGAAACGTGGCTGGATCGCAGTACGTGCAAAAGGGATCTAGGAGTCTTCATAGACCACAAGCTGAACATGAGTCAGCAGTGTGATGCGGCAGCCAAGAAAGCCAATGCAATTCTCGGCTGCATCAATAGGAGTCTGGTGTCCGGATCGAGGGAGGTACTGGTACCACTCTACTCTGCTTTGGTTAGATCTCATCTTGAATACTGTGTCCAGTTCTGGGCATCCCAATTCAGGAAGGACGTGGTCAAGCTGGAGCAAGTCCAGGGGAGGGCGACCAAAATGGTGAGAGGCCTGGAAGACATGCCCTATGAGGATAGACTTAGAGAGCTGGGGATGTTTAGTCTGCAGAAGAGAAGCTTAAGAGGGGACATGATAGCCATGTTTAAATATTTGAAGGGATGTCATGTCCAGGAGCAGTGGTTCTCAACCTGTGGGTCCCCAGATGTTCGTGGACTTCAGCTCCCAGAAGCCCTGAGCATTGACCATAGTGGCTGGGGCTTCTGGGAGCTGAAGTCCACGAACATCTGGGGACCCACAGGTTGAGAACCACTGTCCAGGAGGGAGTGAGCTTGTTCTGTGCTGCTCCAGAGACTAGGACAAGGAGCAATGGATTCAAGCTGCAGGAAAGGAGATCCCACCTGAACCTCAGGAAGAACTTCCTGACAGTCAGGGCTGTCCGGTAGTGGAATCTGCTGCCTCGGAGTGTAGTGGAGTCTCCTTCCTTGGAGGTTTTTAAGCAGAGGCTGGATGGCCATCCATCCAAGGGAGTGCTTTGAGGGTGTTCCTGCATGGCAGGGGGTTGGACTGGATGGCCCCTGGGGTCCCTTCCAACTCTACATCTCTATGATTCTTTCTATGATTACATTTGAGAAACGTGTTATGAGGTAGAGTACTTTGAGCATTTCCTCAAAGCTGTAGATCTAATAATAAAGTTTACTACCTAATTAAAAAGCAACAAGAACACGTTTTAGAATCATAGAATCACAGGATTGCAAATGACCCCAAAGGCCATCCAGTCCAGTCCCATTCTGCCTTGTAGGAAGACACAAACAAAGCACTCCCAATGAATGGCCATCCCGCTTCTATTTAAAAACCTACAATGAAGGAGACTCCACTGCTCTTACTCTTCGGAGTTCTTCCTAAGGTTTAGGTGACATCTCTTTTCCTGATGTTTGATGCCATTGTTCTGTGTCCCAGTCTCTGGAGCAGCATAAAACAAGCTTGCTCCATTTTGACCTTCTTTTTTTTTTGTTTTTTTAAAGACAAACAAAACACTAAAACAATAAGAAAAAAGCAAAACAAATATACAATCCACACAGACTTCAAACAAAATCAAAAGACAAATTAAAACACGAACTATCAATACAGACGAAACAAATAATACTAACAATCCACGTTAAAAAAGAAAGACATTATTACAACTGCAAAACTACATTACCACAAAGAACTAAAAAACTGGTTCCTTCCTCATTGCATACAATTCATTGTACTTAAACACTTACACCTAACTGTTAACGTCAACCTTAAAAAAGAACTAATAGTCATTAGCGATAACATATCATTACTTACCATTTATTCCTTACTATCTATCATTGTGGCCATTTCCGCACTAGACTGTTATAGCACTATTATTCCACTTACAACATCCTATGGAATCCTGGGGCTTGCAGATGTTGCAAGTGGAATAATAGCACTATGGCAGTCTAGTGCGGAAATGGCCTCAGAAGAAGGTCATGGAAAACGTCCCCTGAACAATTCTTGCCAAGAAACCCCAAGGAGAGGGTCGTCACAAGTTGGACTCAAGTTAAAGGCACACAACACTGACACACTATAATTCTATGCGCAAAGCATGAAAATGAAGATATGAAAATGTGCTGCCGCATTTCTTTGTCTTCCCCTCGCCTTTCCTCCCTGTTAGGCTCTAAGAGACTAATACAGCTACTTTTTTAAAAACTTCCCCAGAAATGGTCAGGATGCCTGAATATGGGGAGACTAGTGTGTGTGTGCACGCGCACATGTGTGTGTGAGTGTGCACGTGCACTCAGCTTCAAGCTGTCTGTTGACTTATAGAGACCCCATGAATTTCATAGGGTTTTCTTAGGGGAGGGATCCTCAGAGGCGGTTTTGCCAGGTCCTTCCTCTAAAACAGAGCCTACAGCACCTAGTATTTGTTGGCGGTCTCCCATCCAAGTACCAACCAGGGCTGACTCTGCTTAGCTTCCACAGTCAGATGGGATGTGGGGCCTTTAAGATATTTAGGCCTTCCCAGGGGAGAATATTACTGAAATATGTTTGTCTTCTCCTGCAATGGAGAGAAAAATGAGGAAATCATTCATCCTGGCATGTAAGGACAGTATAGGCAAAGGGTTATTTCCTTGCTCCCAAGGAAAGGCTTACAGCAGGAGGAAACTGGAATCCTAGGCCATTAAATTAATTCACAATCCCCATTTATTGTATAGGGCTCAGGCATGCCTAATGTTCCCTAGATGCTGCTGACTGTTCTAGCCGTGAGGAAGAAAGGGTTAACATTGGGGTTTTGCTCTGAAACAATGTGGTGTGTGAGAGTGTGTGTGTGCGTGCATGTGGCGTTACAGCCATACGGTCCTGGCAGCTGACCGAGTCCTTCCCTTGCCACATAGGATGTAATCTGAGCCTTCAACCAAGAGCCTGCCTTAAGAAAACATCTGGAAGCCATATGTAGCAGCTGGCTCGTTGGTCTAGGGGTATGATTCTCGCTTAGGGTGCGAGAGGTCCCGGGTTCAAATCCCGGACGAGCCCTGTCTTTTGCTCCTCGGGAAACAGGAAAGACATAGGAAGAGAAATTACCATTCGATAGGCATCTCCTGTTTCTTAAAATCCCCATTCATCACTGTAAATCCTACAGATAAAAAGTTTTTTAAAACCTGGACTACAATTCTCAGGTAGCTCCAAGTTTTGGCAAAGCGAATTCAGGCATTGTGTTACTCTCTCCAGAAATCTCAGTAGCTGCTGCCTTGCATCCGGGCTGCTTAAAGGGGCATATTTCTACGGGAATAATTCCCATTTGGATCGGTGGCAGGATTTATTCTCAGAGCCATAGGCAAAGGAGAGGTAATCTTACGCACATGGGCTGACGTGGGGGCAAATGTGAAATGTGGGCACCCTACAACCAGTGGTGGAGTGGGGGGGGGAATGAAGGTACAAGTCATTTCTAATAACAAATATCTGCAGCCAGACCCCAAGGTGAGTCCAAAAATGTAGGAAGCTCTGTAGATCCCATCAACAAACTGGTTCTAGCCGTTTTTTAAATTTCTACCAGTCTTTTGTGAAGCTAATGGACCTTAATTGCCCTTCCAAGACCAAGAAACCCCTAAACCCTTTGTATGGCAACAGAGATAACTCACAACAGTATGCTCATTTTATACCCTCTTGTTGTCCTGATTTGGCAGCATGGTACAAGCGCTGGACTACAACCCTAGAGACCACAGTTCGATTCTCTGCTCGGCCGTGGAAACCCACCTGGACACATCACACACTCTCAGCCCCAGAAAACCCCATGATAGGTTCACCTTAGAGTCAGAAACAGGTTGAAAGCAAACAACAAAAAGTCCCAATTAATCCTCTGTCATCCCATTTTTTCAGCTGCTTTTAAAATATCTCAGTTTTTCTGTCCTCTTCTCACTCTCCTTTCCTGGTTCAAATTCTCCAGCTTGGTCATGAAAATTCAGTGGGTGACCTTGGACAAGGTATTCTCTCTAACGCTGAGGAAGGCATCGCCAACTTCCTTAAAATAAATTTTCATCGTCATTGTCATCTAGCACAGTGGTTCTACTATGGACCCCCTTTCAAATATCTTTTGTTGGCATGGACCACCAAGACTAAACTCAAGATTTATATCTTGATTTCACTAAGGCCTTTGACAAAGTTCCCCATGACATTCTTGCAAAGAAGCTGGTAAAATGCGGGCTGGACAGGGCTACCGTCAGGTGGATCTGTAGCTGGTTGACTGACCGTACCCACAGGGTGGTCTCCAATGGCAGATTCTCATCCTGGAGAGAAGTGACTAGCGGGGTGCCACAGGGTTCTGTCCCGGGCCCGGTGCTGTTCAATATCTTCATTAATGACTTGGATGAAGGAACAGAGGGCACGCTGATCAAATTTGCAGATGACACCAAATTGAGAGGGGTTGCTAATACGCCTGATGACGGGATCAAAATTCAAAAGGACCTGGACAGATTGGAGAGCTGGGCCAAGGCTAACAAAATGAACTTCAACAGAGAGAAATGTAAGGTCCTACACTTAGGCAGAAAAAATGGTATGCAGAAATACAGGATGGGGGACACGTGGCTGGATAGCAGTACGTGTGAAAGGGATCTAGGAGTCTTCATAGGCCACAAGCTGAACATGAGTCAGCAGTGTGATGCGGCAGCCAAGAAGGCCAACGCAATTCTTGGTTGCATCAATAGGAGTATGGTGTCCAGATCGAGGGAGGTATTGGTACCACTTTATTCTGCTTTGGTTAGACCTCATCTTGAATACTGCGTCCAATTCTGGGCACCCCAATTCAAGAAGGATATGGATAAGCTGGAGCAGGTCCAGAGGAGGGCAACCAAAATGGTGAGGGGCCTGGAAGCCATGCCCTATGAGGACAGACTTAGAGAGCTGGGTATGTTTAGTCTGCAGAAGAGAAGGTTGAGAGGGGACACGATAGCCATGTTTAAATATTTGAAGGGATGTCATGTCGAGGAGGGAGTGGGCTTGTTTTCTCCTGCTCTTGAGACCAGGACAAGGAGCAATGGATGCAAGCTGCAGGAGGGGAGATTCCGCCTGAACCTCAGGAGGAATTTCCTGACGGTCAGGGCTGTCCGGCAGTGGAATGTGCTGCCACGGAGTGTGGAGGAGTCTCCTTTGCTGGAGGTTTTTAAGCGGAGGCTGGATGGCCACTTGTCGGAAGTGCTTTGAGGGTTTTCCTGCATGGCAGGGGGTTGGACTGGATGGCCCTTGTGGTCTCTTCCAACTCTACATGTCTATGATTCTAAGATTTAAAACCCTTAAGTGCATCAAATATTTATTTAAACTTGCTCTTCAAGGGTCGTCAGATTTGGAGAGAAGGGAGAAATATTCTTAGAAGTACCAGGTGCAAGTTTCCAGCTCATCTAGTAGAGCAGCAGGTTGCTACAATTTATAGGGCTTAATTGATCGGTCGCTGCAACGTATAAAGACTTCCCAGGAAGTCTGGATATTTTCTTAGTTAGTTTCCTCATTCTCAATAAGTCATTGGAGTGCCAGGACTTACCCTCCATTCTGCTCCACATTCACCTTTGGGCTGGAAGCAAGTAGGCCAGAGTGAATGCCCCATTTCCCTCAGTAGGTGAGAAGGAATGATTCCCCCCATTTCCCCCTGATCTGGGATCAAACCCTTTAGATAAGATTTATGTTTTAATTTCCAGACCAGAAAGTATATTTTTTTCTGCATGTGTTTGAATGACAAGCTGTGAGCATCTGTGGCAGGTACTTAGTAAATAACATTTAATGTCATCACCAGGAGCCATCCCGAGGTCTCATGTTTTGTCCCAGAGAACCTCGGGGTGTGGAATGATCCCGAACTGGCAACCCTATTGCCAATTTATGTCCTTATCACACTACAGCCAGCCCTCCGCACTTGCAGGCTTGACTTTCATGGATTTGACTATTTGCAAGGTTCTCCAACCCCTGTCCCGCACCTCAAGCCCTTCTTTTCTGGGGGAAACGTTGGTGGCTCCAGTCAGGCTGTGCAACCCTTTAAAAGCTTGCCTCTCATCCTCTTCCTCCTCCACCAGTCGCTGCCTGGCAGCTGAGGATGCCTCGCAGCCTGATTTCTCAGCACCACTAACCGTCTCCAATGCCACCGTCCAGACCCAAGAAAGAAGATAGGAGAAAAAGAGAAGAAATATAGCGCCCCAGTTCCTATCTACCCATTTCCCTGACCTGGTTTGGACCCTGAGTTAATCACAGAATCATAGACTCATAGAGTTGGAAGAGACCCCAGGGGCCATCCAGTCCAACCCCCTGCTACGCAGGAACACCCATCAAAGCACTCCCTTGGACAGATGGCCATCCAGCCTCTGCTTAAAAACCTCCAAAGAAGGAGGAGACTCCACCACACTCCATTGAGGCAGCAGCAGATTCCACTGCTGAACAGCTCTGGCCGTCCTCAAGTTCTTCCTGAAGTTCAAGTGGAATCTCCTTTCCTGCAGCTTGAATCCATTGCTCCTTGTCCTAGTCTTCAGAGCAAGAGAAAACAAGCCTGCTCCCTCCTCGACATGACATCCCTTCAAATATTTAAACATGGCTATCACGTCCCCTCTTAACCTTCTCTTCTGCAGACTAAGCATCCCCAGCAGCCTAAGCCGCTCCTTGTAGAGCACAGCTTCCAGACTCTTCATCATTTTGGTCTCCCACCTCTGGACACGCTCCAGCTTGGCCATATCCTTCTTGAATTGAGGTGCCCAGAACTGGACACAGGATGAGGTCTAGCCAAAGCAGAATAGAGTGGTTCCCATACCTCCCTCGATCTGGACACCATACTCCTATTGATGCAACCAAGAATCGCGTTGGCTTTCTTGGCTGCCGCATCACACTGCTGACTCACATTCAGCTTGTGGTCCACCAAGATTCCTAGATCACTTTCACACAGACTGTTATCCAGCCACGTGTCCCCCATCCTATATTTGTGCATTCCATTTTTTCTGCCTAAGTATAGGACCTTACCTTTCTCTCTGTTGAAATTCATTTTGTTAGCTTTGGCCCAGCTCTCTAATCTGTTAAGGTCATTTTGAAATTTGATCCTGTCCTCTGGGGTTCTCTCCTCACCATGCCTTGGCCCCCTTCCCACAGATACACACATTTTGATATTTGCAGTTTTTCCACTTTTGCAGGAGTCCTGTGCCCCTAACCCTAGCGAATGTGCACTGTACGCTGCTACAGAGCTATATTCCACTTTAATTGCCACGGCAACATCCTTGGAATTCTGGGGTGTGTAGTTCAATGAGGCCCAAGAGCTCTTTGGGTGAGAATTCTCGATGCCTCTCCCTAAACTGCAAATCCCAGGATTCCATGGGATGTTGCCATGGCGGTTAAAGTGGAATAATAGAGCTATAATATAATAGCGTGATAAGGCTCATAATGGCTATGAAGGAAATCAGTTACTGGAAAAATAAGCTGCTCAGAGCTTGCTGATTTTAGCTTTAGTCCTTTTAGAAGCCTCAACTAAATTAGATCTCTTAAAATCCATGGAAGTTGGATGACTCACCATTCAGTAATTATTTACTCTAGTTAGGACTAACCATTCGGCCACAGGGCTTTCTTTGCCTGCCTTCCCTTGACACCACTGCACAACTCTGGAAAAATGCAGCCACTGGTATAGGAAGATTCTCATCTTAGGTTGTGCTTCATTGCACAATTATAGCACTTCGATGCCACTTTAACTGCCACGGTTCCATCCTATGCAACACTGGGATTTCTAGTTTCTCGAAGTACCTAGAATTCTCTACTGCAGAGCTCTCGTCCATTCCACTGAACTACAACCAGAGTATTCTCAGTCCCCTCCCCAATCTAAATAGCCCAGGATTCCATGAGATGGAGCCATGACAGTTATAGTGGTATCAGACTGTTACAACTGTGCTGTATAGACACAACCAAAAGGAAAGGTCTCTTAGGACTGGGTCGTCAATCTTGCAAAGTTCAGTTATATCTAAATGGTCCCCGAAGGAGCCACGCTTTTCTTCTGACAAATGACACCAGTAAGGAAGAGGGACTGGGTGGTCTGTGCTCGCCTTCTTTGCCCCCTCCCCAGGAGCAATTTTCTGAGCAGGGAGAAATCTCTCCTCTCCTTAGCTTTGTATCGTCTTGCCCTCTGCTATCCTGACCGAGACCACCTTGGATCTTTCCCAACCAGCACAGCAAATGAGATTAACCTCTCAGAGGGGTTTACGGGACAGAAGGTAAGGATCTTAGGAGGCCGTAATCCCCAAGTTTGCCTCTGGGATAATCGGGGATTACCGCCTGATCCCTGCTTGAGCCACTAAGTGGATTTCCCCCCCTGGCATTCTATAATAGGAGGGATGGGAGCCCACCACAGGAAGGATCCGCGTGGCGGCGGTGTCGGCGACACGAGGCAGGATGTCCGGAGAGGAAGATTTCTACCTCTTTGAGAACATCTCCTCCGTGGGGCCCTGGGATGGCCCCCAGTACCACATCGCCCCGATGTGGGCCTTCTATTTCCAGACAGCCTTCATGGGCTTCGTGTTCTTTGCCGGCACGCCACTCAACGCCATCATCCTCATCGTCACGGTCAAGTACAAGAAGCTCCGGCAGCCGCTCAATTACATCTTGGTCAACATATCCTTCGCAGGCTTCCTCTTCTGCGTCTTCTCAGTCTTCACCGTCTTTCTGGCCAGTTCACAGGGCTACTTCTTCTTCGGGCGACACGTTTGTGCTTTGGAGGCCTTCCTGGGCTCCGTGGCAGGTAAAACAAGGGGACCTGGGCCTAGGATGAAGGGGGCCAACAGCGGGGTATCTACGGCAAAAGGAAGGAATAACCCTCCCGTAACATATCCTCCACCCATCCCAATTTGGCATTCCCAGTTAATCCTCTGCCATCCCACTTTCCCGGTGCTTTTGAAATGTCCCAGTTTCTCTCTCCACCTTGTCTTTCTCCCTTCCTCCTCAGGTGACTTCAGTTGCAGCAAACCGAGTTGAACGTGCAAAAGTTGTTTGCACTCAATGAACTCAGTAGAAAAAATGGGCAAGGAATGGGCAAAGTCTTGCTCTTCCCTGGAGGCTCAGGCACAAGCAAACTGCTGCAGCCTCTCTTAGCTTATCTGTTCTTCCTCATTATTAACTTTTGCCATCTTCATCATGCTCTGGTGTTGCTTTGCCGCACATGTCCTCGTTTTCATCTGCAAAGCGGTGGTGGGCGTGTGGTAAGAATTTGGCACTCTCAAATAAATTTTCCTTCCGGTGCTAAATTTCTAACCTTGCAGTCCGCTTCCTGAGCATTTAGAAATAGAATTTAGACATCCCAAGAAGAGGGGTAGCAAACCTTCCAAGGGAATGCAAGGACAGCAAATAGAAGTCTTCTAAGTGGAATTGATGTTCAGAGCCTTGCTCTCTGCAATGCTAGAAATTTAGGGACTGCAGAAAAATGCCATAGGGAGGACAGAATTCTTACAGTTAGAATTTATTTTTTTTTCTCCTTCTGTAGCTTCACTCTCGTTGGCCCAGAAATTTCCTCTTTTTTTCAACCATATATCCAGGGGTGTATCTACAGGGGGAAAGGGAAACGGGAGCATTACCTCCCCAACAAGAATTCTGACAAAATTCTCCTTCATTCCTCAAATTCCTAGCCTTGCAGCCGCTTCAGCTGCGCATTTAGAAACAGAGTTTGGGCATCCCAAGAAAAGCAGTGGGCAAAGTGACCAAGGGAAGTCGAATGCAGCAAAGAGAAGGAGTTCTAGACGGGGACTGTGGCACCTCGTGCTCTGCAATCTGTTGGGCACTGGGAGACAATTCCACTAGGGATCAAAATTCTTATTGGGGTCAGCAATGCTTTGATTTCACACCCCTGTAGCTACAGTTCTGGGAGACTCAAGCCATTTCCGCACTAGACTGCTATAGCGCGATGATTCCACTTTCGACATCCTCTGGAATCCTGGGGTTTGCAGTTTCCGGCCCTCCCGAAACTGCAAACCCCAGGATTCCAGAGGATGTCGAAAGTGGAATCATCGCGCTATAGCAGTCTAGTGCGGAAATGGCCTCAATCCCGCTCAGTGAGGGCAGGACGGAGAATACGGGTGGACGCTGGATTCGAGAGAGGTCATGAATGACATTCCTCAGAGACTGCAAACCCCTTATGAACTTTTTGTGGAAAAAAGAAAATCACCTTATAACTTACGGTTTTTAACGGTTAGAAAGAGCAGACTATGGAAAGAAGGGGATGTGTTGTATCTTTAGAGAGGGAGGTACAAATAAGGCGTAACTGTTGGCATGAAGATTGGAAGCCACTTTTTTCTCCTTTTCTTTTTCTTATTTTCCTTCAGCCTTTTTCCTCTTTTCTTTTACTTTCCTGTAATTCTGTAACTTTTCGTGAGCTTTAATATATCTTTAAAATTCTTACTAAAGTTTTTTTTTTAAAAAAAAAAAGAGAGAGGGTGAGGAAGGACGTGAAGGGATTGGGTTAGGATGAGGTGGATTGATGCTGGGGAAGATACACACTGGATCAAAAAAAGGGTGTGTCTGCACTAGGCAGTTACACCAGTTTGACACCACTTAAATGTCATGGCTCCATGCTGTTGAATCCTGGGAAGTATATATTGGTGAGATGACCTATTTAGAATTTCCTATTAGACGGCTCAAGTCCTGTAGTTCAGAGAAGTGGTCTAGAACGCTCTGACAGAGAGAATTCTAAGCACCTTACCGAACTATAAATCCCAAGGTTTCATAGGGCAGCAGTTGAAGTGGCATCAAACTGCTATGACTGTGTGTGTGTGCGGAAGGATATATTCTTAATTCTATAATAATGACAGGCACATTTCCATAAGTTTATTTTAGACCAGAAGCAGATAACTGTTGAGAGTCTAAAGACCATTTCTTTGCCCGGAAGACCCTCTCAAGACCACACAGACTGCCAAAAAACCAAACACAACTGGAAAAACCTCTGGTCTTGACAAAATGGCATCTCTCTCTGTGTTTTATTTTAGACGCTGCAGGAGATCCCCGCGTCCAGTTTAACAGCCTATTAAACACTTTTGTCAGCCAGAGGAAAGGGCAGTCTCGTGATTCTGGAGATGTTGAGGGCCAAAAAAAGCAACCTCAGAGGTCACGTGCGGCCACAAGACAACCTTGTACCTACCTTCTCAGACACAGCAACTAATGTAAAATTGGCCCAAATTTTTATGTTTTTTTTTTTTTAAGCAAAACAATTGGAAGTTGGGGAGTTCAGGGAAACTGGAATTGTCCAGGAATCCCATCTTGTGTACCTCTTGTTTACATGATTTCAAAGTTTTGTCGCAAACTGGAGATCCACCAAACTTCAGGGTAGAACGGGAAGGCATGAAGAACCTGGGTTTGAGGGTGCTGCTCCATCTTACCATAACTGTCCATGTCTGTCTGTCTGTCCATCCCTCCCTCCCCCCTCCAGGTCTGGTCACTGGCTGGTCACTGGCCTTCCTGGCCTTTGAGCGCTACATCGTCATCTGCAAACCCTTCGGCAATTTCCGCTTCAACTCCAAGCATGCGTTGCTGGTGGTGGCGGCTACGTGGTTCATTGGGATTGGGGTCTCCATCCCTCCCTTTTTTGGGTGGAGCAGGTGAGGCGGAGGGAAGAAGGGGCCGGACCGGCCGCCCTCCGGGGTGGCTGCCCAACTTTACAATTCCATGAAAGGGAGAAGAGACATGAACTCTTCACCCACCAACAAAACGAGGGAGAAAATTGAATACAAAGGACAGCAGGAGTAGCAGGATCTCTTTGTTGGGATTAATTAAGGAAATCACAGAAGAAGGGAGGAAGGCTTTGAGTTTCACAGGACTCTTTTTCAGGGTGTGTGTTACACCACAGAGGGAGGAAGAAGAGGAAGGATGCTGACGCAACTGGTTGAGGCTCATTTGCAGACTGTTCAGTTTGTGCCTCCATCCAGGATAAAACCTGTAACTGTTATGAATTATTTTTAGGCACTAATGTGGATTTTGAAAGCCAAAATGATATAGTGGCATGAGCACTGGACCATGACCCTGGAGACCAGGACTCGATTCCCGTCTTAGCCATGAAAACCCACGGGGTGACCTTAGGTGCATCACATACTCTCAGCCCTAGCAAACCCCATGATAGTTTTGTTTTAGAGTCGCCGTAAATTGGAAATGGCTTGAAGGAACACAGCAACCACAAATGTTGGTTTATGTTTTGCTGACACCCTGAAAGCACCAGAATCCATCTGATCTTGGATACTAAGCTGGGTCAGCTCTGGTTAGTACTTGGATGGGACTTGAAGACACAGACAGACAGCTGTTATTGGGCTTCAAGACAATTCGTATTTATCGGGAACCTCTCCTAGGGTTTTCTTGGCTAGATTTACTCATACTGAGAGGAAGTTTGCCATACAGCCATAGCCTTCCTCTGAAGCTGAGAGAGTGTGATTTGCCCAAGGTCCCCAGTAGCTTTCCACAGCCAAGCAGGAATTCAAACCTTGGTCTCCCAGATACCTAGTCCAAAAGTCAAACAACTACCTCACACTTGCTTACAGAACTTTTAAGAAAATGAAATGTGGATGGCATCTCGTTTTGCCCTGAGCATTGGAGCTAGGGCTTACAGCCTCACAACACAGGGGAAATATTTCCCTTTTTTAAAAAAATTAAAATATTTATATCCTACCATTTATCCCAGAATCTCGGTGGGGAGGTGTATGATAAAATCAAGTTAACCAATTTAAAGCCCCTTAGATCAGTAGAAAATAATTTAAATGCACTACAGCCGCCCAAGCAGGCTGGGATTCCTTTGTATGGAAAGAGGCATTCTAGCTAGAAACTGGTATGGCTGGGAGCCTTCCAGTGTCGCGTCTTCCTTTCCGTTAACCCTGCCCTGTCCTGCCTCCTTGCTCTCGCAGGTTCATCCCGGAAGGCCTCCAGTGTTCCTGCGGTCCAGACTGGTACACGGTAGGAACCAAGTACAAGAGCGAGTACTACACCTGGTTCCTCTTCATCTTCTGCTTCATCGTGCCCCTGACTCTCATTGTCTTCTCCTACTCACAGCTCCTGGGCGCGCTTCGGGCTGTAAGTACCCCCTGGCCAGAGCTTTCCAAACTGGGGGTCGTGGCGTGTTAGTGTGTCAGCTGCAGTGTGTAGGTGCGTCACCACCCTGGGCTGAGAAAGACCTTGCTGAGGGCGATGGCAGCAGGCCAGGCTCAGGTTGGGGGGCTGTCTCTCCCTCTGCTGCTGAAGCCACCCCAAGCTGAGGAAGACCCCAGAAAGGGCAGCAGTGGTGGTGGCGGGCCAGGTCCCGGTCGAGGGGCTGCCTCTCCCGCCGATGCAGCCACCGCCCCGGGCTGAGGAAGACTCCGGCGAGTGCGGTGGCGGGGGCCAGGCTCGGGTGGAGGGGGCGCCTCCACTTACTGAATTACTGTGTCGCGAAATGATGCATGTCTAAAAAGTGTGTCACCAACAGGAAAAGTCAGGAAAGCTCTGGCCTAGCCAAGGGCCTTTGCAAGCCAACCCATCTGTATCCCTTTGCTTTCTCATGCGGCTTACTTACAGCTGTTGCTCCTTAGGGTTCAAAACGCTAGTTGTGTCCTATAAATCCCTACATGGCTCAGGTCCAGCCTATCAAGCAGACCGCGTCTCCCCTAGGGCAGTGGTTCTCAACCTGGGGGTCCCCAGATGTTTGTGGACTTCAGCTCCCAGAAGCCCTGAGCATTGACCATAGTGGCTGGGGCTTCTGGGAGCTGAAGTCCACAAACATCTGGGGACCCACAGGTTGAGAACCACTGCCCTAGGAGGTGGCCCAGACTCTGAGATCTTCAGGAAAAGCCCTTGTCTCAGCCCCACAACCTTCATGAGCACAGCTGGTAGGGACATGAGAGAGGGCCTTCCCGGTGGCTGCCCCTAGGCTCTGGGACCCCCTTCCCGGGGAAGCCAGAATGGCCCCCTCCTTGTTGTCCTTCCAGTGGCAGGCTAAAACCTTTTCATTCATTGTCATTATCCCATCAGTTTAGACATCCCAGGCTTCCATAGGGTGGAGCTGCGTCAGTTAATGTGATATCAAACAGCCAGAATTCTGTCGTGTGGATACATCCGAGAAGAGCAAAACGTTGCATCTAATCCAGCTTTGGGCAGAAAAGTCCAGTGATTCAGTAAGGGAACTTACACAGAGATAAGGCACCCCCAGGATTCTAGACACTTTTTTAAAAATGTTTTTTTTTATTCAAAACAATACATTCAAGCTTTGTAAAATAAACATCTTCCAAATTTCTTATTCATAAAAGTTAATATTCCCCCCCCCTTGGATTCCATTTTTGTGTGCTTTCCCCTGACCACACACTCTTTTAAATTTTATCATACAGTCTCATTTATATGCATTCTCTATTTCTTAGCAACTTATGGCCATTTCCGCACTAGAGTGTTATAGCGCTACCATCCCACTTGCAACATCCTATGGAATCCTGGGGTTTGCAGTTTCGGGAGGGGCCAAGCGGCCCCTCCCAAAACTGCAAACCCCAGGTCCATAGGATGTTGCAAGTGGAATGATAGCGCTATAACACTCTAGTGCGGAAATGGCCTGTGTCCATAATGGTTTATGCAGTTAAATATGTGCTATTCAGTTACAACCATTAGACTACTGATTGCAGACCCTTTTTGCATTACTCCGTAGTAAACAGCCAACACGATATTGTGGTTTGAGTGCTGGACTAGGGAGAGCAGGGTTTGAATTCCTCTTCAACCGTAGAAACCCATTGGGTGATTTGTGGCAAAACAAACCCCCCCCAGCCTTAGAGGGAATTCTGCCCATCGAGTCTCTTGTGTGATGGGGTGGTTTAAAAACCAGATGTCACAGATCCCCTGCAGTTCCAACTCCGGGTTCCTCTCACTCACCTCGCCCCATTTCCCTTCCTGGGTTGGGGGCTTGGGCCTCAAGGTGACCCTCCTTATTGTGGACCAGCGGTTGCAATAATTCCTTGAACTGCAGATCTTGGGATTCAACAAAGGGACACTAGGACAGTTAAAGTGGCATCGACTTGTTACAAATGCGTAATGCAGATCCATGGTGTGCCCACCTTCCCAAGCTGTAGTGAAAAATAAAATAGGTCCCCTGAATCCTACTGTTTTCCATACGGCGTGTGTATTATGATCCATCCCTGTCCTGGATCCTTCTTTAAAAAAGTTTTTGCCCCTGATTCCACACAGGTAGCTGCTCAGCAGCAGGAGTCGGCCACGACTCAGAAGGCCGAGCGTGAGGTGTCCCGGATGGTGGTCGTGATGGTGGGGTCCTTCTGCCTCTGCTACGTCCCCTATGCCGCCCTGGCCATGTACATGGTCAACAACCGGGATCACGGCATCGATCTGCGCCTGGTCACCATCCCCGCCTTTTTCTCCAAGAGCGCCTGCGTCTACAACCCCATCATTTACTGCTTCATGAACAAACAGGTAAAGTCCAGCCGGCCGAGAAGGAGGGAGGAAGCAGGGAGGGGAAGGACTGGCTCTCTTTGATAGGACGCCAACACTGAAATATGATGTGAGACCATCGGCCAAGCCCTGTAGAGAATGTCTAGGGGCACGTGGTGCCATGGAGTTGGAAGAAACTCCAGTCCAGCCCCCTTCTGCCATGCAGGAAGACGCCGTCAAAGCATTCCCAACAGATGGCCATCCAACCTTTCTTTAAAAACCTCCAAGAAGGAGGAGACTCCACCACACTCCACTGAGGCAGCAGCAGATTCCACTGCCAAACAGCTCTGACCATCAAGAAGTTCTTCTTGAGGTTTAGGTGGAATCTCTTTCCCTGTAGTTTGAACCCATTGCTCTGTGTCTCTGGAGCAGCATGGAATCATAGACTCCTAGAGTTGGAAGAGACCCCAAGGGCCATCCAGTCCAACCCCCTTCTGCCTTGCAGGAAAATACAATTAAATCACTCCATCCAGCCTCTGTTTAAAAACCTCCAAAGAAGGAGACTCCACCACATTCGCAGGTGGCAGCATATCCCACTTTCAAATTGCTCTTACCCTCAGGAAGTTCTTCTTAATGTTTAGGTGGAACATATTTTCATGAAGTTTGAAGCCACTCTCCATGCCCTAGTCTCTGGAGCAGCAGAAAACAGGATTGCCCCATTCTCCATTTAGTCTCCATTGGGGCAGCTGGGGGCCACAAACTAGGACCCCTGGTGCCACATGGGATGCACAGTCCACCCTTTCCCTACACCTGCTCTAAAGCATTGTTTTTCTCTCCTCCCCCAGTTCCGGGCTTGCATCATGGAAACAGTGTGTGGCAAACCCATGACGGACGAGTCTGATGTGTCCAGCTCGGCTCAGAAAACGGAGGTTTCCTCGGTGTCCTCCAGTCAGGTCAGCCCCAGCTAAGGAGACGATGCTGTGGGGGGGGGTGTCCTGAGAAGCATAGAAAGCCCCTCTTCTCTAGCCCTTGCCCATGATGCCCCCGGGAAGAGGGGCCCATGTGGGTGCCACAGCTCAGAAGGCAAACAGCCCAGGACTTTTCATATCCAGTTAATTTGGTCTCTTAGCTTTACATGGGCACAAGGGACAGGCTTATATGAGGCAACAGCGGCGGATTGTGCCAAGATGGAGGAACTCCTTCACAGTAGCCTCCCCGGGATGCCCGCGAGGACATCTTGGCTCCGTCAGCCTCCAACTGAATGAGACTCCAAGCACCACCGGTCCAGGAGCCATTTGGGCACGGAATGGCCCAGCACTGTGGGAACAGTCAAGTTTGCTCCTCACTGGGAAACTACTGCAAAAAGTCAAACTGTCAGAGACATCTAGAATTTATTCCCCTAAACTTGACATTCTGATAAATCCAAGCACTGGACGACAACGGAGAAAGATGGCAAAAAGGGAAGAGGCATGGGCCCGAGGAATTAAAAAGTGGACTGCATGGAACTGTGAAGCCAGCCAAGTAAAACCTTCACATGTGCATCCAGGACTCCTGCTGCCGATTTTCCTACCATTCTTTAGGCAGTGGCAACTTTTAAACTGCAAACACGAGGACTAGAAATTTACTTATTTACGAAGGCCACAGAAACAAGAGATCCACCCCAAGACCAGTAATGCAGTCAGCTCATGGGCTGTCCTTTGTGTGGTGCTACTGACCCTTCCTGGGGGGGCCCTGGGCAGGGTGGGGGCGACCTAGTCCCGAAAACCAACTCCAGGCTGTTGAAAGGCAGAAATCCACAGAAGGCAAAAGGAATTCAGCCAAGGTTGTTGGGGAACGGAGCATCGTTTTTGCATCCATGAGAAGCTGGGACCCTTCCCTCTGCTACCGTTTTCATATTGTCAGGGTGCTGGACCTACAAGTCACAGGGGAGGTTGCGTGTGTGTGTGTGTGTGTGTGTGAGAGAGAGAGAGAGAGAGAGAGAGAGGAGGGAGGGGAGAGAGAGAGAGAGAGCTCATATTCTACCCATCACACTGTAAACTGGGGGAAGAGGGGAATCATACAGCCCTCAAGGTTGGTTCTTGAAAGGCAGCTCCCAGTATTCATAGAACAGAACTACAGAGCTGGAAGGGACCCCCAAGGGCCATCCAGTCCAACCCCATTTTGCCATGCAAGAAGACACAATCAAAGCACCCCCTGTGACAGATGGCCATCCAGCCTCTGGTTAAAAACCTCTAAAAAAAGAGGCTCCATTGAAGCAGCGTATTCCACAGTCAAACAGCTCTTACCACCAAGAAGGTCTTCCTAAGGTTTAATCTTTTTTCCTGTACTTTGAAGCCATTGCTCTGTGTCCTAGAAAGCAAGCTTGGCCCATCTTCCCTATGACATCCTTTCAAATATTGAAATGTGGCAGCCATGTCACCTCTTAACCTTTTCTCCTCCAGCCTAAACATGCACAATTCCCTGATCTTACCCTGGTTTGGTTTCCAGTCCTTCTACCATTTTGGTAGCCATTTGCTCTCCTCTTGACATGTTCCAGCCCTTCAGTATCCTTCCTGAACTGTGGTGCCCAGAACTGGACCCAGTGTTATTCCAGGTGAAGGCTGACCAAAGCTGAACAGAATGGTACTACCACCTCCCTTGACCTAGACACTAGGCTTCTGCTGATGCAGCCCGGAATCGCATCAGCTTTTTTAGCTGCAGCATCATTCCTCACCGGTCTTTGCTAATAAGGGACACTGTGGGTTTACAGACCCACAGCACTCCCAGCCCTACTCTAGAGAAGAGAGAGGGGGCAGAGAAAGAGGAGATGGCAGCAAAACAATGTGAAGGAACAACTTTTCTCAAGAGCTGAAAAAAGATAGAAAAAGAAACTCTGTGAGAAGCCCCATTCCTGTGAAGTTGATGGGTTGGAATGAAGCAACGAGCAGAATGCCTTCCCCGCGACTCTTCCCTCATGCCCCCCTCTGCTGCAGCCAGCTCTACCATTATCAGGCCATGTCATGTGTTTGTTGTTGTTGTTCAAGTCATTTCCAAGTTACGCTGGCCCTAAGGCAACCTTATTGTGAGATTTTCTTAGCAGAGTGGGTTTGCCTTTGCCACCCTCTGAGGCTGAGAGAGTGTGGTTTGCCCAAGATCATCCACTAGATATCTGTCGCTGAGCAGAGATTCAGACCCTGATCTCTAGAGTCATAGTTCAACACTCAAGCCACTATGCCATGCTGGCTCAGTGTCACAGAAGGTGGCATTCAAGGGGCACCATAACATCTCCAGGCCATTGCTCCATCGTTCCAGAAGTGAAAGAGAACATGGAAAGCCCCTGGGGAAAGCTGCTGCCATCACTGCCAGCAGAGAATATTTAGTAGAAGCGTGGATGAACCCTCAACAGGGCACGGAGTTTCAGGTACAAGGACTCAGAGCTTGAAACCGTGATGGCTAGTGGCTCCCGTGTCAGCAGTGCACTGAATCCTGTCCAGGTTTTCACTAGCTCCGAGTGAGCTACCCACAGTACTGAAACTGCCCAGGACTAGCATTCAGCACCATGGAGAAGTCCTTAGTTTAAAACCTGGAGTGTATTCACCACCCCACTGTCATGGGTGTCACCAGCTGCCAGTGGCTTGAAGCTGACCTTTGAACAGTGATGGGAACAGAACATAGCAGAGGCTTTGCATGTGAATGGTCCCTGGTTTTCTTCTTTCTTTTAAGGAATTGAATGGCACATGATGAGAAAGCCTTCTCCTCCCTGAGGAACCCAAAGAGCTGCGATTAGCGCTCCAGATCTTGTTGGACTGCAACTCTCAGCAGCCCTGATCAGCAGAGTGAATGGTGAGAAGCACTGAGAGGCGCAGTCCCAACTGTAATCTGGAGGGCTGCATGTGCATCGTTCAGGCCAGTTTTGTCCTAGTCAGAGGAAAGTCTAGACCAAAAGGTGTCCTGGACTTTGGTTCCAAGAATACCTGGCCACTGCGAAAGCTGGCTGGGACTTCTGGAAGCTAAAGTCCCGCAATATTTGGAGCATTCAAAATTGAAAACCATCAGTTCCAAAGCAAGAGTGGGCAACTTGTGGCTCCTCCAGATGTTGTTGGACTGCAGTTCCCACCATCCATCACCACTGGCTATGCTATGTAAGGCTGCTGTGAGCTGAAATCCAACAACATCTGAAAAGCCACAAGCTGACCACCCAAGTCTAGGTAATTGTGGGCTGCTGGTCTCTTAGCTTCACGTGTCATTCACAGCTCTTTCAGCAGGAGTGGGAATCATATGTCCCTCCAGATGTTGGACTGCAACTTCCAGCAGAGCTCATGGTGAGGAATGCTGGGAACTGAAGTCCAATATGATATGGAGAGCCACACTAGTACCCTGTCTGTGTTCTGGGAATGCCTGGTTCTCCTGCAACAAATGCATAATCTTTCCCGTGGCATCTTCAATTTTTGCAAGTCCATTTCCATTTCAAAAACCTGTGCATCTTTCAGAAACATGCATTACACACTTGTCTTAAAAGTTTTGTGAGGGAAGCGCTAGTCACACCATTCAGGCCTGTCGCTTCATTCACTGCCGTTACCATTGTAACTTCTGGATCATCTGCCTTTCAACGGACATTCTTCACACTTCCTCTGAATGTTACCATAGATGCACCAGGACCTTGTTCCTCTTGACCCCTGGATTTGGGGTAGCAATGCTTCTGTTGAAAGCGGGCGCCATGACCTGCTACCAGACTGGATGTGAAAATTAGCAGCCCTCGTGCTAACCAATGAATTCTCTGCACCATTGGCTCGTGGCAAAAACAGTGCAAGTCACTTCCAGAAACGGAGGTCACACTTTCATCTCTCCCATCACCCAGCAGTGCTGGGAAAATCTAAAGTGTGCCATAGGATCTGGAAAATTACTTTTACTGCAGTTGCTGAGAGCAATTGGTGAAAAGCATACTGAGTTATACCCAGTACAAGAGCCTTGCATTTATCATCCTGGTAGCCCAACCACAACATGACAATTTACTGAAGACATATAAATCCTTCAGCCTGGGTAACCTTTGGATGGCTGACAAAAAACTGAAGACTTTTTAAAATGTGTACAAAGCATGTATGATATTCTAGCACATTCTGCCACAGCTTGTATATCCGCCTTTTTATTTTTCTTAACAAGCTTCTATAATAAATCAAATGCAAGTGTTCCAAAGCAATATAACACTGGAAAGCAGTCTTGCATCCTTACAAAGGTGGCTTCGGTGTTGGGCTAGAAGGAGCAGGGAAATGGCAGTTTTACACTCTCATGTAACGTGGGGGTGGAAGATGAAAACACTGGGTAAGGCCAAGCACCAGGGAGCCGTAATCATTGCAGATGGTTTGGGCACACTGGTTGCGCTTTGGAGAGAAAGCAGCCTTAACATCCACCTAGTGAAAATTCCTTATTCTCTCCTCCCCAGGCAGCCTTTTTTGGCTGCCATCCACCTTGTTCTCATGGCTGTGGATGTGTTACTGCAGGTTAGACCTCCTTGGAGATAGCATAAAAATATCATTTTGATATCAATAATTTGGCTCTCTTCCACCACCCCTCTTCACGTGTTTGTGAGGCCCCAGGACAAGCACAGAACTAGGCTCGGCCATCAAATGCGGCAATATCCCAAAACAATACAGGCAGGCCAGAAATAGTCAGATCACCGCTTCAGGAGACCTCTCTGCAAACACCCTCATTATGCATGCACACTGTTTACAAAAGCTTCCGGCCCCGAACAAGCTACTGGACAGAGGTTGTGCCGTCCACTGGTAAGCACTGCGCATTTGCATACTGGCCACACTATTGTTAATTCGGCTCTGATTCCATCATACAAAGTTGTGACCTCTCCAAGACATTGTCTCGCACCCAAAACTCATTGTTTTCCCCGAGTAAGGCACAGCCTGCAGTCCCAATTCACCCTATAAAAACCCCTTATTCCAAGACCTTCCTCAGATCGCTCCAAACTTCCATCAAGCTTTGCTGCTGCCTTGCTTGGCCAGCCTTCCCCTCAGCTCCAGTAGCTGAGATCGCAGCAACCTCGGATCGCTCCTGAGTTTCATCCCGTCTTGCTGCTGCATAGCTTGGCGAGCTCCCCTCAGCTAATCGAGCTGAGTTTCTTCTCTGCACCCCCGGCTTCTCCCACAAGGTCCAGGACGGCGAGACAGGTGTTGTATCACCCATTTCCCCTGAAAATCTTTATCCTTAATTCAATCTCTAATCTCTTAGTTAGCGGTGTGACTGTGGTGTCTTTAATATTTGCTTGTAATAAAATATTTCTATTACTTTAAACCCATCTGGCTGCTTGACTGACCTGACCCCGTAGACGCTGGGTTGCAAGATCCTGCTAAGTTACGCTGCCTCTCGCTAGCTTAAGTGAGTGCTCCAGCTAATTTTCCCCAAAAGTGTGTTTTATTGTTCGGTTATTTAGGTGTCCCTCCGGGACCCCCAGTAAACAGGGTGACAGATGGACATGGGGCTCTCCCATAGACCTGTACCGTCTCTGTAAGGCTGGTTTTCTCTCTACCCACTCCCAGCCATTTTGAGGAGCATCAGTTATCAAGGGTGTCCCAATTAAAGAAGGTGAGCCAATTTCCACTTCTTGTTGTGTGCCTTCAAGTTGTTTTCCGACTTATGGCAACATTAAAGCAAACCTATCATGGGATTTGTCAGAGGGGAGCTGCCCCCATTTTCTTCCTCTGAGGCTGAGAGGGTGTGACTTCCCCAATGTCATCCAATGGGTTTCTGCGGCCAAATGGGGATTTGAACGCCGGTCTTCACAGTTGTGGTCCAATGCTCAAACCACATCGCCCCACTAGTTCCTCTCACTTTCCAGTCACAGACATTAAAGTCCCATGGCAGATCTTCATGGCCCATCGCTGGCTAAGCAAGCCAGGAATGGTTCCTCTTGCTCCCAGCTCTGTTCTCACACTTGATCTGTGTGTCTTGAGATATGTTAGCAGTACCTGGAAGAGGACTATCTGCAAAACATCCTGACAGAGGGAAATCTCTCAGACTTCTTTTTTCTTTTGATACCTCTATCCCACATGCAACACGGATTCAAATTAGCTGGAGTTACCAAGGTCTATCATCCATAGGGTCCCCATAGGTCGACCCAAGAGCAGTTAACAACACAACCAAGCTCCAGGTAAAATTAGTTTAGGCTATAGGCCAGAGACTATCCTAGCTGGAGAATTTTTTGGCCTAACAGACCCTCATTCTACAGAAAGGATTTTTCCCTATACTCTGTTTTCTCATCAGACCATATAATTCTTTCTACCTGGAATTTTCCCATGCTTTGGATCAGACCCAGCAAAGTTCTTTTTGTCTTTTTAAGCAAAGACATCAAGTTTCTAAGCAAGAACAAGTGGCACATCACACAGACGCATAACGGAGTAGGCACAGAGGTGTATGGGATGTAAACAGGTTTTATTAAGACACCGTTCTTATCTGTATGTTGTACATTATATAAAACTCCATTTACGGTCTACAAAAAAAAGAAACCCGCTGAAAAAGGCGGGCAGTGAAGTGTTTGGGAACATGTGATTCCACTTCTTCCACCACCAGTCTTATACCTGCCTTAATAATGAGACGATTGTGAAAGGAGAAACACACCAGGCTATCAAGCTCAGACATACGTAGCAGGAACTCTCAATCCAGAATTAACTCTCCATTGGCTGTCACAATATTCTTTTTTTTTTTTTAAAGTGTGCCTCTTTGCACACACCTGCTAAGCAGTATCCTGAACTCTTGGCTCCCTAAGAAACAGTTGGAGGCACACACAACATAGGAGGTTCTCCCTGTGTGTGTCTGTAAGGCTCCCAGGTCCAGGGTCACAAGTGCCCCCACGCTTCTAAATCTGCATGTGAGAGTAGCTGGGGATCAAGACAGGCTCAGTGTGGATACAGTACTCTTAGGTGCGCTCTTAAAAGTGGAAAGACAGCAGTATGGGGAGAAATGCGCGTTGCAGACACGCCTTTAGTGTTAACAGGGCTGTGAGGCAGCAGAGAGCACCTGTTCTCTTCCATGACTTCCTGCCTCTCGGAGGTCAATGGCCATCTACCCATCTGGCTCTATCTCATTTCTTAGCTCCCTGTTCCACCAATTTCCAAAGGAATTATTTACTGAAGAGACACTTTCTGCTGTTTCACATCTGAAGCCAAGCTCAGAACCCTTAGCAGCTGCATGGCACACAGATCTTCAGAAACCCTGGCCCAGGGTGTTTATCTTTTGCTCTTATTGGTATATAAGTGACTTTCCTGGTCACTGTACCATATTGTGTTTGCTTTTTTTAAAAAAAAAAAGGCAATTATATGAAATTAGCAGGAAGAGAGAGTGCTTCAGGCATTTAACTGATTTAAAGTCATCACGGCTCAGAGGAAAGAGAAAACCTTACCCAACAACTCATGATTGTTAACAGCTCATGGGCTGGAGGCAGAGAGGGAGTTAGTGTTCAAAGAGCTAGCATGCAAAAGCATCTTAAAAAGGAATCAGCTGCAAGAAAGAGCACTCTACCTGGCTCTTGATGACACAAAAACAGGAACACAATTCACATCTTCACTGTTGTAGGCCTGTATGGGGACCAAATGAAGGTGGGCTGGCTTGCTTCACTGTGCCAGTGGGGCCCCTGGCTCAAGCCAACTCCAACCCCACCCAGGAGAAAGAATAAGTAACCTCATGGTCCATGCAAACTGGTGCTCAAAAGAGGAATGAAAAGGTGAGAGGAAATGCAATCAATGTTTTTCTGCACTCAAATGATGTAACTGAAAGACGAACCCCAAGGTGCCCCCCTCAAGTGATATCCTGAGACCAAAGACGAAGAGAGGGTGCAGTCTGCTTTCTGAGGTAAGGACGAGGCCCTCTTTGACAGACTAAGCAACAGTCTTTAAAATCCACCCGAAGATCACAAATACTGCTGGAGAAGGCATTTAATACTGAATTACTACTGCTTAATCAACCAGATAAACGCAAAGGAAGAGCTCCTGTCCCTCTCTGTGTGACGTTCACGGATACATTTTTCACTGGGATTCCCCCTTCAGCAGGGAAATCTGGCTTGTTACTAATTTTTTTTTTAAAGATAAAGGCACTTCAAAATTGCAGGATTTCCAGATATGTTTAACTGCCCCGCTGCTTTAATTCTGGTCCTCACTCTCCCAATGGCATTCTACTGCCTCCCCTGCCTTAAGGGATCAGCTTTGGGTTGGGTATTGTTTTCAAAAGACAAACCTGAGCCTCACCCAATGCTCTCAATTCCAGACTATATACTACGAGTGACAACTCCTAATCTAAGGAGAAAAGGCAAGGACAACTGGCTTTCCTTGCACACCAAACCTCCGGGGAAATGCCCTGAACAGAAGGGTCATAGCAGCACTGTGCAAACTGTTCACGTTCCTGCACATAATGGCCTCCCAAGAAGGGGGGAATGAAAACTGCTAACTGCCAGGGCTGGAAAGCCCCAGGAAAAAACAGACCCCAGTTTTCCTGTGGTTCAAGGAAGCCAAATACATGGCTTGAGCCAGGCATCCCTGGCTATTTGGGTAGTAAGAGCAATACTGAGGGAAACCCCTGCACTGACTAGAACTGCAACGTTCCCTGCTGGACTACTGAGGAAACGAAAAAAACCCAACTGCAAGCATACTTTTGTTCTTTGTTTTCCTGTGCCCTCCTTGCTCAACAGAATTTTGCAATCAGATTTTGTAGCTCAAGACACACGAGTTTGTTTTTTTTAAAGGGAGGGGAAGGTCACACGTTGGGGAAGCTAGGGCTGCTCTAGGGCTAATGTTTCAGGATAGGTATTCTTCCTCATCTCACACAGAACAAAAATAATACAAAAATAAACAGAACTTGTTAGACATAAAAACAACATGCAAATCTATAAAACAAAAACACCCCAAAATGTGGCAACTGAAAGATGGTTTGTTTCAGAACACTGAGCTCCCATCCCTATGGGAGAAAGAAATGAAGCCAAGACGGGAGAGATTTATTATTACCATTGTTTCCCCGTGTAGTTGCCTGAAAATGCCAGTCTCTGTAGCAGTGGGAGTTTCTTGTGTTACTTCAGAAACAGTAAAAAATAATTACTTTGTTTTTTCTTAAGAAAGAGGGTTCTGCGGCTTAGAACTCATCATGTCGTACTAATGCTTCGCCAAAGTCCGTTGCCTGGCTGCCCACAAACAAATCATACTTGTCCACAATTTCTTCTTTGGTGAGTTTGCCATCCTGAAGGAAGAAACAAGACCACGGGTGAGAGCTCAGACTTCCAAACGTCAGCCAAAAATTCCCTCCACCAGCTTGGTGTTGTGGTTTGCAAGTTGGATTATGACTCTGGAGGATAGGGTTCAAATCCCTGCTCGGCCACAGAAACCCACTGGGTGACCTTGAGCAAGTCATATTCTCTCAGCCTTGACAGAAGCAAGGTAACCCCTTTTGAACAAATCACCCCAAGAAAACCCAGTGACAGCTTCCCCTTAGGGCAGAACTGTCCAAACTGCACGTCACAACACGTTGGTGCATCAGCTGCAGTGTGTAGGTGTGCTGCTGCCACCCTGGGCCGAGAAAGACCCCAGTGAGGGCGGTAGTTAGTTAGTTTAACCTCTGGTTTGCCAGTAACCAAGGACGCATACATAAATTGTAATAACAAAATGTATGGGGACACAACATAGCTCATAACAACCTTTCATTTATATTTTTAAAAATATATGCTCTATTTATTTATTTATAATACATAAAACTGAATTGCTGTGTTACCAAATGATGCGTGTCTAAAAGTGTGTCACCAACATGAAAAGTTTAGAAAGCTCTGCCTTAGGGTCACTACAGACAAGCAGCAGCCTCTACCTGACCTCATGAAAGACCTAGGGGACACTGGCCTTCAAGCTGTGGTAGTGCTGCTAAATACCGAGGGCCCAATCTGTCTGCAAGTTTTCCCGTGCCAACCCGGCTGACACCACCAGGGGCTGTGCTCTTAAGCGGCTGCTGTGTGTTTCAACAGGGCTTGATCAGAAGGCATGGTTTTTATTTGGCCCCAGTAGTCAGCGAAATGAAGCACGGAGAAGAGAAACTGCAAGCTCCTGCCCTGGCATGACTACAGTACAGAGCGGCCTAAAGACAAGGATTTCTCCACAAAAAGCAGGCACCAGCGCGTGGGTGGCAAGGGAAACAGCTGATGCAGAAGGAGCTTTCAATGGGAGTGCTGCGCGATCAGCTTCATTGCTATGTATTAAATGATTTTTGAACTGTTTTAAATTTGGTTTTAATAGGATTGAGCATTTATTTTTTAATTTTTGTAGCAAAAAACTGTTTTGATTTGTGCTGTAAGCCACCTTGAATCCCATATTGGGAGAAAAGTGGGATATTTAATGAAGTAAGTAAGGATGGATGGGCCAGGCACAGCTAGGGCACATTTGAGGACATCCCAATGGGTCCAAACGATCTGGAACCCCTCCTACCCTAGGCAAAGGCAGGAGCCAGCTCCAAATCTTGCATCCACTACTGAGAGAGATCATCTGGGCTCCGGACATTCCCACTTCCATAGACCACAGAATCCAACCACTCCCCAAAGCCTGACGCACCTTGTTCTTATCCGACTCATACACCAGGTGCCGTGCTTCTGCCTCAGCGTGATCGTAGTCTGAGGGGAGGATCCAGTCTTTGGTCTCCTCTTTGTCCATCTTCCCATCGCGGTTCTTGTCCCTGAATTCTACAAACTGTTCTCGTTCTGTCTTTACCCACTCGGGTTCTTCAGCATCGCCGTCGTGGCTGTACATATCGCCTGCACGGGGAGGAGACACACACAGATCAGGCCTAGAAAGTGTCCTACTTTTAGCCTATCTAGCTGCTGAGGCCCTGAGTATATAGCAATTACAAAACAAGTACGAAAGGCTTTTAACAGAAGCTTTTCAAAGACCGGGGTAAGGGTGTGCTGCACTGTATTAATTCTTGTTTTTAAGAGCTTTTTATCTGTTTGAATTGCATTTTTATTCCCTATTCAGCTATTTTAATTCTGTAAATAGTTTCATTCTATTTTAATATTCGCTTTTTGTATGTTTTTAATTGTATTGTTTTTTAAATTAGGAGCCACTTTTGAGTCCCGACTTTGGGGAAAAAGCAGGAAAGGAGGAAGAGGAAGAGACAACCCTGGATAGGAATGCCACTTAACATTTCTGCAGGGGGTTGGATGAGATAGCTCCTGCCGCTACTTCCACCTCCATGATCTCTGACTTACACTGCAACATACTCAAGTATTGTGCAATGATGACGGCAATGAAACCTCTCTGGTAGGCACTGGCTCAGCTGCCTCACAGAGGGGTAGGCCGATCAGAAATGTCTGTGCCTTTCCCTGGCTGATCTGCTGTTCTGAGACTTGCTGTCAGCAGGTGAAAAGACTTGCTCAGGGCCTAAGGAGAGATGAGAAAGCCAAAGAAGGAAGGAGGCCCCACACAGGGTTCTTCAAAAGCAAGAATCTGGGAGACAAAAAGATTTTGGTTTGTTTTTTTTTAATAGCAACTTCCAGATGAATGCCAGAGGAAGAGATGAGGAAGAGAACGAGGTGGAGGATAGTTATAGCTATAACTACCCATAGCTATAAAAGCCTCCTTTCTTGAAGATTTTTAAACAAATCTGTTGGGAATGCTTTGATTGTACACTCCTGCATGGCAGGATGTAGTTGGACTGGATGGCCCTTGGGATCTCTTCCAGCTCTAGGATTCTATGGTTCTATAAAGCAGGGGTGGGGAACAGTATTAGGTGGGGGGGCAATTTTCATCCCCGGATCCACGGGAAGTGAGACACTGTCATTTCTGATTCCTTTTCCCCACATTTTAGGCTGATTCCAGTCAACATTTTAAGGAATTTGGGGGATGCTGGGAGGCTCTGGGGATGGATGAGCAGAACCACTGTATTTGCAAGTAGTTTGGGGCCATGTTCAGGCAATAAAACTATCCCCAAATCAGCCTCAGAAAATGTTTTTATATTTGAACAGGTCTCTGGAGGGCCCTTGGAGGTCGCAAAACTGGGGCAGGGGGGCACACTCCTGGTACACAGGAAAGAGACTTGCTCAGACCTGGGGGACAAATTCTTTGGCTGCTACTGCTGCTGCTGTTTTGCCAGAAAACTCACTGTATCTGCTTCGATGGCTTAAGCAACACATGCAGTGTGAAACGAGAGGCACAAGATGGCCAGGTCCCAGGCTGTGGCTTGGCCTCAAGCCTCTGTCTCAGAATGCTGCTGCTTTGCCCTCACCCCTGTTCCAGCATCATGCTTACGAAGCTCCACATAGGCCAACCCCCTGCTGAGACCCCCAAGACTGCCTGCTGAGCATTAGTACTCCTTACCTTTCCCCTCACCTTCCATTTTAAAATGCCCCAGCATACAGGAAAGGCACAGGGCAAAGCCACCCCTCAGCTGGTAAGGACTGAACTGGGTGCCTCTTGTGCAAAGGAATGGTTGCCGGGCTGGGCGGTCTGCTTAACGTGGAATTAACAAGAACAAAATAACTCCATTCTGGTTCTCAAGCCATGAAGAAAGAAGGGGATGACTTTCCAGGTACGCTTGGAAAGCACCAGATGCAAAACCCCTCCCGACCATTGTAAGGAAGATGCCTGCAGAGGGACAACAGAGACCCAAAGAAGATGAAATGGAGAAAGCGGCACATCACTCACCTATGTATTCTTCCAAGTCAATGAAGCCGTCCCCGTTCTTGTCAATGTCTTCCATGGTTTCCTATTTGGAAAAACCAGGATGAGCACCACAGTGTTCTCTTAAGCAGGACCGACTGTTTGCCTTTTCTTAATCATGACAACAAAAAGGCAGGGGATGGACCTACAGCAAAACTTCAGCTAAAATTGCTAAAACATCCCCATGCTTAATAACCTCATAGGAAGAGAAGTGACTGAAAACCTTCACTCAAGCCAGAAAACTCACCTTCCCCAAGCCTCCTGTGTCACATCCCCGAGACTGGCCCAAGGGGGTGCCCGGTAAGAATATTAGCCGTGTGTCAAGACTAAATTCCATAATTACTGAAGCCCTTTCTTCTGGGCAGAACACCTCAGAAAGAGCACAAAGGTTTTATGTGGCCAGGATGTTGTCTGAAGAATACAGTCAGCCCTTCGTATCTGTGGATTCTGTATCGGTAGAGTCGACCAATCACAGCTTGAAAATATTCCCCGCCCACCAAAAAACAAAAAATCCAAAAAGCAAACTTTGATTTTCCCATGACACCATTTTGCTATGCCATTGTACATAATGGGATTCGAGCATCCACGAATTCTGGTATTTGGGGGGGAGGCTAGAGGACACCAAGGACCCACTGTGCAGGCATTACACCTTTCCCTCTTAAGTGGCACCTGGTTGCCAGACAGCCCAAAGGCCACAACACCCCACCTGTGAAGGGAGGTGCTGGGGAAGCCTGGCTGAAAGCAGCCAATCAGAACTCAGGAAATGCTGTGAAGGGGGGCCTGCAGAGGAGGAAATGTTACAAAATCTGAGGCTTGTGTCTGTCAGAGGTGACGGGGGTCAGATGGCCTACAGATAGGAACAGAGACAGGAGAGTCAGACAGGGGAAACAACTGACTCTTATTGTGGGGAGCTATGAATGATTGAGAAGGTCAAGAGTTTATGTATTACTTTCTGTGTCTTAATAAACTTTCCCTTGTTATTCTTTGTTCAAACTGTCTCTAGCTGCCCCTATCAAGCCTGATAAGGAGTCAGAACACACTTAGCACAACCCACAAAGCAACCCCGCCACTGGTCCACAATCTTGAGGCCCAAGTACCCAATCCAGGAAAGGATTAAGGGAGGAAAAGGGGCAAGATGAGCAGCAGGAACGCAGCGTTAGACTTGCAGGGCCAGCCCGACAAGGGTCATGACACCACACCCACCTGTACCACAATATCCTTCATGTAGTCATATTCTTCAGGATGCAGGAAGGCCGTGAACTCCTCCTTAGTAGCAATCAGGTCACCATCCTTGTCAGCCATTTTAAACCTCCGCTCGTCCCTCGTCATCATCTGCTTATAGTTAAAGCCGTCATCTGGGTCAGGGTCATCTGGAAACGAGAGAAAGGTGGTGTCCATTCAAGGCCCAGGTGGTCACCTGCAAGGTAATGACTCTGCTATTCTACCACTACTACTGCAGGCGGAGATGGGTGCCCAGGAGTGATGCCCTCACTCAGGGTGGCAGGGGACAGAACACAGCATCTAAGACTGAAATCATTTTGAGGCAACATAGTACTGTACACAAATGACTCCTTCACCCTGAGGAAGAAGAGGCCAAGAGCAGCCATACAGTCACTTGTAAGGCCCAGGCCTGACATATGAAGCATACTTTTGCTTTGTGAATGACTTAAAGCTTCACACCTGTGGTTTCCAGTCTTCACCTGGGCCTCTAGACATTTGGGTCTTCAACTCCCAGAACCCCCGGCCAGCACAGCTGAAGAAACATCTGAAGAGCCAACTGTCGAGAATAATTGTTTTATACCATGATGCTGTGAACCCTGCTGTGCAGGTTTCTTTTTTTGGGGAACATTCTCCTTTTGGAGTGTTACCTTGTTCCTGCTTCTCTGAGCCCCAAAACTCTCATACTACAGCACTTCTCTTTCCTCTTCATGGGATTACACGGGGAAGACCAGGACAAGTAGGACCCTAGTGCCAACAAACTTCATAAAAGATGGAAGGTGAACTAACAGTTCACATACACACAAAGCAGGGATGGCCAACAGGTCTGGGCAGCAACACTGACCCATGTGGCTCTGCCACATTTCTATACAGATGCATGATAGGAAACATCACCATGAACCTCTCAGCATTTGTTTCCTATAACACTGCCATGTTGTCCAAAGACGAGAAAGCGCAATAGCCACTGAGGGGATCTTTCAGGAAGTTTCTGGTCCCTCTCACTTCAAAATTTCATTACTACTACTACTGCTATTATTGTATTTACTTCTGTCCCTCTTTCCCCCAAAAATTGGGTCTCAAAGCAGCATACAATTCAAAAACAATACAATTAAAAGCACATAAACAGGGAATAATTAAAACAGAATTAGTTATAAAATTAAATTACACTTCATTGCAGAATAAAAATGCAATTAAAAAAGACAAAAAGCTCTTAAAAACAGTTCAGTTAAAACACTACAGAAGCCCCAGCCTGTTTTTTAAAGGTTTTCTGTTTTGAAAGCCTCTTGGAATCAAAAGGCTTTAGCCTGCTGACAGAAGGACGGCAACTCCCTGGGAAGGGAGTTCCAGAGTCCAGGGACAGTCACCAAGAAGGCTCTCCCTTATGTCCTCACCATCTGTGCTTGTGATGGCAGCAGAACTGAGAGAAGGGCCTTCCCTGAACTGGTTCATATGGTTCATTACTATATTGTGCTTGGTGCATTGCAAACTCCCAAAGATTTAGTTATTAAGTGATGCCAGATTACAGGATGAGGATTTTTTTTTCTGTAGACTTCCCAGAATCCATCAGCCAGAGATTGGCTGTGGAATTCCGGGAGAGGTTCTCTTCCAAAAGTAATTTTTCCTAGCTGTGGATTTAGCACAGTGCCCAGGCGTGCATCCGGCCTGGACACCAGAACAGTGTCAATCCTGCATTGGAATACAACTCTTGCAATACCAAAGCCAAGCACAGCTGAACACAACTGGAGGGCACAGGATAGCAGAAAGCTATTCTAGAGAAAAGTTTTTTAAGGAGCTCAAAAACAAGAGGAAATGTAAGGTTAACATTAAATGGCATTAAACAGCATGACTGTTCAAATGAATTTGTGAAAGTTTGTTAAAGCATCAATAAAGCAGAGGTATGAAGTTGTATATCTATTCAGTATTCAACTGTTTTAAGGTTTCCTCAGCACAATCAGGATAAATTTGGGAAAGAGTCAATCTGATTAAGAGATAGCAGTGTTCTCCTCCCAAAGAGGAACAGAACAGAATTCAACAGCGGAGAAGGCAGCCCTGCCCCACACCACAGTGCACTTCAGACATCTGTGGAAAGGCACATGCATACACACAGAGCTTCTGCTTTATCAAGAAGAGACCAGGATTCCTGTGGCTTTGACAACTTGACCCCTTACCCAGGTAAGTGCCATAGGTCACGTTTCTGTACTCATCCCAGGAGATCAAGCCATCTTGATTCATGTCATACTCCTGCCACTGGTGTTCTACATTGTCATACACGTACTTCTTCTGTGCCTTCTTAATCCAGGCCTTCAGCTCCCCCTCGGTCACAAACCCATCCTTATCCGTGTCTATTTTATTTACAATCATTCTACAAGACAAAACAGCAAGTTTCAAAGTGCCGGTCAGGCAAGGCTCTTACCCAAAGAGCAGAGACCTACCTAAGATGTAGCCGTAGGTGGCATTTTTATACTCCTCCCAGGAAATGAGCCCGTCCTCATTGAGGTCGTGCCCCTTCCACTGGCGCTCTACATCCTCGTAAATCCAGCGCTTTTGAGCAAACTTAATCCAGGCTTTTAGCTCTTCGGGAGTTACAAACCCGTCCTTGTCTTCATCTATTTTACTTACAATTTTTCTGTGAGAAATGTAGAAAAAGCCAGCAAGAGTTAAAAAGAAACAAACTGGGACCTACCAAGTAGGCCACGCACAGGGAGAGAGGGACACACGTGGATCACCTAGAGTGGAAGAAGGAAGCCCCACAAAAATATTCGTTCACCCTTTTCTGAATTAGAGAAGGGCAGGATGAAGCTCTAGCTTTCAGAACTCCCACCAAGCACCCAAGTGGGAGGGGGCCGCTTGCATCCCTGAGAGATCCTGAGAGGTTCAGCATCAGCACTGTCTGCCAGGGCTTGGCTTTGGCCCACAGACATTCAGTGGCTTTTACAGAACAAACCTTGCAAGGCTGCTTTCTCTCCCTGTTGTTTCTTATCCCATACTATCAAGTGAAGGTCCCCCTCCAAATGCCACAGAGGCTCTGACCCAGATCCTTCCCACATCCTGCAAGATGTAATTCACCACTTGGCACATGTAATTAACAAAATCTAGCAGCCTAATTAACAGTCCTGGTCTCTGGAGTTCTGAGGAAAGGGAAGCTGCTGAGAGACAGAAGCTCCTTCTGCCCTGCTCCTAGACGTGCCCCCAGTGGTTTCGCTGTGGATAGGTGCCTCTGGGGTCATGAGTCACTGCTTCCGACAATCAACCTAAGGGGCCAGATCAAATAAGGATGCGGAGATGCACCAAAGGAAAGGAAGAAAAGGTCTGCTGCAGCTTAGCAACCAAAAGTCATGAACAGGATAGTGGCAGTTACGTGCCTTCTAGTCATTTCCAACTTACGGAGACCCTAAGGCAAATCTATAGAGGGGCTTTCTTGGCAAGATTTGTTCAGAGGAGGGTTGCATTTGCCTTCCTCTGAGGACGAGAGAAGGTAAATTGCCCAGGGTCATCCAGTGGGCTTCTACAGCTGTTCAGTGATTCAAACTCTGGTCTCCAGAATTGTCGTCTAATGCCCAAACTACTATACCAGGTCAGCTCCCTTGGGGTGGGGTGGTAGTGTAATTTTATTGCTTCTGAGTTTAGCTGCTCTTTTCAAGCTAGTTGCCACTTTCTAGCAATGAGATTTCGAACTGTGTTAGCACTTTTCATTTGAACTGCGAGATTCTTTTCCTTCTCCAGTGAACCACAGGGCTCACTGCCAGGAGTTACAGCCATGCCCATCCTCTCTCCTCTGATTCAGTGATGCATGTTAGAGAGGCCTGGACTGAAATCTAACCTAAGGTCAAACAAGGTGGCAATTCCAGGTAAGATCCAGAAAATGCTTTGCGACCTGCCTAACCTCCTTGACAACCATTCCCTCAGCAAAAGAACAAACCCCCTAGCCAGTCTGGGTGGAGTCCGTGGCCACACAAGCAGCCTCAAGAAGTATCCCATAGACACTTGCCAAAAAGCAACACCGTCCTATATGAATTCCCTGATTCAAAGGACAGCTCTCAAAAAAAGAACTAATTCAGCTTGATGATACTTCTGGACAAGCAGCAAAGACAGCCATTTCTGTTTGAACCACAATGAAGAATCCCAGACTAGAAAATGTCTATGGATTTTTTCAGCAATGAAAAATCTAACGATGTAATGAACTGTGGTTATGATTATTAATTCTAATAAACTCAATATATATAGAACTATAATGTTAGAATAGGAAATGGTATAATAATCAAACTTTCTTTTTCATTACAGCTGGTATGGGGGGCAGGGTTCTTGTGTGCATTAGCTGATGTAATTAAGATGTGTTCAGTGTAAGTCATTAAGTCATGGGTTGTGTTATTATGTTCTAGTCTCAGTTTAGTTCAATCCAGTTTAGTTTTAGTTCTAGTTCTACATGTATATCGTTTATATATAGTTTGCTTCTTTTTCTCTTTCCTTTTTTGTAGTTGTGGATTAGTTTGTTTGCATCCCCTACTAAGATTAATATTAAAACTGGGGTGAAAAAAAAAAAAGAAAATGTGGATCTCAGTCATTTTGCTCTTTGATCCTGAAGTCAATAGCCACTGTGACAAGTTCAGAAAAGCTGGGTGCTACTCATAAGACAAATCTGCATGATTTCTTCTCCCAAGAAAAGCTCCTTCATGTGGGTCAGCAAAAGCATAAGAATACCTAGCCAAATATAACCACAGCTGTCACCACTGTTACCTGACACTCGGCCAGAGAGAGAGAGAGTAAATGTGTCTGTATGTGTGTGTGCATGTGTATGTTGGGAGAAAGAGCGTCTTTCCCACTGCACAGGGAGAGCCATTGGTCACTGTCAAGGTCACAGCCTTGTTGCTGAGCTAATTAGAACAAATGCAAAAAACAGAGGAGGTTCATTTATTAGCACCACTTTTTTCTCAGTGTGAACACCAGAGCTTTGTTCAGGTATTAGTTAAGAGCAGCAAACTGTCCAAATAGCGTGAGCTTGAATTTTATTATGGTTAATCAGCAACAAATGGGCGACTAACAGGAGGCATCCTCCCTGACTTCAGCGAGGCCAAGAGACCCCACGTATGCTGACTTGGAGTAAGTTGCCTTTAATTCCACAGGGCTTATTCTGAGTAAATGTAACTACTACTGGGTTGAAAGTCTGTGTAAAGGCAAGCTGCCCAGCTTAGCTGGCCTGAACAACATAAGCAGCTACAGACTCCTTTGAGGTCACCTCTTCTCTTCAGTACCAGGAAATGCCCCACACAGGAACTTCCATTGCAGGTGCAGCACTCTTTCTAAAGTATCAGAAAACGCTCACTTTTTGCAGCAAGATTCACATGTGCACAGAAATGGAAAAGTACCATGACTCCTACAAAGAAAGACTAGTTGCAGAAATTGACTGATTTAGCTAAATGGGGAGAGCCAGCATGGTACAGTGGTTTGAGCATCAGATTATGGCCCTGGAGACCAGGTTTGATTCCCCACTTGGCCATGCAAACCCACTCAATGACCATGGGCATGTCACACACGCTCAGCCCCAGAAAACCCCACAACAGGTTCATCTTAGGATCCCAACTTGAAGACACACAACAACAAAGCTGAAATGGACAAACTATAAACATCCATTAAAGAAAGATCATGGGAATTACTATTGAAAGGATTTGGAAACTTTTGTTGTATTTTGGCAGAACAGTGAGAACATATTAAATGTAGAGTTTGAACATTATTTGGTTTGGTTACCCTGAAGAACGGTTTGAATAGTATATAACTGGAGAAGGTAGCTTATAGAGTAAGATCTATAGCCATCCTTAGGAATGTCAGAAGACAATGTTAACTGTTATTTGTCTTTTCTGTCTGTTGTTTCTTCCTTCTCCTTTTCTGTTTTTTCTTTTCTTTCTCTATTTGTATTGAAAAGTCTTAATTTTTTTTTTTTTAATGGAAGTGTTTGCCTGACTGGCTCATTCAGGTTCTCTTACCCCAGCCTCTCCTTGCTCTCTTCTGGCGTCAACTGGTCAAAGGTCTTGGCCTCCTCAGCCCCTAGAAAAGCATCATGGTCATAGTCAAAGTTCTGTCCATCATCATGGACCTTTTCGCTGAGCTGTGGGTCATGGTGGACACGGTCCTTCTTTTCCGTGGGCTTGCTCAGGACACAGAGAGTCCACAGGAAGAAGTATACCACGATTTGCCGAACAGCCACAACCATGATGAAGCTCTTGGAAAATGAAAAAAGAAAGCAATGGTTAGCTTGTTTTGACTCCAGGCACAAACACTGTGGCTCTCTGAAGCTTTCCGTGGGGATCATTAGTCACATCCCATAGCCGTCTCTTCCCCAAGAGGCTTCCAAGTGGAAAGAAAAGTCATTAGTGCTGTAATTGCTGCATTTACTGTGACCCTGCAAGGAACCAGTAATCTTAATTAACAAGAAGTGATGGTGTCTGAAAACAGCATGTTAAACATTCCCAGACGATCCCTGGGGCCACTGTTTTTTGATGTCCCAGAAACTATCATGGAGGCACTCAAAGCTAGCAGGACACAAATCTGCTCAATAGTAACATGCTGGGTTAAGCTGTACAGCTGATGAAACCAGCCTCCTGCAGGTGAGGTAGTCTGTGGCTCTGTAGATAGACACATGTTCTCCCTTCCATCTCCTAGGAACTGGAGACATAACCCACTACTTGCAGATATTCAAGTGCAGCCAAGGACTCCACTGGCTCCTTCCGCTTCCCACACAGCCTGCTCCCTCACTGGTCAAAGTTCCAGTGTCTCCAAAAAGACCTTTGATCAGTCACCTCCTTACTGCCAACTGTACATAGCTCCACCTGTCCCAAGATCCCAGATGAAGTTCCTTCAAGAAAAGGAAACATAAATTAAGATGCTAGTTAGCTAAAAAAAAAAAAGAAGAAGGAAAGAAGAACACATAGCTGACTGGAAAGAATGAAGTGGAAGAAATGACAGATGAAGATGGCAAGCCCAGTGAGAAAGAGAAGCAGAGCCCTGACAAAAAGCCGATGAGAGGCAACCTCATTCACTGACTGAGTCCATTTGTTCTTCATCATTTCCTATCTCTTCAGTTTCCTTTTTTCCTGCCAATAGTCTATTCTGCCTACCTCCTTTTGCTAACTGGCACTTTGACTTCCTGTTCCTTGTTTTAAGCCCAGTAACAATGTTTCCTCCAGCCGGGCTGGCCTTTTAAGCCTCTCAGAAGACATAATGCTTTTCCAAATATTCTACTGCTGACATCAGATTGCCTCTGATGATGTGAGCTGCAGCCCACGGAAGCTTATGCCAAATGTTACCTTTAAGGTGCCACAACACTCTTGGATTATCTTCCAGGCTACAGCTTAAGACAGCTAATGCCACCCCCAGTGGAAATAATTACAACTAATACTTCTATCTAGCAAATTAGTGCCCCGTGTATTAACTCCTCTGCCAAGAGACAGCCAACTTATAGTAGAATTAAGCCCTGAGGAGAGCTTGGAGTACAATGCATCCTGGAAGGCTTTGCAAAGAAGTGGGACTCACACAGAGGAATATACAAAAAGAGTCCCCTCCCCACCCCCAAATCAGAAGAAATCTATGCCAGTGCTCCTGAAGTGATATATCCACTCATCCACACTCTTCATTAAACAAACAAAACAAGAAGTCACACCCTCTTTTGAGAAGTTGTTAGGGATAGAATGGACCCAATTATTAGCATAAGTATTTGCTTCTTTCACTTTCTCATACATTTCAATAGAAGTAAAAGAGTCCCTTGATCATGTAGGGGCAGGAGATAAACAGGCCAGTTGCCCCATAATTGCTGGAAATATGAAGCATTTGATTATCAAATGTTCAGTATCCTTAAAAAAAGTTTTTCAAATATTTCAAACAGCTGCTGGAATCTGCAGCAACTCGCTGCCTTTGGAGAATTGCACCATGCTCCTTATTTGACAGGATAAAATTTGAAATAGAGTGACCCACAAAGGAGCATCATTAATAAGCAAAGAGCTGGGTACTGCATTTTAAAACAAATCACTAGATAAGATTCCTCTAAAAAAAAAGGCCAAGAGTTTTGGGGGAACAATATACCAACTTGATTTTCTGACAACAACAAACTGGCCAAAACACTGTGGCAACATCTCTAGAATCACAGAATCTTATGATCTGGAAGAGATCACAAGGGTCACCTAGTCCAACCTCTTGCTGAGCAGGGATACACAACTACAGCACTCCTGAAAGATGCACATCCAACCTCTGTTTTAATTTGTCCAAAAAAGGAGAGTTCACCACCTTCTGAGGCAGTGTATCCCACTGCCTAACAGTCCCTTACAGTAAAAAAGTTATTCTCATCGATATGGAATTTTAACAACTTAAGTGTCAGAAGAGATGAGACAGAGACTCACAACAGTTCTTGGAAGTGTCCACAGCCCCCCCAAGGAGAAAAGTCAAATAAAAATGAACAAGGGAGGGGTAGGGAAAGAAATGTGGTTTCCAAGGTGCTAAAGATCCTTGCGAGAGAAATTCTAGGGGCTTCCACAGATGATACCTCCCAAAGGTGCCATATATATTCTATGTATAATGTCATGCCTGAAAGACCTCTTTTCAGCCCGAGTCCCCTCAGCAAGGCAAAACTATTTATAGCACCTCCACACCTCTTCTAGGTCTGTGTGTGTGCCAAAATCTACGCGGGCTGCACGAATTCCTCTTTCCCCGCTCCCCTGCTTAACAAAAGGAGCACCACAGCACCTAAGGAAAGGCCCTTGCAAGACAGAGGGAAGAAATTATGCTGGCTAAAATGCCAAAAGCCTCTTGTGCATGCCCTGTGCTTGCTGGATTTGCATCCAGAGCACTCACGTTGCTCTTGCAAGTCTGAAAGGAAGAGGGAGCCAGGAAGACCTTAGGCAGCCACCTCCCTTGAAATCCAGATGTCTTTTTCAGTCCCATACTACTAGAAAAGGTAATAATATCTGGCAAGGTAGAAAGCAGTAGGAAAAGAGGAAAACTACATTACAGGTGGAAAGACTCCATCAAGGAAGCCACAGCCTTGTGTTTGCAAGATCTGATGCTTGTGTTTGCAATGCTGTTGATGACCTAGAAGTCTCTCTTCCGTAGGTTCACCATTAAGTTGAAGTTGGCAGTTAACAACAACAATCAGACCTGATAACGTGGAGGTTTGAAGATGATGCCTAGTTATTACAGTTTTATCTGGTCCTGCGAGATAAACATGCCAGCAAGACTAGGCATTCTTTCTAAGAAGCTTCACAGATATTACTGAAAGAATGCACGGGGGCAACCACCTAGAGCCTAAGTAAGTTACATTCTGAGAATTCCCAGACCAGCTACAAGAAATCCTTGGATAGGGGACTGTCAGAGTTACAATCTAAAAACAAGTAACTTTTCCAAGCTCTGAACTTCTCCAACAGCTGAACATCCTTCAGAACAAAGTGATAGACTCTCTTTCCTTGGAGGTTTTCGGGGATTCTTTTTAACACCATAAAAATAGTAACAGATGTTTAAGATTTGGTAGGAAAGCAAGTAGCACATGTATTTTAGTTTTCTTCTCCAGATTTTCACTTTTCCAGAGCAAAATACGTTTTTCCCATGACTTCCAAATTTTTAAGAAATGTACATTTGTATCAAGCACACATCCCACACTACTGAGTTATGTTCAGAGGTCCATATGTAAATTCACTGCTGTAACTATTCAAGCGTAAAGCTAAGGAACTGGGAAACCTCACCCCTTTGGATCCACAGGGACAGTAGGAGCACCAAATATTTATGGTCCTTTCTCTTTTAATTTCTCTTTGGATACTCTCTCAGTCTGCCAGCTTTCATTCACTGCAAGAGCTCTGTATGGCACAAAACATGCCAGTATCAACGCAATAATATACTACACTATTCCTGGGAGACCAACACTCATCGGCAAAGGGAAGGTTTGTATTTTGTTTTCTGGCCCATTCAAGCCAAAGAATAAGCAAGAATCCTGTAAAAGTCTCCGATCAAACAGGGAAACCTATACTTGAGGACCACAGAATCCCCTTTTAAGAAACTGAGAGATGTGCAGCCTTGTTCAAGATTCAAGCTCTGCCTTCAAAATAACATTGCGGCATCTGTGTACACGACCTATCTATCCACATGGAACCTGGAAAGCTATAATCAAGAGTGGGGAATCAATGTCATGTCTCACCAGGATCTGTCAAGACAGCAGAACAAGGTAGATAAACCTATTCTGGAAAACTTCCATGAGTATGAGGTGTTCCCAGTCAGCTACTGCAACACCAAACCATAGAACCAGACCAGAGTGTTGCAGTTCACACTTTCCAGTAAATTCCTCAAGCACACATTCTCATTAGTGATATACCTCCTGTGTTAGAAAAACAAACAATTTACATTCCTGGTTAGCTCTAAAAAAATTACCTGAAGCTGGAGGCTCGGGGAAGAGATCATGGAGAGTCAAACTACCCCTCACCACCATCAGCACTCTGGCATCAAAGCTGCATGCTCCTCCTCAACACCACATACAAGAGGGACAGAAAGAGATCCTACACTAGAGTTACCCAACCACCTCTACCTAAGGGAGTGGGGAAACCCTCATGGCCATCTTCCCCCATCTGGAATATGCATTCCAGATAAGATAAACTACAGCTCCCATCACTCCTCAGAAGACTCCAATACATACGTAAGGGTATTCCTAAATCACTAGAATCTATGCTTAAGAAAACAGCAGGTTGAATGTACCAGATCTTGCCTGATTTCAGAAGCTAAGCAGGGTCAGGCCTGATTAGTATTTGGATGGGAGACTGTCAGGAAGAAACAGTACCAAGGATTTCCAGGCAGGTCAAGGAAAGAATCCTCCCTGAAACAATGGAGAGCTAATGCTACCAGTCAGAGTTGACAGTACTGTACTAGACATACCAAGGACTCAGTACAAGGGAGCCTTTTTTCCAACTGCGGTATATCTGTCCACTTGAACATTGCAATTTAATTCTTCAGTTCCTCCCCTTGACATGCATAAAAACACAAACCAGAACTACTGAACACAACTCCCTTTGCTTTATCAAATCAATTCTGCAGGACTGTATTCAGCACTCTGGAGATCACCTTGAAAGTTCTGAAACCCAGACTAGATTTGCTGCCCAAGGGCACAGAGGCAGCAGGCTGTTGTCACACTGGAAGGGTCTGAAGGGCGAAATATCAATAGAGGTCCAGAATGCCTCCGTTGCTCTGGCTGCCCAGGTTGAGACGTGTGTGTGCAGCACCCTGTCTTTGAAGTGCTGCTGAGCTCCATACAGAGTAGACTTCTCAGACTTGCTTCTAGTCAATGATACCAGCCTCCTCAAAACTTGGCCTTTCGACAGGGGTGCCTGAGAGTATTTGCTGGCCAAACGCTTTCTTGCACTTGTACTGAATGAGATCCCCTTCCTGAAAGGGCTCTATTGCCACTGAGTGGAGCCCACAGTCAGAAATGCAACTGGAAAAGCCTTTCAGAATTTTTATTATTGTTTACATTGCTTTAAATTAATAGTGTTGTTTTATTGTATGCCACCCTGAGACCTTTGGATAGCGGGTGGTGCGTTTCTCTCCCTCTCTCTCTCTCTATATATATACACACACACATATATACATATATCAAGGACCTAGTATATTACAACTCTCCTGATTTTTACAGCCTGTTACATTACAACAGGTTATACATAAATGCATTTAATCTGATAGCAAGTTCAAAATATCCTTGTAAGATATTCTGATTAATTTCTGTAGAATTTTGCCTGCCTGTTCTAAAATTGTTAGCTGATAAAGAGACTAAGAACAATGTCAGTAAAATCCAGTCTAAAAAGTTAAGCTGTACATGCAGGATTTAAAAGAAAAAAAAATATTGGCCACATATCGTGAGAGCCCCATAACATAGACAATTTGTGCTCTTATATCTGTTTGCATGACATGGAAGCAAAATACAAGTGAATGTATTTGATTTTCATAACTGATGAAGGCTACAGAACTCATCTCCTGGTACCAAATCTGAGCTACGCTTTTTAACTTTTTAAAAAGCACAGCATACATACAGGATGTCTTTGATTTCAGCAAGCTGGAGGAAGTCCAGCTGAAGTCAACTAATTTTTTGTAACTCAAGATTTTCATGGCCTACTCACATCAGAAGGGAGGGACAAGTGGAAATATTTCAAATGCTTTTGGTTTATCAACCCTTCTGAACGTGATCACTTACTCCTCAAATAAAGCCAGACTAAAGTCTTGAGGTGTCTCCTCCTTATAAGACTGAAGAACACTTCAACACTCCCCAAGGCTTTGGAAGATCTTACTTGGTCTTGCTCACATCATATTCACATTGTGAAGAAAAAACACTACTGACCTTGACAATCAAGCAAACTTTTAACTTTAGTTTCAGAAACATTTTCTAAAAGCAAGACTAAACCAAGAGGTTGACTCACCCTTATTTGCCATAGTTTTTTGAAAAGTACTGAAAGAGAAAGGAGACTTAAAGATTAACTGGTTAGGGTCAGCATAAGCTCTTGTGGACTACAGCCAACTTCTTAAAAAGTTTTGTGAATGGCCACTTGTTGCTAATGCACAACTGTTCAGTATTGAAGTTCCCCCTGACTTCGCTGTATACAACCCTCCCCATCATCCAAGTATACTGCACAGATACCTAAAATTCTGGGTAACACTCTGTGCACCAAATAAGCGGGCTATAGTCCACAGAAACTCACACTATAATAAATGTGAGGGTTCCTAAGGTGCAACAGAACTCTCTCTTGTTTCTGCTGCTGTTTCAGACTGACTCAGCTTTGCTATTTGCAAAGCGCACAGCCTGGCGCATGTTTTCAGCTGCCCGTTTCCAACCCTTTCTCCACCACTTGTTTTATTTTATCAGGGCCCTTCTAATTTGAGAGGCCAAGCATGGAGCTCACAACATATGGGGCACTTTCCCTAACCTTGTGCTCTTCAGATCTGATGGGATAATGGGAACTGTATTCCAACACACTTGGAGGGTGCTATGTTGGAAGTGATACTCCTCAGTATTCCATGGACACTGTAATGTCAAAAGGCTAGTGGCATTTCACCATCCTGAGAGGCCCCTGTTAAAAAGTGATTTTAAATAAAAGAAAAGGGGGGGGACATTTCCCAGTCCAATAAATTACATCACAAATTATTTCTATTCCTTTTCTATAGATGTTGTTTTGTATAACACTTAACAAGTCATTCTTAGGGGGGGAAAGGGACAACGTTTACCATCACTATTATCATATCACTTAATCATATCAATTATCTTTAAGGCCATCACAGATTATGACAACAATAATCACAGTTTCTGCATATACATACTCTCTTCTGTATACTATATACATAGTCTACATATATAGAGACTATATACATAGTCTCTTCTGTAAGAGTCAGCTTGCTGTAGTGGTTTAACCACTGGACTATGACCCTGGAGACGAAGATTCAATTTGCCACTGGCTAACATCGGGTGTATCACACAGAGGTCATTTCTGCACTAGACTGTTAGCCAGCCCCTCCCGAAACTGCAAACCCCAGGATTCCATAGGATGTTGAAAGTGGAATCATAGCGCTATAACAGTCTAGTGCGGAAATGGCCATAGTCAGCCCTAGAAAAACCACAATAGAGACATCATTAATCAGAAACAACTTGAAGGCACAAAAAAACGACAGGACACCTAAATGCTTTTTCAGAAAAAAATGTATCCAAGAAAACAATCATCATTGCCACTAGTATAGATAACAATCAAACATTACTGTTGTGTGCCTCCAAGTCATTTTTGACTTATGGAGACTCTAAAATGAACTTGTCATGTTGGTTTTCTTGGCAAGATTTGTTCAGAGGGGGGTTGCCTTTGCCCTCCTCTAAGGCTGAGACAGTGTGACTCCCCCATGAGTTTCCATGGCCCAGCAAGGATTCAAGCCCAGGCTTCCAAACCATTATACTACCCTGGCTCTCCAGCTAATATATTACGTTAATATTCACGCTACTTTTCGTTATATTTTGTTCTCTAAGACACCCAAAGTCCTTTTTAGGAAAAAAAAACCCCTTAAAAATGGAATAATAACTAGCACTACTACTAAATAATAATAACCCCTGACATAATTGTTCTAATGACTTTTACGTTCCAACTTTCCATATAAAGCCACTTGAAATCTTTTCTTAGGTTAAAAAAAAAAGAAGTTTCCACGAGATAAGACTGCAGTCATCATTAAGAATTATTATCAACCCAACATCACATATTACTGACAGCTTCTATTTCTATTTTCTTTCTACCACTTTTGGCGCATTTTCTTCTCTAGGATCTCTAAGAACCCCTTTACCCTTCCTATCCAATAAACGAACCTACAACGACTAATTAATTCTAAAAAAAAAGAAAAAGAAAGAAAATACTCTCAGGCTGCTTCATAAACGGGAGTTGCAGTGGCCAAGGCTGCCGGGGGACGATGGGACTTGTAGTCCGTCCAGCGGGGATTGTGGGCGGGATGAGGAGGGGGCGCAGCATCCCACCGGCGGCGGGCAGAACTTATTCTTCCGGAAGTCGAACTCACGACACGCTGAGGGGCTTACTCCTGAGTAGACGCTGCTCTCCCCCCCCCGGACCGCCCTCGCGAGGGGAGAAGGGAGAGGAACCGGCGGCCTCTCCCGCCCGCAAATCTCGGCCCCGGAGGCGAGGCGCGGCCGGAGCCTTCCTGACTGGATCCCCGCCAGGCAGCCAGCCTGGATCCGGAGGCGGCCCTGCCTGTGAGGTGGCCGAGGGCGGCGCCGGCTCGCCTCTGGTGAGGGGACGGGGACGGGGACGGGGACCCCTCCTCCCAAAGCCAGGCCCTCTCAGCCAGCCGCCCGCCCCCAGCCACGGCCCGACGAGGCGCCCCCCTTCCCCTCACACGCAACCGCCCCCCGACCGACCAACTCCCTCACCCACCGTCCCCGGCGGCGGCGGCGGCGGCGGCCCTTGCCGGGATGGAGGGGAAGGAGGAGCACGAACGACTGCGCAGCCGCAGGCCGGGGGCCTCGGCGCGCGTGACTCGGGAGCGGGAGCCGACTGGCTGACTCCGCTCTGTCACTCAGGCGGACTTCGCGCAGGGATTGGGCAGAGGAGGGGGAAGGGGGCGAGCTCTTTCCCCTCCCCCCGAGTTGGTGAGCTGGAACGTGGGAGCGCGAGGCGGTATAAAAGGCGAAGAGCGGCCGCCTCGCGGAAGCTTCGACAGGGCGGGAGCTGAGGGGAGCCGTGGTCCCTGAGGGGCTCTGCGCCCTACACCGTTACAGGGCTGTGATTCCACTTTCAACCTTCTATGGAATCCTGGGGTTTGCAGTTTAGGGAGGGGCCTTTGGCCTCCTCAGGAAACTACAAACCCCAGAATTCCACAGAAGGATGTTGAAAGTGGAAGAGCAGCACTGTAAGAGTCTAGTGTGGAAAGGCCCTCAGTCTCCTAGAGAGGAAGGGAGAATATATCTCAAGATACTTTCCTGATTTGGTTCCCTTAAGGCTACAGCAGTTGAAATGGCCAGTCCTAGGAGCAGTTTTTAGGAATATGTACACTGGGACCCTAACTGGCCACTCTGGCAGGGGATGCTGGGAGCTGTAGTGTAGTCTGTTCAGTGCACGTTTAAGTCCCATAAGGGTCCATGGGATGCCGCCTTGAATCCTGTGCTGGGAGAAAGGCGAGGTTGAGGCTATTTCCACACTACCCTGTTATAGTTCTGTTATTCCACTTTCAACCTCCTATGGAATCCTGGGATTTCCAGTTTAGGGAGGGGCCTTTAGAATTCCCAGCCGGAGAGCTCCTTGGCCTCAGCAAACTACAAACCCCAGAATTCCACAGGAGGTTGGAAGAGGAATAATAGCACTATGACAGTGTAGGGTGGAAATGTCCTAAAATTAAATGAATGCTTGCGGGAAAACTCATGAGCAAGACACAAGTGCAACAACAATAGCCTTGTGCTTCCCCAGCAACTGCTTCTGATGCTGGAGGTGATACATGGCTTTTATGAGGACTAGGAGGCATTGACAGAAGAAAACCAGAGAGAACATGGCTAATTTCTCCTTTAACACCATCCAGGTTGGCAGCCATGACATTGCATCTTGTGATAGCAAATTTCAGTTCCGTCACGCGTCGTACAAAGAAATACTTCCTTCTGCCTGAGATTTGCCATTCAGCTTCAATGGGCAAACCTGTTTAAAGCCTTTGCCGCATGCCATTGGCATTCCAGTCAATATTCCTCAACTAACCGGTGGGTATGTAGTGTTGACATTTTTATGTCTGGGTCCCACCAAGGGACCAGATCCTGCAGTAAACCCACTGAGAACTGATTCTTATTATCCTGACAGCAGCATTACAGGACCGAAAATTATTACGCTCAGCACCAAGGATTCAACAGTTTATCTTTCAACGTGATGTCATCTTCTGTCATAGATTCTATTCACAACAAGCAGTGCAAATTTGTATACCAAAAATAAATAAATAATTGAATGGACACAGGTCAAGGGGAGAAAAGACATACTGCTGAGTTACAATTCTTTTGAAAGTTCAAGTTTAATCACAAGAGGATTGAATTAGATGATGGAATCTTATGTGCCTAAAAGTCATTTCTGACTTACAGTGAACCTAAAGCAAACCTATCACGGGGTTTTCTGGGGCTGAGAGTGTGTGACACCCAAGGTCACCCAGAAGGTTTCCACAGTCAACTGAGGAACTGAACCCTGGTCTCAAGGGTTGTAGTCCAACACTCAAACCACTACAGCACTCTGGTACACCATTTTTCAGTTGGCTTGGCTCATGCTAGAATGCTTGTATTATTTACAACACTTCCATGAATATCCAGAATTACAGAACCGTAGAGTTGGAATAGACCCCAGGGGCCATCCAGTCCAAGGTCTTCCATGCAGGAAGACACAATCAAAGCCCTTCCTTCTACAGATGGCCACCCAACCTCTGCTTAAAAACCTCCAAAGAAAAAAGAGACTCCACCACACTCCATTGAGGCAGCAGATTCCACTGCTAGACAGGTCTGACCATCAGGAAGTTCCTCCTGAGATTTAACTGGAATCTCTTTTCCTGGAGTTTGAATCCATTGCTCCTTGTCCTGGTCTCTGGAGCAGCGGAAAACAAGCCCGCTCCCTCCTTGACATGACATCCCTTCAAATATTTAAACAGGGCTTTCATGTCCCCTCTTAATCTTCTCTTCTGCAGACTAAACATCCCCAGCTCCCTAAGCTGCTCCTCATAGGGCTTCATGGTCTCCAGACCCTCCACCATTTTGGTCGCCCTCCTCTGGACACGTTCCAGCTTGTCAATATCCTTCTTGAAGTGAGGTGCCCAGAACTGGACACAGGATTCCAGACAAGGTCTAACCAAAGCAGAATACAATGGTACTATTATTTCCCTTGATCTGGACACCATACTCCTATTGATGCAACTAAGAATTGCATCAGTTTTCTTGGCTGCCACATCTCACTGCTGAGTCATGTCCAGCTTTGAATCATTTAATTCCTTTCTAACCTCACTGTTACACTCCCATTCACAATCATGAGTACTGTATACATTCTTGAAATTCTGGATAATGGTCCATACATTGATGATGATGAAGGCTAGAGTCCACAAAAGCTCATTTGTCAAGTCCAGGCTGAGAAACGTGGGGCCCTCCACATGCTCTTGGACTGCAACTCCCATATGCTGGCTAGGGTTGCTGGGATTTGCAGTCTGACATCCTCCAGAGGTTTACACAATTCCTAATTCTATGTTACTTGTTAACATGCCACAGGATTCTAACATTTTAACAAAGTATGTCAGTCTCAGTACCACACAAAATTCTTTACGAGTCCAAATTCATGGAGATTTTGTCAGCCATGGCCACTGTTTTCTATGGCATTTTTATGCAGAAATTACAGAACTGTCTTCCTGGAGCATCCCATGTGAGCTGAGAGTGACAAGTATTTTCCATCGTCTGGTAAAACTGAGAAAAACAAAACTGAAGCACATTGTGATTTTTTAAAATGAAACTGTTAAGCTGAGGAAGATACCAGCTGGAAGCCAAAGAAAATTGCTGGCAGAGAATAACAGACCCCTGCCTTCAATTGTTTTATCTGGAAAGAACATGCATCAACAACAGCTTGGCCGTTCAGCAGAAATCCAGATGTAGTCGCTCATAATAGTCTACAAGCATACAGTAACCACAGAGTGACCTTAAACAGCCGTCACCATGGTGTGGATATCACATCCTGCAAAGTCCTAAAAACAGAGAAACTGGAGGGCAATTCAGGGCAACTGTTTCTAAAGCCACTTTGAGCACAAACAGTAATTTAATACAGGCAGGCAATCTTTCTCCGCCTGACAGAACGTCCTGATATGTATGTAAATGTATGTATTTATGTACTCATGACAACATATTTCCTGATCAAAAAGAAAGAAAAGAAAGAAAGAAAGAAAGAAAGAAAGAAAGAAAGAAAGAAAGAAAGAAAGAAAGAACCCATCAAGGGAAAAAAGAAAAGAAAGAAAAACCAGAATATCTTATGGAACCTTAAAGACTAACATATTATTTGGCATAAGCTTTTGCAGATTTCAGCATCCAAAGTCACAAAATCACAAGCCAGAGTGCTCTCTCTCTCAATCTCTCTCTTTTTAGGACTATATCTCCCAGGATTCCATGGCCTGCAGAGGCATTCTGGGAGCTGCAATCCAGAAAAAAATGCTTCTCAGCTCTGGCTACTGGCCAACCTTCCTTCCCACTTCTACCTCCACTCTGCCTATCTCCACCCTGAATCATGGTCTTCTATGCCTCTCCAACCTCTTAAAATGCTCCTTCCCTCTTTCTTGCCCTGAAGTGAGGAACCTGTGGCCCTCTACATGCTGAACTACTACAATTCCCATCACCCATCACCTTTGGCCACTGTGATTGGAACAGGAGTCTCAACAACATCTAAAACAATCCCCATGGAGGCAGCCATGTTATGCCCCACACATCCAACCCAAGCCGGTCACAGAATCATAGAGCTGGGAGAGGCCCTACTGGGCAGGAAGTCCAACCCGCTGCTAAGTCCAGGATCTCCAACTAAACCATCCCTGAAAGGGAGCTGTCCAGCCTCTTTTGGAAGACATCCAGAACTGAATGCAGTACTCCAGATGAGACCCAACCAGCACAGAATACAGTAGGACTATTACTTCCCTCAACCTATCAATAACAACTACTGTGATGATAACTTTCTCAAAAGAGTACATCTAACCCAGACCCTAGAAAAATTACTTTGGGGAGGCTTCAACTCTTAGAACCCCCCAATCAGCTAATGGCTGCTTTTCCAAGCTCCTAGCGGAGAAGATGATGTCTAGGTTACCTACTCCAACTGTTGATGGGCAACCTGCTTGCTCTCTCTTTTCTCAATTTTTTTAATTGGGCAGCCCTTCAAATAAGTCCTGTCCTTGCTAAAGTAAGACACACAGCTACCCTTGCGATAAGCCACTGGTGGAAAAGGCAGGGAAAGAAAAGAAGGAAAAGGCTGAGATGAAGCAATGGTTTCAGATGAACCAAGACATGGAAGTTTGTTGGGGCTACAGCCTTGTGGATTTAAAGTTGCATTCTCCTAAAGATCATTCAACATGGAGTAGTTTTCCCCTGAAGTCCATTGATGCTCCCCATCAATTTATCCAAATTACTGTTTGGAACATACGTTGAGACTCTCTGGGATGTAAAAATCAATCAAAATATACTTTTTTCAAAAAAAAGTCTTGTAAAACACCTTGCAATCTTGAGGAGGTTACATTGGTCCCCTCTTTGCTATCTTCCTTTTACAGGCTTTTGAGAAATGAATGTTTTTAAAGAAAGAACTTTTAACAGGAAGCTGTACCAGTTTTAACTGTCTTTGTTTTACGACTATTTTTTTGTTTTACAACTGCTTTTTAAGATTTTTAATCGTATGTTCAAGATTCCCTTCAATGTTACTGACAGTTTGAATATATTTTAGTTTTAACCTTTTGCATGTGATAGCTATAGGGTATTTGAGTTTGCAAGCTACCTTGAGTCCTGGTTTTAGGGGGGAAACAGGATATTAAGGTCCTCATTAAACTCATTAAAAATCTGCCTTAAAAACTAATCCAAAAAGCCAGCCGGAGGCAAATTCACCAGGACTAAATCATAACCTGGACTCACTCTATGAGCCAAAAAGACTTAACTGAGGCTATCATACTTTGGATGTATTATAAGATGACACAGCTCATTGGAAAAGCAAATAATGCTTGGTAAAGTGGAAAACAGTAGGAAAAAGAGGACAGCAACATTACAGACAGATTGAGTCCATCAGGAAATCGCAGTTGCCCTGAGTTTGCAGGCCAAGAGCAGAGTTCTTAACACCACCGTCTCTTAGAGGTCTCCCATTCACTGGGTTGCCAGTGCTTGATGAAATAAAATAAAAGTTAAAATGTCCACAATTAAGTAGAAACAAACATCAAAGTTAGGGAAAGGGAAGGTTTGTATGAGAGGTTGCTGGACATTAGAATCATAGAGCTGGAAGAGACCCCAGGGGCCATCCAATCCAACCACCTGCCCTGCAGGAACACCCATCAAAGCATTCCCAACAGATGGCCATCCAGCCTCTGCTTAAAAACCTCCAAAAAAGGAGACACCACCACCACACTCCATGGAGGCAGCAGCAGATTCAACTGCCGGACAGCTCTGACCATCAAGAAGTTCTTCCTGAGGTTCAGATGGAATCTCCTTTCCTGCAGCTTGAATCCATTGCTCCTTGTCCTAGTCTCTGGAGTGGTAGAGAACAAGCCCGCTCCCTCCTCACCATGACATCCCTTCAAATATTTGAACATGGCTCTCATGTCCCCTCTTAACCTTCTCTTCTGCAGACTAAACATCCCCAGCTCCCTAAGCTGCTCCTCATAGGGCTTCATGGTCTCCAGACCCTCCACCATTTTGGTCATCCTCCTCTGGACACGCTCCAGCTTGTCAACATCCTTGACCAAGATCTTGAGATGGTACAGTATAGAACAACTAACTTCAAAGACACCAACTCAGAAAAACGAATGCAAGAGAGTCTCTTCCTCTAACGGCTTGTCCAGGATCTAAGGTCGTCCAGAGGAACTCTTCCTAGCAACAACAAGCACATTATGGGTCAAGACAGGAGAGACTCCTTGGTTGTGGCACCCTAAATGTGGAACACCCTCCCTGGGGGGACACACGTGGCATCAACCCTGGAATTGTTTTGGCAGCTGCTCAGAGCCTTTCTGGTCAGCCTGACATTTTAACTGTCTGATTCCAATTTTACTAGATTGGCCACTTTTCTTTGTTTTATTAAAACATTGTGGGTTTTTAAAACTGTTTTATTGTTTTAATCGTTTATTTCTGTTCTATTTGTGAGCTCCCCTGGTGCCCATGAGGATGAACAGCTGTTTTAAAATGTGAAAAATAAGATAAAAGTTCAGCATCAGTGGAAGTAAAATACAGACTTTGGATCAAGTGTGGGTCCATTCAAAGCCATTCTTATTTTGCAAGGATGGTTTATCCAAGGATAATGTTCCAGTCGTACTTTGCACCCAGCTGCTCAGAAACATCCACATCTTCTTTCTTTCAGGGGTTTTTACCTCACTCCTTGTTTCCTTTGGATGCCATTTGATGGAAGCCTTTCCCCCAAAAAAACATGCACAAACTAATGGCATAAACCCAAAAGAAGCCTTCTCAGTCCCTCTGTAGGTGCAGCTGAAGGTAGACTTTGCTGTTTACACAGTGTGGCCAAACTCAGCTGAACTGCTCACAGTTCCTTACCAAAATTTCTGGGAAAAGCAAGGACACTGGACTTTATCAGTGGCCAGATGCTATTAAAGTGGCCAGATGCTATTAAAGGAGGCTCGTTCTTTTGGAAGAATCCCCCTAAGACCAGGATACACAGAGATGCAAGCATTCTTTGGGTTAGCTCATGTTAGCTTCCCCTTCACTAGTCCCTCAAGAAGGACTACAAATCCCAAGAGAAAGCTGATGCAGATCTCTGGGATCTTTATAGTAGGACCACCTCACTGTGGCATAAAGTCCCTTTGGGCCCAGAAATGATATGAGAACCAGCGTAGATATTCAGCATGAGCAAAATTCATTCCCAAAGCATAGTCTTATTTACCACTCTTGCAGTGGTCTTTTGTCAAACCTCTGATTTCTTGTCCTCAAAGGCAGCACAAGGTACGTTCCAGTGATCCAACTAGGTGGTTACAGCATGGTAGAAGACCAAAAATAGCCTGCCTCTCCCTGACTGAGGCCATGGTTGGCACATCATGACATGGAGACCACGTGCACCTCTCCTTTGTTGTCATCAGGGGCTTACAAGTCTGATTTATGGCAACCCTCTGAGGGTTCACTTGGCTTGCCATGGCCTTCCTCTGAGGCCGAGAGTGTGAGACTTGCCCAGTGGGTTTCCGTGCCTGTCCAGGAATTTGAAACTGGATCTCCCAGAATCCTAGTCTAAGGCCATATCCGCACTAGACTGTTATAGCGCTGTGATTCCACTTTCAACATGCTATGGAATCCTGGGGTTTGCAGTTTCGGGAGGGGCCGTCCGGTCTAGTGCAGAAATGCCCTAAGTCTCAAACTAATAAACCATGCAGGCTCCCCTTGAACTGTTTAACAATAAATGTCCATTTTTGAAAACTGGAAGTGGACGTCCAAAAAGGTTTTTGGTTTTGTTTTGTTTGTCTATGAGGCTTTTGTCTGCCATGGTTCTGGTTCAGCACTCAAACCACTAAACCATGCTGGCTCCAGAGAGCCCTCTGCCAGGGCTTTCTTATTTAGGTTTACTCAGAGGAGGTTTGCATTTGCCTTCCTCTGAGGCTGAGAGAGAGTGCCTTTCCCAAGCTCTCCCAATGAGTTTCCACAGCTGACAAGGGATTTGAACCTGGGTCAACACTCAGACCACTATGGCACGCTAGCAGCTCCCACAGAGAAGCTAAAACAGTCCGTGATGGTCATTCCTTCCCTCTAGACCTGTTCAGCCACGGTATTCTTAGAGTGGTTGTTGATTTCTATCAGCCGGAAAGCCCGCAGCATCACTGCCACCTGCAAACAGATCCCCTTCAGTATCTCAATGATGGGATAGCTCAAGTTCCGGATGCTGCAGAGGACATTCAGCAGGAAGCTCAGCAGGGGATGCAGGATGCTGTTGAAGAAAGCTGCCAGGAAGGGTTCCAGCATCTGCTCACCTATAGCAGTTAAGAGGCCCACCACCAGCACCTGAAAGAGACAGAAGGGCACAATAGGGAGCAGCCAATCCTTCCTCAAAAGGAACCATAGGGTCATAGAATCATAGAGTTGGAAGAGACCCCAGTGGCCATCGAGTCCAACCCCCTGCCATGCAGGAACACCCATCAAAGCACTCCCGACAGATGGCCATCCAGACTCTGCTTATAAACCTCCAAAGAAGGAGACTCTACCACACTCTGAGGCAGCCTGTTCCACTGCCAGACAGCTTTGACCATCAGGAAGTTCTTCCTGAGGTTCAAGTGGAGTCTCCTTTCCTGCAGCTTGAATCCATTGCTCCTTGTCCTAGTCTCTGGAGCGGTAGAGAACAAGCCCACTGGCATCCCTTCAAATATTTGAACATGGCTATCATGTCCCCTCTTAACCCTCTCTTCTGCAGACTAAACATCCCCAGCTCCCTCAGCCTCTCCTCATAGGGCTTCATGGCTTCCAGATCCTCCACCATTTTGGTCGCCCTCCTCTGGACATGTTCCGGCTTGTCGACATCCTTCTTGAATTGAGCTGCCCAGAACTGGACACAGGATTCCAAATGAGGCCTAACCAATGCAGAATAGAGTGGTACCATTACCTCCCTTGATCTAGACACCATACTCCTATTGATGCAACTAAGAATCGTGTTGGCTTTCTTGGCTGCTGCGTCACACTGCTGACTCTCCATATGACATGCTCCATATCACATGGCCTGCCATGAAGACTGGAGGGGCCCCCTTCCCCAAATATTTTGTGCGTATGTTGGTTAATGCTTTCAAGTCACCCGTCAACTTATGGTTACCCCATGAATTTTACAGGGTTTTCTTAAGCAAGGAATGCTCAGAGGGGGTTTTGCCAGTTCCTTCCTCTGCAATATAACCTATGGCTTTCATTGGAAGTCTTCCATTCAAGTACTAACCAGGGATGACCCTGGTTTGCTTCCAAGATGAGTCAGGATCTGGTCCCTTCAGGATATTTAGGCCCTGTTAAAGAGCTGGCGTTGCTTCAGATATTTAAAGCTGGCTATCATATCACTCCTTCTCTGGAAATAGCAATAGTCTACTGAAACCCTTCTTGAGTCCAGTTCAACAATGGAACACACTGCCTGGAAGTGTGTGGACTTGCCTTCTCTTGAGGTTCTTCAACAGAGGCTGGATGGCCATCTGTCAGAAGTGCTTGGATTAGTGTGTTCCTGCATGGCAGAAAGGGGTTGGATTGTTCTAGGATGCTACAATTCTAAACCGTGGTGCCATTTCATATCTTTTGAGATGCAGAGCCCTGGAGGACTGCAACCTAACTCAAGACAAGAAGTGACAGAATAACCATTGGCCATGCTGGTTGGGGACAACAGGAGTTGATCCGGAGGGGACTGTGTTGGGCCATCCTAATCTAACATTGAATTGGAGGAGGTAATAATGGCAGTAAAGGGAAGAGTCTGGGCAACGGTTACTGCATATATCCAGGTACTAAAGAAACTTCAGCCAATAATGATAAAGTAAAACTCCTTGCTATTTCCTATATGCAGGCATAGCTCAGTTAGAAGAGCTTCTGACAAAGAAGTTCCTTTTTACGAAGTCTTTCCTCATCCTATCTAGCTGGAAGTTTTCTTTTTTTAGTTGAATCAGTATTGGGAAGACAGTGAAGGAAGGCTCAAGAAACAGACTTGAAATGTCAGTATGCCTGCAGTAACCAATGCAATAAAAGCCTGAACTTGGGAAGAATGGGATTCTACTCTCACTTACACAAGGCTTACAGTGCCTGGTTATTTCACTTCACACCTTCATAGTGCTCATTTGGGATTTAAAAAGTTTGCTGAAACATATTCAGCCACCCTTCTTTGCTTGTTTGTGCAAGAGAAACTCATCCCTGTCCCTATTCTTTCCATGTTTTTTTCTGCCTCTGGTACCAAATATTTTGTTAAAGAGTCCTCTGCAAATTTCCCCATGGTTGGATGAAGAAGAACCAAACTCATAGGCACAGGCTTAAAATAAAGAAAGATTATTCTCCAGCAACCGGTTGCCTTCCCCAGCACTCTGGTCTTTTTCAAAAGAACTGAAAACCTAATGCATCTGACTAGATAGTCCCTGATTTCCTTATAATCCTTTCCTGAGATTCTTTTCCTTAATCTAACATGGCTTCTTCTCCTTCTTTATCTCAGAAGCCTTCAGTTCTCTCTCTTCCCCTTGACTAAAAGGAGTCAGGGTCAATCCAGCCTCTGGACTGAGTCAACCCTTTCTAAGGCCTGACCATTTTGGAATTAACGCCCAGGAACACACTTACTTTGTTCACTGAGGCATATATATATATATTCAGATGCAGGCCATTTCCGCACGAGTCTGTTATAGCACGATGATTCCACTTTCAACCTCCTCTGGACCTGGGGTTTGCAGTTTCGGGAGGGGCCGGCTGGCCCCTCCCAAAACTGCAAACCCCAGGATTCCAGAGGAGGTTGAAAGTGGAATCATCGCGCTATAAGGGTGTCGTGCGGAAATGGCCGCAGTCTTACTGAATACCCTCTGTGTTAAAAAGAATAGATCTACTCCTCATAGGCAGCTGCAAACATAATTTGGGCCCTTTTCAAGATCAATCTGATTTTTCTGAATAAAGAGCTTCCACAGAGCCACAGCAGAGTCCTCTCACCTGGAATATGGATTTGCCAAGAAAACGGATCAATTCAAGCATGAAAAGTGTGGGTATGTTCACAAGGATCCTCAAGAAACCAAAGAACTCCTTCAATCCTTGCTGGATTACTTTCTCAGAACTGTCCAAAACAAGAAGGAAAGGGGTTCAGCAGATGGCAACGAGGGGATTTTCTTTGCTGGTCTTCCTCTCTACAGGTTCCCAGAGCTAACAGAGCAATTCCACACTATTTAATATAGCCCAGGCTTGTGGATTCAAACACGCTAGGGCATGGTCTGGTTATCTGGGCATAACTTTAAAAAATATATAGATTAAAAGTTTCCATCTACATTAAAACAATATATACAAAAAAGAAAGAAAGAAAAGAAAAAATAGAAAATAGGTGTAGAAAAAAGGAGACAAAGATAAAAAAATACAATGACTTTCAATTTTCTTTACAATAGTTATAAGTCTTAAGATATAAAATCTTACTTCTCCAACTAACTGATAGTTATTTTATATACTTCTTCCTGTAAAATCAAACCTACTAATTATCAAAACCTACACTTATCATATTAATCTCTTTTTTCTGCAAAAAGGCAATCAAGGGTTTCTAATAGTTATCTGGGCAGAACTGAGTTCCTGGCAAACCAGTTTTAATTTTTAATTAACAGTCAAGTTTCTAGCCCACATGTGGCAAACCAAACACTCTAAAACAGGCATGGGCAAGTGCATCAGGTCCAGGGGAGTGGGTCACTTTCTGCCCTTGGACCCCCAAAGGACTGCACGGTCTACCAATAAAGCGGGAAAAAAACCCTATAAGTAGTTGGAAAACCTAATTTTGAACAACAAATTCTTGTTAAAACAGTTGAACAGTGAAGGGAGCCATGTTTAAATATTTGAAGGGATGTCATGTCGAGGAGGGAGCAGGCTCATTCTCTACCGCACCAGAGGCTAGGACAAGGAGCAATGGATTCAAGCTGCAGGAAAGGAGATTCCACCTGAACCCCAGGAAGAACTTCTTGATGGTCAGAGCTGTCCAGCAGTGGAATATCATGCTGCCTCCATGGAGTGTGGTGGAGTCTCCTTCTTCGGAGGTTTTTAAGCAGAGGCTGGATGGCCATCTGTTGGGAATACTTTGATGTGGGTTCCTGCATGGCAGGGGGTTGGACTGGATGCCCCCTGGGGTCTCTTCCAACTCTATGATTCTATAATTCTTTGATTCTAAGAAGCTGTTCAAAAGGTGAATCCCCACTCCTAGAAGAGGCAACTCATTTCTCTTACCTCCCCCAGCAAAAAAGGGCAGTCCAGGAAGACTAGAAGGGTTGAAGGTTGCAGAAATGGGCCTGGCACCACATTTTGCCCACCCCAGAAGACAGCATTCAACTGATGATCAGGAGACAGATGGAAAGAAGGAAAGAACTAGGAGTAAGTGAGTCACAAGAAGGCCCTGTGAAGGGAGGAGCTGGACAAGCCTTGCTTACAGTCTAAAAGTTCTTCCTAATATTTAAGTGGAATCTCCTTTCTTATAATTTTAAGCCACTGCTTCTTGTCCAATGCATTAGCAGTACTTGTTAACTGTAGTTCTCTCCCTCGATTCCTCAAATATCCTAATGATTTTTCTATTACTGTAGATCAGGGCTTTCCAAACTTTTCATGTTGGTGACACACTTTTCAGACATGCACCATTTCGTGACACAGTAATTGAGTTTTACTAGCAAACTGGAGGTTAAACTAACCCCTTATAAGAGATCCAGACACATACATAAATTGTAATAACAAAATGTATGGGGACACAACATATCTCATGAAAACCTTTCATATATTTTGAAAAATATATGATTTATAAATAATAACATACATTTCCAAGATTGTAGGTGACACACCGACACACTTCAGGCGACACACTAACGTGTCGCGGCACACCATTTGGAAAGCCCTGCTCTAGGTCATGTTCGGGCAATTCCCAGCACCAGCTACAACTTTTTATTCCCTCCCTGGAATGGATTTCTTTTCAATTCCAAGACATATTGGAACATTAAAAAATTCCTTCTTTTCTCCATTCTCTATCTCTTGTTAAAAAAATTAGACTTAAAGTGCTATAGTACAGCTATGAAATGAAACTGTTGCACTATAGGACTATAAGGGGGAAAAAAGAATTCAGGAGAGAAAACTTCAGCAAACCATGCCTTGATTTAAATAATAATAATAATAATAATAATAATAATAATAATAATAATAATAATAAGCAACTACAATAAAAAGAACAAAACTATCCTCCTCTCCTGAACAACTCTAGGTAGATCCACAAAATTGGTAGAAACAGTCCCGCAGAAGAATAAAATGCACAGATGCAGAGGTGACAAGAACTGGCAAAACTCAAGGATCTGTACTTTGGGAACTCACCCTCCCAAGGCCCATAGAAACACACACATACAACACCACGACCACCATGGAGTCTCCTTTTCTCAGAATTACAGATGCTGTTACCTTTCAGCCAGTTTCAACATGTAGGTTGAATCACCATCCCTCCCAGACTGGAAAGAAGGCTGATCTTCATGGTCTGTATATACAGCTGAAACCACAGAAAAAACAAAATAATATAAAATAATATATCATAGAATCATAGAGTTGGAAGAGACCCCAGGGGCCATTGAGTCCAACCCCTCACTATGCAGGAACACCCATCAAAGCATTCCCAACAGATGGACATCCAGCCTCTGCTTAAAAACTTCCAAAGAAAGAGACTCCACCACACTCCATGGAGGCAGCATATTCCACTGACGGAGAGCCCTGACCATCAGGAAGTTCCTCCTGAGGTTCAAGTGGACTCTCCTTTCCTGCAGCTTGAATCCATTGCTCCTTGTCCTAGTCTCTGGAGCGGCAGAGAACAAGCCTGCTCCCTCCTCAACATGACATCCCTTCAAATATTTAAACATGGCTATCATGTCCCCTCTTAACCTTCTCTTCTGGAGACTAAACATCCCCAGCTCCCTAAGCCACTCCTCGATGGGCTTCATGGCTTCCAGACCCTTCACCATTTTGGTTGCCCTCCTCTGGACACGTTCCAGCTTGTCGATATCCTTCTTGAATTGAGGTGCCCAAAACTGGACACAGGATTCCAAATGAGGCCTAACCAATGCAGAATAGAGTGGTACCATTACCTCCCTCGATCTGGACACCATACTCCTGTTGATGCAACCAAGAATTGTGTTGGCTTTCTTGGCTGCTGTGTCACACTGCTGACAGCTTGTGATCTACCAAGACTCCTAGATCCTTTTCCCATGTACTGCTATCCAGCCACATGTCCCCCATCCTATACTTGTGACTTTCATTTTTTCTGCCCAAGAGCAGGACCCTACATTTCTCTCTGTTGAAATGGCTTCAAACTACAGGAAAAGAGATTCCTCCTAAACATTAAGAAGAACTTCCTGAGGCTAAGAGCAGTTTGATAGTGGAATACACTGCCTTGGAGTGTGGTGGAGTCTCCTTCTCTGGAGGTTTTTCAACAGAGGCTGGATGGACATCTCTTGAGAGTGGTTTGACTGTCCCTTCCTGCCTGACAGAATGAGGATCAAGTGGATGGCCCTTGGAGTCTCTTCCTACTCTAGGATTCTACAACAGACTTACAGAATCATAGAATCATAAAGCTGGAAGAGACCCCAGGGGCCATCGAGTCCAACCCCCTGCTATGCAGGAACACCCTTCAAAGCATTCCCAACAGATGGCCATCCAGCCTCTGCTTAAAAGCCTCCAAAGAAGGTGGAGGCTCCACCACACTCCACGGAGGCGGCAGCAGATTCCACTGCCGGACAGCTCTGACCATCAGGAAGTTCTTCCATATAAATGGATTCTTGCTCAACAGATTAGAGATGTACAGATATGACACATTCGGTATCCACTGCCCATACTACCTGCTCCCTAATTCAACTAGGACTGTCAGTGAATACCAGTGAAGGTGCAAACGATCTTGAAAATTTGATCATCTCCAAATGTCATACAGTTTTTACTAAACCATACTGATGCTATACAATTTTTCTACTTAATATCATTCCTTCGACTGTGCTGGATGGTTGTTTTCAGGGAATTGCTTACCAAAAATGCATTTATCTGTGTGGAAATGGATTAGTACAATCCCTATTCCATTTTTTTTTCTTTTGTATATTTTGCAGAGACAAAAGTTGAAGATTACAGCTGGCTATCCAGTTTGCTAGGATTAGGGGGCACAGAACCCTTGCAAAAGTGGAAAAATTGCAAATATCAAAATGTGTGTCTGTGGGAAGGGATCTGAGGCATGGTAGAGAGAATGGACACCCAGGGTCCAAACCAGGCCAGAAAAAGGAGAGGGAAAGCAGGTGGCTTGGCACAGTGGCCCAATGCTTCCTCTCTCTCGCCCATCTTCTTCCTTGGGTGTGTGGAGGACACCAGGAGAGGGTTCGTGGCGCTGAGAAATCAGGCCGACATCCATCCTTAGCTGCCCAGACAGTGGCTGGTGGACATGGAGAAAGACCAGGGTGGATTTTTAAAGGGCTGCATAGCCTGATCAGAGCTGCTGAGAGGTGGGCCATTTCCGCACAAGTCTGTTATAGCACAATGATTCCACTTTCAACCTCCTATGGAATCCTAGGGTTTGCAGTTTCGGGAGGGGCCAGGCGGCCCCTCCCAAAACTGCAAACCCCGGAATTCCATAGGAGGTTGAAAGCGGAATCATCGCGCTATAACAGTCTTGTGCGGAAATGGCCGTAAGGTTCCCCCAGAAAAGAAGGGCCCAGGTTTGAGATGGGCCAGAGGATGGAGAAATTCCCAAATAACCAAATCTGTGAAAGTGAAACCCGCAAATGGAGACAGCCAACTGTAATTACACCTCTCTTAAATAAATTCCTTGGAAGAACCCCTGAATGGTACTTGGTTTAACTGTTAGGAGATACTTAAAAATGTGTAACAGAAATTGTTGCAAAGTTCCTTTTCCCTGCTGCTAAGTTTCCTAAAATTATGGCTCATAATTATGAATTATGACCTCTGTAATACTTGGGGTTTATCTCCCTTTCTAAATTATACCAAAAGATACTAAGCCTATTATGTTTTTAATTTTTTTAAAAACAGTTTCTGAATTGATTTTATCCCAGTCTGTTTTATATTGCTTTGCTTTTCTATCACGTTTTGTCGGACGGATATCTTGTGTTGTAATGGTCAGCGACTGAACAATAAAGATTGCATTGAAAGAAGGCTGGTCTTCGTGGTCTCTCAAGCAGCTGAAACCAGAGAAAAACAAAAGAATATACTGGTGCAGCACAAATCTGTGCCAAATCTACCTGGGAAGAGGATGCTGAGAAGCATCCCAGATCCAAGAATACCAACCCAACAGTTCCAGCAGAAAATGGCAACAAAACAAAGGAGAGGATGCCCTCTCGTGGCAAAACAATATTTTACAAGCATCCCAACCTGAAACTGTAAAAACAGCTGCAGGAAAACATCTGTCAGCCACCAGTTTATTATCTTGAAGCACCATGGATCATATTTGTTTGGGTGAAAATACTGAGAGCACACTGTGACAAGAGAACTTGACTAGAGGCTGTCAATGGCAGTTCAAGGAATGCTGTCAATGTGGGCCTTACAGCAAGGAAGGTTACAAACTAGAGGCTTGTTCGTAAAAAGGGTGAGATAGGAGCAAGAGAGGGAAAATACAAAATAAAGGATGGTCAGAGAGAGGGAGAATAGGTTTTAGGGGCTGTGAATCCAGAAAGAGTTCAAGGAATTCATGTTTAACCTAATTGTTATAGAAGTGCAGTATCCCTTTTCTGGAAATCCCAAAGCCTGCAAAAACTGAAACATTTTATTGCCAGCCATCAGTGAGACAGCGTTATCTGTTCTGGGTTTCGGCATGAATTTCAGAAGAGCTATTATGTAAGCGGCCAGCCCCACGGGACCAGAATACCATGAAGACAGCAAGGTAAAGCTAAAGCTAATCCTATTCAGGGCAGACACACAGAAAACAACAGGGATGTCAGATATGACTGCTTCAGATTCACTGATTTCAATGGGGTTACTCAACAAGTGAGGTGTGTTCTGCCATGCTGCCCCAAGACCCTACAAAGGGGGGAGGCAGACAAACCTGGCTGAAGCTCAGGGAATGCTGAGAAAGGAAGGAAATGTTACAAAACTGAGGCTTGTCTTTGTCAGAAAGCAGATAAGGAAAAGCTGGCACAGAGACAGGGAACAGATTTCAGAGAGACAGAAGCAGATGGAATAGAGACAAGAGTGAGACAGAGAAAAGGACAGGCTATGGTTTTAGGGAGCTGTAAATGATTTAATAGTCCAAGGGTTACTGTATTGTTTTCTTGCATCTTAACAAACTTCCACTCGTTTGTTTTTACTGCTGTTTCTGTCTGTTCATGTTATGTTTGGTGGAGGGCCTGGTCATACTTACTTCAGCGAACCTATCAAAACAACACAGTCACTGGTCGATAATAAGGGGGTCACCTTGAGGCCCAAATACCCAGGCCAGGAAGGAACTGAGTTGGGGTAAAAGGGCAAGATGAATGCCAGGAACCCAGCTTTGTAACTGCGGGGCCAGCCTGGCAAAGGGATCCATTACAGCCCCCATTTATGTTGCTTGACGCACCATGGGGGTCCCAACCTCCCACTTTTTTTTAAAAAAATGGCTGATCTTTTACCTCCCAAACTGACATAAAATATGTCTAGGATCCTTGCTGTCCACTATCATCCAACATGCCTCAGACCTCTGAAAAAGAGGAGTGGAAAACCAGCCATTTTTAGACCAGAAAAACCCTAGAAGTGAAGTTGCATCACTTCTGGTCACATGGGGAGTAATTCTGTGGCCTATGGGGCAGATCACACAGAGGAATGGCCTCTACTTTCCTCACAGTTGCCATACTTGCTGTAGACAAAGGCCATTTCCACACTAGACTGTTATAGTGCTATTATTCCACTTTCAACCTCCTATGGAATCCTGGGGCTTGCAGTTTAGGAAGGGGCCTTTGAGGATTCCATAGGCGGTTGAAAGTGGAATAATAGCACTATAACAGTCTAATGCGGATATGGCCAAACCTAACTCTGGATTTATGGGACAAGGGTGGGGAAACTTTAGGTCTCCCCGCCTTTTGGCTTGCAACTCCCATCAGCTCCATGCAGTGCATACCCATCCCCAACTGTTCCAGTTTGTCAGGGGCAGTCCCTCTTAATCCTCTGCCATCCCACTGTCTCAGCTGCTTTTAAAATGGTCCAGTTTCTCTCTCCTCCTCCCACTTCTTCCTTTGTTCTCAGCTGACTTCAGCTGCTGCAAACTTAATTCAAAGTACAATGGCACTAAATTGACTCAGGAGCAGAGGAGAAAGTAGACCCTGCCCTTCTCAAGAGGCTCTTTTGTTTTCTTTCTTCATACTTTCCTAAAGTCAATAATACATATTGCAGGGTTTCTCTGCTTAAAGTAGTTGTTCTCTGTGTTCCTCCTCGTTAATAACTTTTGCTGTCCTGACCACATTCTGACGTTGCCCACCCACATGTCTCCTGGTTTTCATCTGTGAACATCGGAGAGTATGCTCAGCAGAAAGAGAAGGGCAGCTATCAAGGAATTAGACAAGATCCTCAAGGGTAAAGATATACCGTTGCACATCATGGTCAGGAGATTATCCAAGCCACTGTATTTCCATTTATTACGTATGGTGATAAAAGCTGGACAGTGAAGAAGGCTGATACTAAGAGAATCAATGAGCTTGAAATGTAGTGGTGCAGGAGAGTTCTGTGGATCCTACAGGCTGCCAAAAAAAAAAAAAGGTCCTAGAGCCAATCAAGCCTGAAATCTCCCTAGAAGCCAAGATGACTATGAAATATAAGAAGCCACAAGGACCTCCAAGTCCAATCCCATTCTGCCATGGAGGAATACATAATCAAAGCACTCCCTCTGACAGATGGCCACCCAGCCTCTCCTTGAAAGCCTCCAAAGAAGGAGACTCCACCACACTCTAAGACAGCAGCAGATTCCTGTCAAATTGCTCTTACGGTCAAATTGCTCTCAATTTGTCAAATTGCTCTTACTGAGCAAGTTGATAACAGGGTGACCTCTCATGCATATGATTGCAGTAAGTCCACATCAACTTGACAGCAATGACCAGCAAGAGCAAACCAAGTCTGAACTCTCCATAGAAGCCAAGATGCTCTTACGGTCAGGAAGTTCTTCCTAATGTTTAGGTGGAATCTCTTTTCCTGTGGTTTGAAGCCACTGCTCCACGTCCTAGTCTCTGGAGCAGGAGAAGACAGGTTTGCTTAATCTTCCAAAGCATTCCTGACAGACGGCCATCCAGCCTCTTAAAAACCTTGAAAGAAGACTCCACTAAATTCCAAGGCAGTATGCTCCACTATTGAACTGTTCTTACTGTCAGGTTTGAGGTGGAATCTCTTATAGTTTGAAGTCATTGCTCATTGGTGTCCTAATCTTTGCAGCAGCAGAAAACAGTCTTGCTCCATCTTCCATATGACACGATAGCTATGAAATCATGACTAAACTGAAGCCATTTCCGCACTAGCCTGTTATAGCTCAATGATTCCACCTTCAACATCCTCTGGAATCCTGGGGTTTGCAGTTTCGGGAGGGGCCAGCTGGAAATGGCCTGAGACTGTCATGCTCTAAACATAACATGAGAAGACCTAACTCACTAGAAAAGACAATGATACTTGGTAAGGTAGAAGCCAGTAGCAAAAAAGGAAGGTTGCATTACAGACGGACAGACAAAATCAAGGAAGCCACAGTTGCCCTGAGTCTACAAGTTCTGAGCAAGTTGATAACAGGGTGACCTCTCATGCATATGGTTGCCGTAAGTCCACATCAACTTGACAGCAGTGACCAACAAGAGCAAACCAAGTCTGAACTCTCCATAGAAGCCAAGATGACTAAACTGAGGCTGTCATACTTTGGACATATGAGAAGACCTGACTCACTAGAAAAGACAATAATGCTTGGGAAGGTGAAGGCAGGAGGAAAAGAGAAAGTCTTCATTACATTTGGAGAGACTCAATCAAGGAAGCCATGGCTGCCCTGAGCCTGCAAGACTTGAGCTGTCGGGTAGCCCTCCATATTTCAGTTATGGGACATGTAGTAGGAGTTAATTAACTGCTTGCTTGTAACAAGGTATGGGAACCAGAGATCACTAGGTAAACAAAGCTAGAAATGTAGTGATAAGCACTGCTCAGCCGAAGCCGGCACTTCAAGGTCTCTTGCAGGTGGAAAGGGAAACTATTTGCTTGTAATGTTTGGATTTTGCTGATTGCCTTCAGTTCGCTCACTGAAGTCCTATACTATGCATCACACTCCTAATAAATAGTGTATTTGCACTGTTACATTTGTGTGTGTGAATTTGGTTCCTGACATGAGCAGTGCAGTTGATAACAAGGTGACTTGGAAATCTCTAATTCATAGGCTTGCCATGAGTCAACGTGCTGGCAGTTAACCAACAACAAATGTTTCCCCATTCCTGGTATCTTGGTCAATAGCACCAGATGAACTCTTCCAGTTAAACACTCCTCTGTCCCACACATAGCCTCTGCCGTCCACTTATAGTAACCTCTAGGCGCTGCCTATATCTTCATCTTCAGCTAACGGAAAAACCCTACATTTTGCAACCAGAGGCTGTGCAAATACAGCAAGCACCTGCAACAAGGGACTGCACAGTTTGGGGTTTTCCCCAGTCTAATGGAGCAAAGAAACTGGAGTAGGGGGTAGGATATAGAAACCTAAGATGCATGGACGCACACATCCCTTCCAGCAGAACAAGCAACCCTGAGTGACTGGTTCCAAGGAATCAAACCTAGAGTGAGGAACTCTGAAACATGAGGCACGCCGTGTGTGTTTTTGAAGGACAAAAGACCTCTGGTTCTTTCAGTTCCTCGCTGAGTTCCATTTTAGAGATCTGGACCCACTTCCTTCCTCTCATGCAGACTGCTAGGGATAGTTCCTCTTCTTGGGAGTGTAAAAAGTGTTCCCCTTTGTCACTCAGCAAAGGAGCAACTATGTTCTGATTCAGCAAGACTAAGCAGTCTTCAGGCACTCAAGATCCTCTTTTATTTCTTTTTTTACTAGATTCTTGTGGTCAAAAACTTGAGCCAAAAGCAAAATGATGGGTCAGAAGGGCAGAGCTAACTTTCTAGTTATAACCTCCCCAGTACATGCACTGCAAACAGAGATGATTGGTATGGACGAGGACAAGTTCTTATTCTTGACATGAGAGATCATGGTTTGTTGTTCTCCAAGACTCCTTGTCATCAACAGGCCTGCTCACATCTTGCAATCAAAGTCAACCCAGGCAGCTTTCCTTTTTCCTTACTGTCTTCCAGTTTGTTGTTGTTGTTGTTACTCTGTGCCTTCAAGTCATTTCTGACTTATGGCAACTCTAAGGTGAACCTATCCTGGAGTTTTCTGGGGCTGTGAGTGTCACCCAAAGTCACCCAGTGGGTTTCCATGGATGAGCAGGGAACTGAACTCTGGTCTCCAGGATCACAGTCCGATGTTCAAATCACTACAACACACATTACACTTGGCCTTCCACATTTGCCAGGGTTAGGGACCCTTGCAAAAGTGAAAAATTCGCAAATAACAACATTTGTGTGTCTGTGGGAAGGGGCCTGAGAGACGGCTGGGGAAAGTTGGCATCCAAGGTCTAAACTAGATCACAGAAAGGAGATGGTTGGCATGGTTGTCCTGTACTTCCTCTCTCTAGCCCATCTCCTTCCTTGAGTGCATGTGGGGCTTGGGTACAGGGTTTGTGGTGCTGAGAATTCGGGCAGAGAGCCATCCTTAGCTGGCCAGGCAGAGAGTGGTAGAGGAAGAGGAGGACCAGAGGTAGGTTTTTCAAGGGTTATGTGGCTCGATTGGAGCCACCAAGAGGGAAGGTTCCCCCCAAAAAGAGGCACTTGAGGTGAGGGAGTCAGGGGTTGGAGAAACTCGCAAATAATCAAATCCGTGAATGTCGAACCCACAAATGTGGAGAGCTGACAGTATTGGCTCTTCTAATCAGTCCTGACATCTTGCGATGTGTCCAAAGTATGATAGCCTCAGTTTAGTCTTCCTAGCTTCTAATGAGAGTTCAGGCTTGACCTGCCTTAGACCGATTAAATCAGGGAGGTTCACAGTCCATGGTATCTGCAGAACTCTCCTCCAGCGTCGCATTTCAAATGAGCGGATTCTCTGAGCCAGCCAAGGTACATACCATCCAACATTTCACAGATGAGAACTGGGACATGTGTGGCCAAGCAATATCAGAGAGTAGTCTACATGGCAAACTTATTAATGAGGAAGAACAGACAAGCTAAGAGAGGCCGCTGCAGTTTGGTTTTGCCTAAGTCTACTGAGAAAGGCAAGATTCTGCCTCCTCCTTTCTTTCCCAACCTGCGGAATTAAAAACTACTTTTGCACTTTGTACACAAGTTTGCAGCAACTGAAGTAAACTGAGGACAAAGGGAGGGGGAAATATGAATAGCATGCTTTGTATAACAGTGGTTGATGTATAATATATTGTGGTTCATGTCATCACCAGGAGCTGTCCTTTAACATCATCCTTGTGACATCACTAGGGCCCACCTCCTGTGACATCACAAGTGGTCATCCCTAGTCTCAATTTTAGCCCTAAAATCTCAAGTCCTGTGTGACATATCCCCTTGCCAAGCTGGCCCTACAGTTCCAACCCTGAGTTTCTTTCAGTTACGTTACCCTTTTTTCCCTATTAATATCTTCCTGAATTGGAGACTTGGTCTCACAGTGATCCCCTATTGTGGGCCAGTGGCTGTGGGGGTTTTGTGGGTTTGCTATAGTAAGTGTGACCAGGTCCTCCACCAAACTCAATATGAACAAACAGAAACAGTGGTAAAAACGAACAGGTGGAAGTTTATTAAGACACAAGGAAATAATACGCTGACCCTTGAACTACTAAATCATTCACAGCTCCCCACAACCATAGTCAGTCTTTCCCTCTATCTGACTCACCTGTCCCCATTCCATCTGTTCCTATCTCTCTGAAATCTGCTCCCTCTCTCTGTGCCAGCTTTTCCCTCTCTGCTTCCGACAGAGACAAACCTCAGGTTTTGTAACATTTCCTCTCTCCAGGCCAGAGGTGTATCTAGGGCGGGGCAAGCAGGGTATGTGTCCTGGGCGCCAATGCCAAGGAGGGCAAAAAAGCCAGGCTGGAAGATTTAGTGGTGGCGGAGGAGTAGGAAGCAGCCCCAGAAGTAGGGGTGCAAATTCCACCCTTGCCCTAGGCATTGTTTACACTAGATGCGCCTCTGCCACAGGTCCCCCTTCACAGCATATGCTAAGTCATGAGTGGCTGCCTCCAGCCAGGCTTCCCCAGCTCCTCCCTTCACAGCTGGTGTAGTCCTGACCTGGCAAGCCTAACTCCCATACACAAATGTTGGCCCCACACACACATATGAGTTACCTTCTGTCTGGGTTCCTCTGCTGAGGAACTGGGTCCCATCTGGAGCCCTGGGTTCATGGCAAACATCTAGGCTGCTCCACTCCGGTCTCTTCTCGGCGTGGGGTGAGCCTGACTTAGCTGGCGGTGGGGCATCTCCTGTGACACCGAGACAGAGCCAAGCATTTACACCAATGGCATTTGAATTTGGTAGGGGCCATTACTCTAATGGCTAAAGCTGGGCCTTGGATTTTTTTTCCAGATTATTTATTAATTAGTTTTAAAACAAACCAACGAACAGTCAAATTCACAATTAAACTTACTGTTACAATCAAAGAAATACATGTTCAAAAAAAAAATAAAAAAATAAAACTAGAACACAATACTAGCACACTAAACTAAAATGCTAAATGCTAACTTACTAAATCACAAAAGGGCTCTGACACACACCCCCACCAAACTGAAATAAAAGAAGAAAAATTTAAAAAAGAAAAAAAGTTATTTTACCATTACAAATCCAGTTAAGTAATCCTGCTAATCACTAATTCCATAGTCACGATTTATTGCATTCTTAGATTGCTGGGCACGGATTTTCACAGCCCCTATTTTGTGGGATTGGCAAAAAGCAAACACACTGTTAGAAAGGGCCCAAGTGATATAGCTGCACATTCTTGTGCTTGAAGAAGTTACTTTTTTGCACCAAGAGCCCCCATAACCACCAGCTAACCTGACTACCAGGCATTCCTGATGCCAGGTTAGATCCCCTACAGACAGTCCAGGTGCTGGTTTAGGGATACTGGGAGTGTTAATCCAGGAAAGAGGGATTTTTTCAAGCTGTCTGCCTGCACGGAACGGACCAAAACTAATCTGGCCCAATATTATACCTCCAGCTGCAGCCAGCTGTAGGTCTCTAAGAACAGGTTTGGGTTAAGCTGCAGAAATTTGATGTGCAGCAGACAGATCTCTCTCACATTACAATGGATTCAAATTACAGAAAAAGAGATTCCACTTAAACCTTAGGAAGAACTTCCTGAAGTAAGAGCAGTTCAACAGCGGAATATGCTGCTTGCTGGAGGTGTGGTAGAGTTTCCTTTTTTGGAGGTTTTTAAACAGAAGTTGGATGGCCATCTGTCAAAGGGAGTGCTTTGATTGTGGCCATTTCCGCACTGGACTGTTATAGCGCTATGATTCCACTTGCAACATCCTATGGAATCCTGGGGTTTGCAGTTTCGGGAGGGGCCTCGCAGCCCCTCCCAAAACTGCAAACCCCAGGATTCCATAGGATGTTGCAAGTGGAATCATAGCGCTATAACAGCCTAGAGCAGAATCATCTGTGTCTTCCTGCATGACAGAAGGGGGTTGGACTAGATGGCCCCTGGGGGTCTCTTCCATTTCCAGGATTCTACACAGTTATAGCACTTTGATACCATTCTAACTGCCACAGCTGCCTCTCATGGCATTCTGGGATTAGTAGCACAATGAGGAGGTAGAGCGCTTTGCCCAAAATGTCTAAATGCCCCTCCCTGAACTACAAATCCCAGGATTCTGGAGAATGCTGCCATGGCATTTCCAAGAAGAATTCCAGTGCTATAATGGTGTGGTGTAAAAGTCCCCTTCCCACCACTGGACACCTTTTAGCTGGAGAGCCATTAACTGGGAATGTTCTAGCTCTGGATGCTGGGTCCAAGCCTACAGACTCCAAACTTCCTATATTAACAAGGGGTTGGACTAAATCACCTTTAGGGTCCCCTCCAACTCATAATTCTAAGAGTTTGTTGAGCAGGCCTACAAGTCATCACACCCACAGTCCTTGCGATTCCAAATCCTAATTAAAGCACAGTGAGCAGGTACTAGCCAATTATCTCTTTTCAAACACCAGGAAACAATCCCCCTCTACCCTTTCTGGGCAAGCAACATAAACCTCATCGTCTAACTATTCCTAATATCAGAATGCCATCCTCCCCCTACCAGGTTTCACAGCCTTTGCTGCATCACAGCCCAAATATATCCCCACGCTCTTGTGGGAAAGAGAGCATCCTTCTGCATAGTTCAAAGGCCAAGAACCAGATACCATCAATTCCTTAGCGATTTGCATTTCCTCATTCGCCCGCATCCCCTTCCCATTCACCGGTGCTTCACCCATGCTTCCAGACAGACCCCCAAAAAATCCCCACCCCACATATACAAAGACAGTCGCTTCTCTATTTCAAACTGAGCCTCTGTTCCTCAAAGCAAACAGCGGGGCCTCAAGACGAGGAAAAAAGCAGAAACATCTAGAAACGGAGCAGCAGATTTAAAGACTCTGCAAGCCACTTCTTCTATTCAGAGTCGAAGGAGAGGTCTGTAGTGTCACACACATCTTTACAAGGACCGAGTGTGACTCACACACTATGCTGAATCACAGAACGGTATCACCGAGCTGGAAGGGTCCCGTAAGCCATCTAGTTCAACCCCTTTGCCAGTGCAGGGAATCCAGAGCTTAATGATTAAGAGGTGCCATGATAGCCACGTTTAAATATTTGAAAGGATGCCAGACAGAGGATGGAGCAAGCTGGTTTTCTGCTGCTCCAGAGACTAGGACACGGAGCAATGGCTTCAAACTTCAGGAAAAGAGATTCTACCTAAACATTAGGAAGACCTTCCTGAGGGTAAGAACAGTTCAGCAGTGGAATATGTTGCTGCTTTAGTGGAGTGTGGTGGAGTCTCTTTCTCTGGAGGTTTTTAAACAGAGGCTGGATGACCATCTGTCAAAAGGAGTGCTTTGAGTGTGCCTTTGTGCATGGCAGAGGGTTGGACTGGATGGCAAACCCCAGGATTCCATAGGATGTTGCAAGTGGAATCATAGCGCTATAACAGCCTAGAGCAGAATCATCTGTGTCTTCCTGCATGGCAGAAGGGGGCTGGACTAGATGGCCCCTGGGGGTCTCTTCCATCTCCAGGATTCTACACAATTATAGCACTTTGATACCATTCTAACTGCCACAGCTGCATCCCATGGAATTCTGGGATTAGTAGCACAATGAGGAGGTAGAGCGCTTTGCCCAAAATGTCTAAATGCCCCTCCCTGAACTACAAATCCCAGGATTCTGGAGAATGCTGCCATGGCATTTCCAAGAAGAATTCCAGTGCTATAATGGTGTGGTGTAAAAGTCCCCTTCCCACCACTGGACACCTTTTAGCTGGAGAGCCATTAACTGGGAATGTTCTAGCTCTGGATGCTGGGTCCAAGCCTACAGACTCCAAACTTCCTATATTAACAAGGGGTTGGACTAAATCACCTTTAGGGTCCCCTCCAACTCATAATTCTAAGAGTTTGTTGAGCAGGCCTACAAGTCATCACACCCACAGTCCTTGCGATTCCAAATCCTAATTAAAGCACAGTGAGCAGGTACTAGCCAATTATCTCTTTTCAAACACCAGGAAACAATCCCCCTCTACCCTTTCTGGGCAAGCAACATAAACCTCATCGTCTAACTATTCCTAATATCAGAATGCCATCCTCCCCCTACCAGGTTTCACAGCCTTTGCTGCATCACAGCCCAAATATATCCCCACGCTCTTGTGGGAAAGAGAGCATCCTTCTGCATAGTTCAAAGGCCAAGAACCAGATACCATCAATTCCTTAGCGATTTGCATTTCCTCATTCGCCCGCATCCCCTTCCCATTCACCGGTGCTTCACCCATGCTTCCAGACAGACCCCCAAAAAATCCCCACCCCACATATACAAAGACAGTCGCTTCTCTATTTCAAACTGAGCCTCTGTTCCTCAAAGCAAACAGCGGGGCCTCAAGACGAGGAAAAAAGCAGAAACATCTAGAAACGGAGCAGCAGATTTAAAGACTCTGCAAGCCACTTCTTCTATTCAGAGTCGAAGGAGAGGTCTGTAGTGTCACACACATCTTTACAAGGACCGAGTGTGACTCACACACTATGCTGAATCACAGAACGGTATCACCGAGCTGGAAGGGTCCCGTAAGCCATCTAGTTCAACCCCTTTGCCAGTGCAGGGAATCCAGAGCTTAATGATTAAGAGGTGCCATGATAGCCACGTTTAAATATTTGAAAGGATGCCAGACAGAGGATGGAGCAAGCTGGTTTTCTGCTGCTCCAGAGACTAGGACACGGAGCAATGGCTTCAAACTTCAGGAAAAGAGATTCTACCTAAACATTAGGAAGACCTTCCTGAGGGTAAGAACAGTTCAGCAGTGGAATATGTTGCTGCTTTAGTGGAGTGTGGTGGAGTCTCTTTCTCTGGAGGTTTTTAAACAGAGGCTGGATGACCATCTGTCAAAAGGAGTGCTTTGAGTGTGCCTTTGTGCATGGCAGAGGGTTGGACTGGATGGCAAACCCCAGGATTCCATAGGATGTTGCAAGTGGAATCATAGCGCTATAACAGCCTAGAGCAGAATCATCTGTGTCTTCCTGCATGGCAGAAGGGGGCTGGACTAGATGGCCCCTGGGGGTCTCTTCCATCTCCAGGATTCTACACAATTATAGCACTTTGATACCATTCTAACTGCCACAGCTGCATCCCATGGAATTCTGGGATTAGTAGCACAATGAGGAGGTAGAGCGCTTTGCCCAAAATGTCTAAATGCCCCTCCCTGAACTACAAATCCCAGGATTCTTCTTGGCATTTCTATGATTCTATGGTCCTTTCCACACGACACTCTTATAGCATGATTATTCCACTTTCAACCTCCTAGGGAATCCTGGGGTTTGCAGCTTCAGGAGGGGCCAGCCGGCCAGGGACTCTCATGTTCAGGGGTGGCCTGGATCTGCCCCGGTTTTTAGCCCAAAATTTAAAGGAGCTGAACCCTAGTCCTCAACTAGCTTCAGCACCTTGGCCAGCAACATTTTGTGGATTGATCTGATTTATACTCTGTTTTTCCGCAGGCCTGGGACTCAAAAGTGACTTACAAAATAAAGCTCTAAAAATAGTCCAGCTGAAATCGTCTTTATAAAAGTCAACAAACAATTAAACAAATTGTCCTTAAAAAGCAGATAGCTGACGCAGTTTTAGATACATTTAAGACCTAACTGAAAGGCAATAAACAGATGAAAGCACAGCACATTCAATACACCCTCCAGCCTCATAATTTAAAGGCCAAAGACCTGCCAACATAAAAAGGGCTTTGTCTCCTGGTTGAAAGAGGACCCAGAGGGGAGGCTAAAAGTTCAGGTTTAAGGTTTGACTTACAAGTCCAGACTAAACCTCAAAGCAGATTCACTCACGCTCCCACACACAGTGAAATTGGAGCCACTACTTGTGACCTGAGCTCTTGGCTTCTGAAGAAAGAAGAAAGGAATGATCTAGGACAGTAGTGTTGAAACCTGTGGTCCACAGAGCCCCAGAGGGTGGTGATGTCCTCACCTGGGGCCTGCAAAGGCTTGAAGAAATGTTATGAATTCTTACAGGTAAAACAGAAAAGGAAGGAAGGAAGGAAGGAAGGAAGGAAGGAAGGAAGGAAGGAAGGAAGGAAGGAAGGAAGGAAGGAAGGAAAGACAGTCATCCATTGATCTCCAAGGGCAGGGGTCTTTTGCCACTAATAGATATAACGTGTACGAAGTTTCATTATAATGTCTCAGACTGTTCAAAAGTATCTTGATGTACTTTAGGGTTTTAATTCTTGAATTAAACCTTAGTGGTCTATGGCAACAAAAGATATTTAAAGGGGTCCCTGTTAAAGAAAAGGTTAAGAACCACAAATCTAGGACGTAATATGTTCAGCCTATCCAGGGCCAGGATATCTGAAAGCTGTTCCCCTCTCGTATGAGACTGCCCAGAATTTGAGATCCTTCACAGAGCCCATGTCGCATGTCCTGTTACCCCCTTGGCAGGCTCCGTCCCGGGGAGATAAAATTAATATCAAATACACCTTCTGTGCCAGAGAGGTTGCCCAGGTGGGTGCGTAGACGATCAGGTCAAGTGACCAGACATAGGTCAAGGCCAAGGGAAACCCCCAGCCATGTTTCCCGAGGACACCTCGGGCTAGACGCATCCACATGAACAAAGGGTCCTCGGCCACAAAAGGCCAGCTTGAGGGGATTACTGGGTTTTTTCCCACGTTGCGCAATGCTTGCTTTGCCGAATCTTGCAAGGGCAAGGTCCATTTACATGAACCAATCATGCAAACCATCAAGTTACTATTGTGTGGCATTTTTCCTTCTATTTTGGCCATTGTTCTTCCCAGGAGAAGGCCTGCTCCCGAGGTACGTTCTGCCCTATAAGTAGTCCCCATTTTTGAGAGTCTCTTTGGAGTATTCCCTGCCACGCTAGCAGACCGGCACTCTGTCAGTTGAGCGCTCCCCTCAGCCGCCTCTCTTCGCTGAGCTCCCTCCTTCTTGCCACTTCCCGGACCGAAGACTTCCGGACAGGTGCAGTGTCACTGCCTTCACACCCTCTCCACTTTATTCTCTATAATTTTTCACCTCTTTCCCTTCTCGATAGGCCCTGTGTGCGAGAGTGAGCGACTGCGTTTGTGCGTGAGAGCATATTTGTTAATAAAGTTCATTCATTGATACGACTGGCTGGCATTTGCTTGATCTGACCCTGTAAAAATTGGGTTGAAGGTCTCACTGGGTTACCCTGCCCCTCGTTCTGCTATAGCCAGTGCTCCGCTGATTCCCCCAGTCTTTGCATTTTTGGAGCTAATCAAGGTGTCCCGCCGGGGACCCCCAGAAGTCAGGCTAACAGTCCTTCTACCTAGTGAGGAAATGAGACCGGGGCCTTCCTGGTAGCAGCCCCTGCATTGTTGCCTTTCGTGCCAAGAGACATCAGGCAGGCTCCATCCTTGCCAGGGGTCCAATGGTAGTCAAAATCCATTATATTTTCTCTGGTCTTCAGGTTTTAAAATAAGCTTTTTACATCTGTTCTTAAAACACATTGTACTGTACATAATTTGGGGAACCCTGATGGAGCAAAAAGGAATCACTAAAGACTTCTATTAAATAAATGCATAATAAATACTCAAACAGCAGAAAAGGCCAGCCTGTGCCCCAAGCCTGTCCTTTAACATGGTTGCTTTCCAGAGGAACTGACTAATTATTTCTTATTTACCTGTGGTGTGTTCTGGGGATCCAGGTCCATTGAGTGGGGAATTTTGGGGTCTCTCCAGAAATTGAGTAAGTCTTCTAGGCTTTGATTCTAGATTGAAATGAAATTTTTAAAAAGGAAAAATATGAAGGCTAAGTTATTACTGATGGGGACACTGTGTAGTTCCGGCCTGAAGAACCTTCTCAATCCTTAGATACTTTGGCCTATAAATTCCAGAAGCCCTGAGACACTGGAAAGTTACGTTTTAAAACTAATTTGATCCTGTAACATCATTAGGGCTTAAATACCCTAAATGTACCAGATCACATCTGATTTCAGAAGCTAAGCAGGGTCAGCCCTGGTTAGCACTTGGATGGGAGGCTGCCAATGAATCCCAGATGCTGTAGGCTCTGTTTCAGAGGAACGAACTGGCAAAAAAAACCTCTGAGGATTCCTTGCCCAGGAAAACCCTATAAAATTCATGGGGTGGCCAAAACTGACAGGTGATTTGAAAGCACATACACACATAATATAGAACAGGGCCTAAATACTTGCACCAAATCCCATCTGATTTTGGAAGTTAAGCCGGATCAACCCTGGTTAGTGCTTGGATGGGAGACTGGCAATAAATCCCAAGTACTGTAGGCTACATTTCACAGGAAGGAACCTACAAAACAACTTCTGAATCTTCCTTACCCAAGAAAGCCATACGAAATTCATGCCATAAGTCAACGGGCAACCTGAAGGCACATACGTACACACCCAACTTATTATGACATTTAAAAAAGGCAATTTGTTGCCCTAACGCGCTGAGATGTTATAAAACGAATTCATATTTCTTGTCCTGATGCTTGCTGCTTTTTTGTTATTCCTTGATAATTCAGAAATGGGGAGGACTTTTAGAACATTTCCGCACGACATTCTTATCGCGCGATGATTCCACTTTCAACCTCCTATGGAATCCTGGGGTTTGCAGTTCCGGGAGGGGCCGCCCGGCCCCTCCCGGAACTGCAAACCCCAGGATTCCATAGGAGGTTGAAAGTGGAATCATCGCGCTATAAGATGTCGTGCGGAAATGGCCTCAGTGTTGATGAGAGATCTATAGGAAACTTGAAAAATTTCTATCAGTTAACCTCCAAATCCATCTTGGAAACTCTAAGTTTCCAAAAGCCTTTGAAGATTTATGGCTGGGTTCACAATTTGCATCTTTCTGTATACTATTCCATTAGATCCTATTCCCACAATAGCATGACTCTCCCTAAAAACCTGTGGGATTTAACATCACATTATCCATGCCTCTGAGAAAGCAGACTGACACCCACAAAAGCTCATGCGGAAATATACAGTCAGCCCTCCACATGTGTGGGTTTGACATTCGCGGATTTGACTATTTGCGAGTTTCTCCAACCCCTGCCTCCCCACCTTAAGTGCCTCTTTTTCAGGGGAACCTTCCCTCTTGGTGGCTCCCATCAGGCCGCATAGCCGTTCAAAACCCACCTCTGGTCCTCCGCTTCCTCCACCCCTCTCTGCTTGGCCAGCTGAGGATGGCTCTCTGCCCAAATTCTCAGCACCACAAACCCTGTACCCACACCCCACACACACCCAAGGATGGAGATGGGCAAGAGAGAGGAAGTACAGGACTACCGTGCCAACCATCTCCTTTCCCTGGGTTTAGACCCTGGGTGCCCACTTTCCCCACCCGTGCCTCAGCCCCCTTCCCCAGACACACAAATGTTGTCATTTGCAAATTTTTCACTTTTGCGAGGGTCCTGCGTCCCTAACCCTGGCGAATGTGGAGGGCCAAGTGTAAATCAGTTTTGAAGGCATTCGGCTGGATCTCCTCCCTCTCCACATTCCCCTTTTTCTGCACTGTCTTCCCCTTTGAGTGGTGGGTCATTACCTATCAAAATCTCCTTGCAGAGATCCATCTGGGCCTCCTTCCTCTCCAATAAATTTCTGGTTGGTTCTCCGGCATCAACGTACGCAGCGGGGCTCATCTCGGAGGCTCTGGTTGGACTCACATTCCCCCACATCCTGATAAGGTTAGAACAGAAGTCCCCCCCCCAAAAAAACCATTATATGACAGCCATGTTTAAATATTTGAATGGCTATCACACAGAGGACGGGGCAAGCTTGTTTTTTGCTGCTCCGGAGACCGGGACACAGAGCAGTGGCTTCAAAGGTCAGGAAAAGAGATTTCACTTAAACATTAAGAAGAAATTCTTGATGGTAAGAGCAGTTTGACAGTAGAATCCGCTGCCTGGGAGTGTGGTGGGGTCTCCTTCTTTGGAGGTTTTTAAAGAGAGGCTGGATGGCCATTTGTTGGAGGTGCTTTGAGTGTTTGTTCCTGCAGGGCAGAAGGGGGCTGGACTGGATGGCCCTTGGGGTCTCTTCCAACTCTAGGATTCTATGATTTATTTAAAGCTTTTCTCTATTGCCTACCAGGGCAAGGCACACGTTGGCTGAGGGGTTCTTGAAAACTGCCATCCAAAAATGGACTTTCAGAGGCTCTGTTGAGGTAATCCTACTGGCTGGGGGTTATGGGAGTTGTAGTCCAAAAAAGGACAAACTCCAGGTTCTGGAAATAAGAGTGGTGGTGATACTACAGACAAGGGACTGGCATAGGACTGGCAGATCCCCTGTTCAGGACACGCTGACTTTGGCATCACCCAAAAGAATCAAGTAACCCAGCGCAGTGCATTCAGCCATGGAAACATACTGGGTGACTTTGGGCTAGTCACACTCTCTCAGCCTCAGAGGAAGGCAAAAGCAACCTCCCTCAAACATATTCTGCCAAGAACACCATGGCCATTTCCGCACTAGCCTGTTATAGCGGGATGATCCCACTTTCAACATCCTCTGGAATCCTGGGGTTTGCAGTTTCGGGAGGGGCCGGCTGGCCCCTCCCGAAACTGCAAACCCCAGGATTCCAGAGGATGTTGAAAGTGGGATCATCGCACTATAACAGGCTAGTGCGGAAATGGTCTGTGTGATAAGTTTGCCTTAAGGTTGCCGCAAGATGGAAATGAGTTAAAGGTAGACAACACAAAGAAAGACGAGGTTTTCCTGCTACTAGTTGCAGTTTTAGACAGAGACGCTATAGCACAGTGGTTCTCAACCTGTGGGTCCCCAGATGTTCATGGACTTCAGCTCCCAGAAGCCCTGAGCATTGGCCATAGTGGCTGGGGCTTCTGGGAGCTGAAGTCCACGAACATCTGGGGACCCACAGATTGAGAACCACTGCTTTAAAAGAACGGGCAGGGTATAATCTGAGCCAGCGTAGCCTAACGGTTTGACCCTGCTCCACCATGCAAATCCACTGGGTGACTCTGGCAAGTCATGCTCTCTCAGCCTCAGAGGAAGGCAACGCCAAGCCTCCCTGGAATAAATCTTGCCAAGGAAACCTTGGGATATGGTAAGCATAGCTTGACTTAAAATTGTTAGCCAGCCAGTGTTTGAACACGGGGCAAGATCTGCAAGAGACCCGAATCCCTGCTCCACACAGAAACCCACTGGGCGAGTCACACTCTCTCAGCTTAAGGCAATAGCAAACCTCCTCTGAATAAATCATGCCAAGGAAACCCTGGGATAGCGTCACCATGTTGGAATCGGCGTGGTAGAGTGGTTTGAGCATTGCACTAGGACTCTAGAAGACCAGGGTTCAGATTCTGGCTGGGCGGTGGAAACCCACCAGTGTGACCAGGCGAGTCACACTCTCTCAGCCTCAAAGGACAGCAAAACCTCCTCCAAGTCAAACTGCCCAAGAAAATCCTAGGATAAGGACCACCGTAAGTCAGAGTCATTCCGAGGACAGATAACTACAACAAGGGGTATAAATTGAGTAAATAAACACACAACAGACCTACCTATTCTGCTGAAGGAATCCTTCCTCCTTCCTGTGGCTTTTTCTCCACCTCGGATGCCACTCGCCTCCATGACTGCTATATAAAATTGGCCAGCGACAGTTGAAGGAAAGAATTAAATAAAGTGTTTTCACAGTTTCCTCTTCTGAATGGTTGGTTTTTACTTTTCCTAGCCCAGACGAGTCCTCTTTTTAAGAAACTTCCCACAAAACAACAACAGGGTGAGTGCTTGAATGGATGGACGCACAACAAAGATTCAAATATGACTATGAAAACAGCCGTACAAGGACAACGATGGCAAAATCCCAATATTAATTTTTTTAAAAAAAAAACACTTCTGTACAAACATGGAATGGCAGCAGCACTAACAAGGTTTCCCCTGGGAGTAACACAGCCCAAAACGTGGTGAACTTGCCTCCTGTGGACCTAGAAAGCATGAGAACTTTAGCAGGGAATTTTTATTAAGTAAAGGCACCAGATCCCTTCTGACCTTGGAAGCTAAGCAGGGTCAGCCGTGGTTAGTACTTGGATGGGAGACCACCAATGAATACTAGGTGTTGGAGGCTACATTTCAGAGGAAGGAACCGATAAAACCACCTCTGAGAATGCCTTGCCTAAGAAAACCCAGGGAAAATCATAGGGTCTCCATAAATCAATGGGTGATGTGGAAGCATCTACACACACACATACACACTAAATATTTGTACTGGCCTCACAGCAGGCTAATATACCCCCGGCACTTACCCATCCTGGTCTAAATGCAGCTCCTGGAGACATTAAAGCCTGTTTTTTTATATTAAGGTAGCCTTTTAAAGTCTTTTTATAGGTATTTTAAATTAGTGCATCGTAACTAATTTACTGCAACATTCTAATATGTTGCAAGATGTCGTGCATCAGGAGAAAGCCATCACAGAAATAAATGAATTTTAGGAAAAGGATGCACACAGACATACCTCAGACCAGGAGCGCCTGTGGATTTTTCAGCACTTTGGGGTCGAATTCTGCTTCCACCCTGCCTTTGCTCCTCAGGGGATGTGCGAACAGCCTCTGGACCGGATCCTGACGGCCTCTTCCGGCTCATCCCTTCCCCCATTATTGTATTTTTTAAAAAACACAATCTGTTTATAACTCTTCTGTGTGCTTTAGTATCATTATGGTCTCAGTTTCACAGGTGTTTCTAACTGGAGTTTTGGACCATCAGTGATCTAAATTCTATCCAAAAATCTGTTTTTTGTGGGGTACCACCAGATCATGTGAAGTACCAGCAGATAAAGTAACTTCAGATAAACTTTCCAAGTAGCGTTACCTCCTGTAATTGTACTGCTGTGATCCTGTCGATGGCAATGGTTTGCCCATCCATTCAAATTTGCCCCCAATCAGTACGGGAAGGTTGTTTCCTTTTTCCAGAAGCCCTGATTTCAGTTTTTAGGTCTCAGTATTAAATATTTTCCCCTTTTCTTTGTCTTCAGTACTTTTGTTCCCTGGGACTAACACATCTACAAATCCAAATTCTCTTTCCCAGCCACATTTCTGTTCGACATATTATGTTCTGATTATCAGCTTGAATGTTAAAGTCCTATAATATTTCACTGTACTATTACTATACTCTACCACATTACTATTAATGAAATAAACCTGTGGAACAACCTGCCAGAAAAGATTTGACAGCTGAATACACTGTCTGAATTTAAAAGAGCATTAAAGACGAGTCTCTTCCAGCAGGCCTGTCCAGATTATTTTTAAAAGATGAACTTTAAATCATGAATGTTTAAATATGGTCTGATTTGTTTTAATATGCATTGATCTTATACATTCTTTTAAACTTATGCTATGTGTTTTTCACTGGTTTATGTGTTTTTAACTGATATGCGTTGCATTGTAATCTGTTGTTGTTCCCCACCTTGATCCATAGGGAGAAGCAGGTAAGAAATTAATTGTTAATTATTATTACTACTATGACTACTACAACTGAAAAATCTGCCCAAGTTAGAGAAGTTAGAACAATATTTAGCCCCTCCAGCTAGAAACCAGAGGGAAACATTGCCCCTAAAGTTGACGCGGGAAATCTGAGCCACCAGCAAGCATCAAGGGGTGTCCATCATGGATTCAGGGGTGGTGCAACGGTCCTCGCTGAACTTTAAAAAAAAAAGCCTAGGTTGCCAATGAAAGCACTATCATAGACGGGCAAGAAAAAAAGCCATGGAAATGGAGTGATAAATGTCAAATCAACCAAACCAAAACACGAAGGCGTGAAAAACTTAGCCAAATGGAAGTCCTTTGACTCCCCCAAGCCTTTCAGACGTATGGACTGCCCAAAGAAGGACCCCTACCACAACCCCTCCAGATAAGTCTGCCTCCACCACATCAGCCTTCCCCAGGAGGAGCACGAACTATTCCAAAAACCGGTTGAGTCCTCAGCTTTCCTGGAAAACACAAAAAAAAATAAAATTATCAGCATCAGTTTCCTTTCATTCCTGGTGTCACCTTAAGGTTCTTGCATGACAAAAGTGGCATGACTCTAACAAATCTAACTACTCATTTCCTCTCACCAGCTGCATTGAATCCCATTTGGGAAAAAGGTGGAGTATCCATTTAAGAAAGAAAGAAGGAAAGAAAGAAAGAAAGAAAGAAAGAAAGAAAGAAAGAAAGAAAGAAAGAAAGAAAGAAAGAAAGAAAGGGACAGGAAGAAATTTTAGGGTTTAGTCTCCCACCTCAGTTCTTTGTTGGGAGTCTTCTTCCTTCAACTGTTCTGCAGGGAGGAAATGTTATAAAACTGAGGCTTGTCTCTGTCAGAAGGCAGAGAGGGAAAAGATGGCACAGAGACAAGGAACAGATTTCAGAGAGAGAGAGGAACAGATGGAATAGAGGCAGGGGGGTCAGAGAGAGGGAAGGACTGGCTATGGCTTGGGAGAGTGGTAAATGATCTAGTAATTTAGGATTAGTTTATTATTTTCTTGCATCTTAATAAATTCCTCTTGGTGCTCGGCCGCGGACAGGCTCGGGCAGCTGTGTTTTGTGCCGGGGTGCTGCTGGTGAGCAAGGTGTGAGCTGAAACCTGCACAGAAGCAGTCATCTCACCATCCTACTACACAACCTCAGATGCAGTCACCTCTTCCGAGACAGTCTGTGTTGCTGAGATCTCTCTCACCTGCAAGAACGGAGCTCGAAACGTGGCGCTCTATGCAAATGTCAATGGCAAACAGTTCCCTGTCACTCGGGGCCGGGATGGCGGACACTCTCAGGTCTCTTGGAACACGGAGCTCAAGCTGGCCTGCTCTGGCACCTATGAAGTGGAAATAATCTTCATTTCTCTGTTTTTGCCACTGTTTCAATGTTAAGTTTGGCCCACCAAAAAGGCACAGCCACTGGTGGTCACCTTGAGCTTCAAGTGCCCAATCCAGGGAGGAACTGAAGGGGGAAAAGAGGGAGAGATGAGTGATAGGAACCCAGAGTTGGAACTTCCCCTTCCCATGATTTTTCCCCACCTCTGCTTGCCAACATGTGACCTGCAGGTGACAAGGAAAATATTGTGGAAAGGTAAGGGAGTTAGATGCAAGTTCTTGGGTATGACAAATATTCAGGACATTATTCCTGGGGTTTGAGACAGGAATAGGAGAGATTGAAGAGAGCTAAAGGAGACCTTGGCCATTTCCGCACTGGCCTGTGCGCCTCCCGAAACTGCAAACCCCAGGATTCCAGAGGATGTCGAAAGTGGAATCATTGCGCTATAACAGGCTAGTGCGGAAATGGCCCTTGAGAGAGCATGCAAGAAGGAAAAATTATCAGAGAAGGAGGAAAAATGGAAGACTATCTCATGACACCTTCATACTTTCCACACTACACAGCTACAGCACTTTCACGCCCCTTTAACTGCCCTGGCTGCATCCTACGGGATCCTAGGATATGGAGACTGGTAAGGAACTAGAACTCTCTCTAACTGCTTCATGAAGCTATAAATCACTGAAGTTTAACTACGTCATGAAAGCATAAGGTCCAGAACGCTAAATACCCCCACAAAATTATAAAGAGGATGAAGCCATAACAGTTAATATGGTATTGAAGTGTCATAATTGTGTGGCGTGAAAGAAACTTAACCGATTTACAGTGGCGTGGTTTGAGAAATGGGTTTTCCTTCACTAACGAAAGCTAATATGCCACCAAAAAAGAGAGAAGCTATGAATCTCTAAAAGTGCCCTGAGATGGTTTCCCCTTTCTCCACGCATGACGGCATTTCACCGTATTAAATACAGTATCATCTATAGCACTTTTAAAAAAAGATATTTATAGCTTTTCTCATATCATCTCTCAGATTCCGGAAGGGGAGTTGTGTTACACCTCTTGCAGTCTTGTGGAGCTTCTCAGACCAGTTTTCTCCAACCGGGTGCCGTGGAGATCTAGACAGCAATACCCAGCAATCCTGACACAATTGCCAGACAAGCTGGGGCTGATGGGATATAAAGTCCAATACACTTCTGCAGAGCTCCAGATTGGGAAAAATATATTGACTGACAGCTGCTTATCAGGACAGAATCCTAGAGGTGGAAGAGACCCCCAAAGCCATCTAGTCCAGCCCCCTTCTGCCAGGCAGGACTGCACCACCCAAGCATTCCCAGCAGACAGTTGTTCAGCCGCTGTTTAACAACCACCCCAGAAACTGAGGAAAATTCTGGCAAGGTGGGATTCACCCCGCAATAGTTTATGCCGCACTAATCCTACACAGGATTACTAGCAAGTAAGCTCCAGGCAACATCTATCACTTCCCTCAAATATACAACCGGGGACACATGTGCACACTGCAGAGTGCGCTTAAGATGGCAAAAATTATTAATGCGGAAGGATGCACCATCTAGAAGAGGCTGCAGTGCAGTTGGCCCTCCCCATTTAGGGATTTGATTCTCACGGATTTGATTATTTGATTGAGTTTCTATAATCCCTCCTCCCTGGACCTTCAAGTGCCTCTTTTCCAGGAGATCCTTTCCTTCCAGCAGCTCTGATCAAGCCAAGCAGCCCTTGGGTCTCTGGCCCCGGTCCTCCTTCTCCTCCACCAGCTGTGGCCTGGCCAGCCAAGGACAGCTCGCAGCCCAATTTCTCAGCACACAAACCCTCTCCCGATGCCCCCCACACCCAAGGGAGGAGAGAGACGAGAGAGAGGAATTACAGGGACACCACGCCAACCCACTCCCTTTCCCTCTCCTTTCCCCAACTTAGACATTTTCCGCACTACACTCTTATAGCGCGATTATTCCACTGTCAACATCCTACGGAATCCCGGGGTTTGCAGTTTCGGGAGGGGCCGCCTGGCCCCTCCCGAAACTGCAAACCCCGGGATCCGTAGGATGTTGACAGTGGAATAATCGCGCTATAAGAGTGTAGTGCGGAAATGGTGTTGGTTTGGAACTTGGTTGCCCACTCGCCCCACCGTGCTTCAGCTCCCTTCCCACATATACTTTCTGATATAGCATTTGCAATTTTCCCCCTTCTGCAAGGGTCCTGCGCCCGTGACCCTAGGGAATGTGGAGGGCCGGCTGTAGTCTAATCTCACTTGAGCCCACGGCGAAGGACAAGATTCCAACCACTCCTCTCCTCTTCCCCCTGCCGAGTTATTTGAGCGCAAACTAATTTTGCACTTTGAACTCAGGTTGCAGCAGCTGCAGTACGCCGAGGCGAAAGGAGGACAGTGGGAGGAGAAGAAACAAACTGGGACATTCTGAAAGTAGCTGGAAAAGTGGGATGGCTGGGGATTAACTGGGACTGTCCCTGCCAAATGGGACAGTGGGAGGATGTGACGCTGGATTTCAGACATGGCTGGGAATCACGTGGGCCTCTAGGGCTATTTCCGCACTAGCCTGTGATAGTGCTATTATTCCACTTTCAACATCCTATGGAATCGTGGGGTTTGCAGTTTAGGGAGGGGCCTCAAAGGCCTCTGTTTCCTCCTCTCCTCACAGGACCCTCCCTAAACTGCAAACCCCAGGATTCCATAGGATGTTGAAAGTGGAATAATAGCACTTTCACAGGCTAGTGCGGAAATGGCCTTGGTGCTGTTGGCATTATAACTCCCAGCATTCTTCATAATTGACTATGCTGACTACAACTGAACCCAAATGCCAGCTCCAGTGGATCAAGGGGAGACTTGGAAAAGCAATGTTTATGTACTTTCCCTCGGTTCAATGGGTCCATTTCTAGTTGGGACTAACAATTCTATTTAGGACAGGGGTCAGAACTGTGTAGCCCCCCACAATGTTGTTTGACTGCAACTCCCAGCAGCCCTAGGCAGCATATCTGACACTGAGGAACGCTGCGTACTAGCCAACACTTCACAGATGAAAACAAATGAGTGTGAATCAAGATGTCAAAAATTATTAATGAGAAGAAGATGCAGTGGTTTGCTTTTGCCTCCTAGAAAGGGCAAGATTGTGCCCCCTCTTCTCCTTGATCCCCTGCCGAGTTAATTGAATGCAAACTAGCTTTGCTCTTTGAACTCTTGCCATTTCCCCACTAGAGTGTTATAGCGCTATGATTCCACTTTCAACATCCTATGGAATCCTGAGGTTTGCAGTTTAGGGTTCCACAAAACTGCAAACCCCAGGATTCCACAGGATGTTGAAAGTGGAATCATAGCGCTATAGCAGTCTAGTGCGGAAACGTTCTCTGTTTGCAACAACTGAAGCAAGCTGAGGACAATGAAACAAAGGAGGGGAGAGAAACTGGACGTTTAGCCAAAAAAGTGGGACAACAAGGACTAAAAGTTGTAGGGTAAGATGGGACGGGCAGTTCACAAACTTCAGGAGGGACACATGGGCCCCTTCCACACTACACTGGTATAGTGCCATTATCCCACTTTCAATCTCCTATGGAATCCTGGGGTTTGCAGTTTAAGGAGGGGCATTGAAGATTCCCAGCGGGAGAGCTCTTTGGCCTCAGGAAACTACAAACCCCAGAATTCCACAGGAGGTTGAAAGTGGAATAATAGCGCTACAACCGTGTAGGGCAGCAATGGCCATAAATCCAGCCACTTTGAGACGCAGAAACATATCGTCATCATCACCACCTTTATTTATCTTTAAATCTACCACTTCAATACCCACTCTTGTCTTCCCTAACTTGGCCATGCTGGTTATGGATGATGGGAGCTGCAGTCCAGCATATCTGAGCAGGGAAAGACTGGGAAAGACTTGCTGGCAGCAGTTTTCTCGGGTCTCGGAAAGGTTTCTGCACCGTCTCCATCCTGATCCTACCAATTCTCTTTGTCCATGGAGATGGGAGGGATCGAACCAGCGACCTTTGGCACGCCGAGCGAGTACTCTGCCCCGGAGCGCTTACAAAACTCCGCCGCGGAAGTTGTACTCCCCGCACAGTCATGGTTGCTGGCGGTTATTTAAGACTGCTGGACGGAGGATGCCAGGCGGTGGAGGATGGGGGGGAATGAGGGGGTAAAAGAAAATTAAAATCAAAACCTCCCCCCCGGTTGTAGATTCCAAACCAGTCCCATCGCCTGGCCCGTCCAACCCCCTCACAGAGCTCGGTTTTCCATTCACCGAAGCTTCTTGGGCCTTTCCCTTTCTCCCTCTGCCTAACCGACCTTGCAGGGTTGTTGTTAAGATAACGGATAGGGAAGCTGCATAAGAAGAAAATCAGGCAGGGTACCCCGAGCAATTCGGAGGAAGGGCGGGATGACAATAACAGCAGATCGCAACCTATTATGATGATAATAAGAATAATAAGCAAATTCACCAGGTTATGCAAGCAGTTTTTGTCTTCCTGGCAGCTCCAAGCTAACATTCCTCCTCCTCCTCCTCCTCCTCCTCCTCCTCTTCCTCTCTCGCAAGGGCTCGTGCATCACTCTAATTTTACTATCTCTAGGGTCCCGACTTGAGCGACAGGACAAGGAACAGCTGATTTCTGATTGGCCCTTTAAATGCCCGCCTCCCTCCCCTCGGGTTTCGAGCCCCGCCCACCCCGTAAAGTAGTGGGCCGTCCGTAGTGGCAAGGGCCAATCACGGGGAAAGTAAGGGGCGGGGAAAACGGGAGCAAGGCGGAACAAAGGGCGTGGCCTATCCCTTAAAGGAGACCAGACCCTTCTGAGCTTGGGGAAATGAAAGGCACAAGGTCTTCGAGGGTGGGGGCTATAACTCCCAGAATCCCCCACGTCAACGGGAAGGTTCTGGAGATATTGGTCAAAGGGGGCTTTTGAAGGGCCGTTCCGCACTGGACTGTTATAGCGGTATTATTCCAGTTTCAACCTCCTTTGGAATCCTGGGGTTTGCAGCGTGGCCCTCCCCAAACTGCAAACCCCAGGATTCCATAGGAGGTTGAAAGTGGAATAATACCGCTATAACAGTCTAGTGCGGACATGGTCAAAGTTATAGCTGCAACACAGATTTTCCTAAATAAATGAGTAAGAAGAATGGCTGTTTAAAAATGAGCAAAAAAAATTCTAATTTCCATCTAGTGATGCTTTAATTGTGGATTCCTGCCCTGCGAGGGGGTTGGACTAAATGACCTTTGGGATTCCTTGCAACTCTACAATTGAGAGAATCACAGACCTGAAGTAGGAAGTGTCCCATGGTTCATGTAGTCCAACCTCCCACCAGGGTGGGGCCCCAGGGGATCCCTGACAGGCTGAGTTTCAGGAGCCGTTTTTTGCAAATTCCCTTAATTTTAAATTGGGATTTAGCTTTCCATTGCATCATTACACTATAAGCTTTACCAGAATGAAAGTGAGGGAAAAAATCTCTTCCATTATTTTCTTTCCCCCTTTCCTGGTTTGAGCTTTGTGGGAAAAGGGAAACAGTTGCATGAATGTTGGAAAAACCCCATTTCTCAACCACCTCTTCCCTTGCTCTGGCATGCGGTTGCCCAGCCCCATTCATTTCAGTGGGGCTTATATAAGGTGATTGTTCTGCATTTTGCATCTCTGGTGCCCTTTGCTTATTAACAAGCACAGGGAAATTCTCAGTAGCGTAAGACACTCCTGATTCGACTTCAAATCTGGAGCGCTGGATTTTCTAGTCATTTGCCTATATTGCATATAGCTTAGCTGTATTACAGAAACTCTTAGTCACAGTCACTTTGGACTGGGAGAACCTTTGGTGATGCAACGCTGCTCCGTCTCCTGATGGTTTTGCAAGATTCCGACTAGCTTTCTTACCAAACCCATGACCCATTTCATGCGTGCTTTTTGGAAGAAGCCTCGGGCGATGAGGAATCTACCCTGCTCCTCCAGAGCCTGCCTTGGGCGAGGCTTCTGGAAAATCAGCAGTCATTTCCCTTCCACTTGCAAAACATCAGAATAGAGTCCTCCCTCCACATTCGCCAGGGTTAGGGTTTTCCACCCATGAAAGTGGAAAAACCGTGAACAACTCTAGACCCTCCCAAACCATATTTAACACACACAAAAAGGTACGATCACCCACCATGGATTCCTTTGAGGCGTCAGGGTTCCTTCACAGGGCAGAAGTGGGGGGCTGGGGGGCTTCCTGCCCCCTCCACTGCTGCCCCTCACCATTTTAAACAGGGACTTACAAGCCTCATTCGCAGTTTCTCAGCCTCAAGAGGCTTGCAGTCCCTATTAAAAATGGCACAGGAGGGGCAGCAGAGGAGACAGCAAACAATCCATGAATATTCAAATCCGCAAACGTGGAATCTGCAAATGTGAAGGGCTGACTGTAATGTTAATTATGAGTGAATTTGATACCTTGCCCACCCCTGGCACTCAAGGTGGGTTAGAAATATTAGGGCAGATGCAGATAAAGTGAGCCTATTGTACTTTGGACATATCACGAGCAGGCACAACTCATTAGAAAAGATCATTGTTGTCATTAATTGCCATCAAACTGACTTTGATTTATGGTGATCCTATAGATGAGAAACCTACAAATAATCCTATCTTCAACCGCCCTGCTCAGGTCTTGCAGATTTAGGAACACTGTTACCACCGTGAACTGGCCTGGCCTTTGGTAACCTTTAGATATCATTTTGATATCACAATTCGGCCCTGTTCTGCCACCCTCAGCCGCGTGTTTGTGAGGCCGCCGAACAAGCACAAAGCTAGGCATGGCTATTATATGCTGACTCCTACTTGTCGACACCAAGGCAAGCCAGAAACTGCCAGATCTGCTTTAGGAGACCTCCCGAAACAAACACCTTCATTACAAATGCGTGTTAAAACAAAGAGACCCTCTGCCCCGAGAGGGCACCCTGGCGAGCTGAGAGCTCAACTGCCAAGCTGGCCGCATCTGCGCACCGGCTATCCCATTGTCAATTCGGACCTTAACTCAATCACGTAAATTCTGACCTTTCGGAGACACGGTCTCCAGCCCAAAACTCATTGTTTTCGCCCGAGACCAGACTCGCCCACGGTCATACCTTCCCTAATATAAACCCCAAGCTCCGAGAGCTTCCTCGGACTGCGCCGGAGCGTTATGCCGTTGCTTCGTTCTGCAAGCTCCCCTCGGCCGCCATGCCGACCTTCTTCTCTCCAATTGGACCTCTTCAGGACTACGAGAAAGGTGTCGTATCACCCATTTCCCCCCAAAAACTCTCATTTCCTATTTCTAGTTAGCTGTGTGGTTGTGTTTTCTTAATAATTTGTCCGCTTGTTAATAAATATCCTTGTCGCCGTTTTAAACTGTCCGACTGCTCACTGACCTGAACCTGTATGCATAGGGTCAAAGATTCCCGCGAAGTTACCCAGCCTCTCGCTAGCTTAAGAGAGTGCTCCAGCTAATTTCCCCACCAAGTGTTGTTTTGTTTGGGCGTTTGGGCGCCCCTCCCGGGACCCCCAGTTCACTGGGTAACAACACGTCTTCCTTGGTTGATCTGTCCATCTGTAATTTGGTTTTTCTCTGCTCCTCCTCCCTTCTACCTTCCCAAGCATTTTTGTTTTTTCTGTTGAGTCATGCTTTCTCATTATATGGCCAAAGTAAAACAGTCTCAGTTCAGTCATCTTGGTCACGCTTGATTTGCTGTAATACCCATTTATTTGTCTTTTTAGCAGTCCAGGATATCTGTAGAACTCTCCTCCGGCATCACATTTCGAAGGAGTTGATTCTCTTCCTATCAGCTTTCTTCACTGTCCAGCTTTCACAACCATACATAGAAATTGGAAATCTGATGGCACGGACAATCCTAACTTTAGCATTCAATGATATATCTTTTTATGTCAGGATCTTGTCTAGTTCCTTCATAGCTGCCCTTTGGAGTCCTAGGCCATTTCCACACTAGACTGTTATAGTGCTATTATTCCACTTTCAACATGCTATGGAAAACTGCAAACCCCAGGATTCCATAGGACGTTGAAAGTGGAATAATAGCACTATAACAGTCTAGTGTGGAAATGGCCCTAGTCTTCATCATCTAGAATCTAGATGAAGCATAGGATTTTGGAAGTGGAATAATAGCACTATAACAGTCTAGTGCGGAAATGGCCCTGGTCTTCATCATCTAGAAAAGACAATAATGCTTGGTAAAGCAGAAGGCAGCAGAAAAGAGCAACATTCCTTTATAGGAAGATAAACTCAATCATGAAGCCTTGCCTGTCCTGGGTTTGCAAGACCTGAGCAAACTAGAAGATCTGGAGATCTCTAATTCATAGGCCATTTCCTCACTAGCCTGTTATAGTGCGATGATTCCACTTTCAACATCCTCTGGAATCCTGCGGTTTGCAGTTTCGGGAGGGGCCAGCTGGCCCCTCCCGAAACTGCAAACCCCAGGATTCCATAGGAGGTTGCAAGTGGAATCATTGCGCTATAACAGGCTAGTGTGGAAATGGCCATAGAGCATGAGAGACAGCGCGGTATAGTGATTTGAACATTGGACTGTGACTCGGAAGTCCAGAGCTCGAGTTCCCATTCAGCCATGGAAATGCACTGGGTGACCTTGGGCAGGTCGCACTCTCTCAGCCTCAAAGGGAAGCAAAGACAAACCCTCTCTGGACAAATCTTGCCAGGAAAACCCTAGGATGGGGTCCTCCTGCTGTTTGCCTTCAAGACATTTCTGACTTATGGCAAGCCCAAGGCAAACCTAATTGCAGCGCTTTCTGGGGCTGAGAGCGCCAAAGACGCCCAGTGCGTTTCCACGGCCGTGCAGGGAACTGAACCCTGGTTTCCAAGATCATCTTAAGTTGCCATAAGTCAGAAATGAAGGCACACAGCAACATAAAAATTCATAGAGTAGCCGTAAGTCCACTTGAGGCAATTAACAATAGACAAAAGCTCACATTTGTAAAAAAAAAATTAAAAGATTGATACAATTATCAACAGAATTCAAAAACACATCCATTAAAAAAGCAAGCAATAGAAACAGTATAATATAATAATAATAATAATAATGATAACAGTATCAAAAGCCCTATTAAGTGGTTATGCGCATCACAAGCCAAAAATCAACCAGAGAGCAGCAGTTTGGACAGGACTGAACACAGGCAAAAGTGGATTTGGAAGTACCAGAGGCGAATGAAAGAGTTCCAGTTCCTCTCATTTTCTACTCATTCCAGTTTTAAGTTCAGTTTGTCCTGAAAGCTGAGAGTTTTGATTGAATCTGTCACAAATTTTAATATTTTTTAAAAAGTTTTCACATTCATAGACACATTGTTTGGTGAGCTTTTTCCTCCCGTGTGTGAATTTTTGCACGCAGTTTTGCTTAATACAAAAATTTCTCCTACTATGATATCCAGAATCGTTACCGTGTCAACTCACTGACACAATTTTATTTATTTATTTTATTTATTATATTTGTATGCCGCCTTTCTCCCAGCATGGGACCCAAGGCAGCTTACATCAACACAATTAAAACAGCGGAACAGTTAAAAGCAATTTTAAAACATTTTAAAAACAACTTAAAAACTCAACTGACTGGTGCACAAGATTTTGGTTCACTTTGCACATGCACTGAGGTACCGATATTCTTGTAAGCTGCAAACGCTGTAACAGGCGATCCTGTGTAGCTATGCTACTGAGAATTTTTGTTCTCTCCGAACAGGATGTAGACTTGCATGTTTTTAAATGTCGTTTTTAGAAATATACATTCTTTTGCACGCACCTTCTCTCCATACATGCATGTTTGCATTTGCATTTTTTGAAGAACCATATTGTAAAACGTCAAGAAGCCTGCATCTCAAGGGATAACAGAATTTGGCTTTGCAGTCTGGACAAATTAGAAAAATTAGAAAAAATCAGAACCGCATTTATTTCTCCCCCGTCCCTAGTGAGAGCAGGCACTCAAGTATAGCACATCGTCCAAGGTTGGGAAAATAAGTATTCACCAGTTATTATTCCATGCTCAGAAGGTGTTAACTGCTTTGGCGACCCGTAGATATGTGTTTTATAGATGCCATGTTGAAAATAAATGTGTTTTGGAAACAATGATCACTGTTTATGCCTAGCTTGTGCTCTTATGTGGCGTAATTTCCCCCTTTCCTTTTCCTTCTTCTTTCTCTCTCATTTTCCCTCTTTTAAACTGTGCTATGAAGATTCAATTAAAAAATGATAATTCAGAAAAGAATCACAGAGTTGAAAAGCTCCCCAACAGAGATGTAACGCAGGTAATGAAGTAAAGCAGCCAAAGCATCCCCTAAAATGCAGCCATCTCTCCTCTTAAAACAGGGGTCAGCAACAATGGGAGCGTGAGGAGCTTTTTAAAAATTAAAAGTTTGCCCCCCAAATACCCCCTAGTGACATCTGCATGTTGTAGTCCCCCTTCCTCCAAAACATCAAACTTGCCCAATTTGCAAAAACAGAATTTGCTCAGGTTCCCCCCCCACTATAACTTTTTGGATTGCAGTTCCCAGTATCCACCAGCGGCTGACTGGGGGTTTCTGGGTGTTGCAGTTCCACAAACAAACAAAACTTGCCCAAGCTGCAAAATCAGAACTTGTCCAAGCCTTTCTAAGGTACTTTTTTTCTGGACTAGAAAACTAAAATCCACCACTGTTGTTTGTAATGAAAAAAAGGCACTTGTTATCATGTCATTATAAATAATAACATAATTATGGAACATAAGTTATAAGGGGAGATCTATAGGGTGGAATCCACTCATAAAAGTTAAAATAGAAACATGATTCTTAGATTCTTAATTATACTTTAAGGTGTATTGTATTTATCTAGTTACAAGCTTTAAAAATATGATGGAGTATAACGATTATCACTTATTTTAGAACTGAATGATGGTTAATGATAGATAGGCAAGCACAAAAAGAAGGGATAATAAGGGAAAGTGGAATAATGTAACTTTTTTGTATGTTTGCATTTTTCCATTTTTAAGAATTCTTTCTTGCATTTTCTTCGGCAGTGATGTGAATTTGACGGCGATGATTAATAATTAACTATGTTCATTGAAGGTGTACTTTTCCTAAGATCTTTTTGTAATTACTTTAATTACTTTATTTAATTACTTTGACCACTGTTGGTAATGAACTATGTCCATTGACCGTGTCCTTTTGGGAAGACCTTTCTGTAATTACTTTTGGTAATCAACTATGTTCACTGAATATGTACTTTGGTAAGGCCTGTTTGTAACTGCTGTAATTAATTTACTTAATTACTTTCTGTAATTAACTGTGTTCATGGAGTGTGTACTTTTTGTAAGCTCTCTGGGTTGAATAGAAAGAACCAAAACCACCAAAAAAAAAAGGGGGGGGGAACCGGCTGGCTGGCGGCGTCATTGGGCCCCACGGAGGGGGGAAACCGGAGGGGGGGCTGGCCCCACAGGTGAGCGGGGAGCCGGGCGCAGGTGAGGGCGCAGGTGAGGCGGGCGGGGGGCGCTCCGGGCTCCCGGGTGAGACGGCGGGGGGGCGGGGCCGGTCCGCCGCCCGCGCGAGGGGGCGTGGCCCGGCCCCTGGCAGGTGAGCCGGGGCGGGGCGGCGGGGCGGGGGCGCGCCCAGGTGGAGGCGGGCGGACAGGTGCGGGCGCTCCTCCTCCGCCCGGGCGCTCCGGGCGCCGCGGTTCCGTGGCCGTGGGCCCCCGGGGGCGGCTCTCCTCGGCGGAAGCGGAGGCGGCCCCGGCCGCCCCTGAGTCCCTCCCCGCCTCGGGCGTCGGGGGAGGCGGGTCGGCCGGCTCCTCCCCACGGAAGCGCGGCCGGAGCAGCGGCGGCGGCGGCGGCGGCGGCAGCCCGGAGCCTCGCCCCGCAGAGGGCGGCCGCCCGTCCGTCGGTCGGTCGAGCTCCCCCGGGCGAGGGGCTGGCCTGCTCCGCGGTGGCCCCTCCGGACAGCGCCCGGTGCGGAGGAGGAAGCGCGGCGGCCGCAGCAGCGAGGGGGCGCCCCGACCTTCCCCGGAGTCCCAGGTGAGGCCAGGGGGGCCCCTCCCTCCCACCTTCTTCCTCTTCTCACCTGACTGCCAGGACTCCTCTTTTGCAAAAAAAAAGAGAGAGAGAGAGAGAGTATTTTCCAAATCGCTTATATCCTCCTTTCCTACTTTAGATCGAGGGGTGCGAATGTTGAGTGTGTGTCCCTGCAGGGCAGGCTGGGTCTCTTCCAACTCCAGGATTCCCTACCTGCAGATGCATAAAATCGTACCTTTAAGTATGTATGTGCTATACACGTATATCTGGTTTTTCTGCAGCCCATAAAATTTGTTTGCCTTTAATGAAGGGTCTCCTGTGGAGAGAAACATTTAGTGATCATACACACACACACACACACACACACACACACTGTGTGTGCCAGCCCTCCACATTTGCGGGTTTCACTTTTGCGGGTTTGATTATTCACGGATTGTTTGCTGTCACCTCTGCTGCCTCCCGATGCCATTTTTAACAGGGACTGCAAGCCCTATGGGATCCTGGGGTTCCCCTCCCTAAACTGCAAACTCAGGGTCCCATAGGGCAGTGGTTCTCAACCTGTGGGGCCCCAGATGTTTGTGGACTTCAGCTCCCAGAAGCCCCAGCCACTATGGTCAGTGCTCAGGGCTTCTGAGAGCTGAAGTCCAAAAACATCTGGGGACCCACAGGTTGAGAACCACTGCCATAGGGTGTTGAAAGTGGAGTAACAGCACTGTAACGGGCTAGTGTGGCAATGGCCTGAGAAACGGCAAACGAGGCTTGGAAGTGCTTGTTAAAAATGATACGGGGCAGCAGTGGAGGTGGCGATGAGCCGCCCCCCAGCCCCCCGCTTCTGCCTTGCGACGGACCCCTGATGCCTCGGAGGAACCCACGATGGGTTGAATAGGGCGGTCCTACTTTTCGTGTGTGTTAAATATGGTTTGGGAGGGCCTAGCCCAGTGTTTCCAAACGGTGTGCCGTGACACATTAGCGTGTCGCCAGAAGTGTGTAGGTGTGTCGCCTACAGTCTTGGAAATGTATGCTATGATTTATACATCATATATTTTTAAAAATATATGAAAGGGTTTCATGAGATATGTTGTATCCCCATACATTTCATTATTACAATTTATGTATGTGTCTGTATCTCTTATAATGGGGTTAGTTTAACTTCCAGTTTGCTAGTAAAACTGAAATTACTGTGTCGTGAAAGGATGCACGTCTAAAAAGTGTGTCACCAACATGAAAAGTTTGAAAAACTCTGGCCTAGAGTGAGTCACAATTTTTCCACTTTCACGGGGGTCCTGTGCCCCTAACCCTTGCAAATGTGGAGGGGTGGCTGTGTACACACACACACTCACACTTGAAGACACATACACTTGGACATCTAAGCATGTATTTTAATATCTGTATATATGTAGGTGATTAAAAGCAAACTAATAACACTATTGTCTGGCTTTTCCTGGATCCCAGAAGGGTGCAGTTAGTCACAAAAATATATATATTTCTTTATTGAAGTGATTGACAAATAGAAGGGGAAAAAATGAACAAATTGTTTAACTTAAATAATCTGTGTGTGGGGGGGGGGGTGTGGGTGTATATATATATATAAATACACACACACATATGCGTTTTCACAGCTGTGGGTGCTGCAACTTTTTTTTAGATTATTTATTAGTTTTAAAGGAAACAGTCAGGTTCACAGTTAGAATCATGGTTATGGTCAAAGAAATATATGCTTCTTTCCTAAGGAGGAAAATAAAATAAAACTGACACACAGTACTAGCATGGCTAACTAAAACACTGAACACTGACTAATTAAAACACAAACCTGCTAAATCGCAAAAGCCCCCCCCACCTCCGGCCAGATTGTAATGAAAGGAAAAAGAGGAACCAAGAAAATAATATTATTCCACCATTACCCTTCCAGCTAAGCAATTCTACTAGAATTAATAGTCACTGTATCCACAAATTATTGCCTCTTTAGATGTCTTATTGCTCGAAAAGTCCAATTTTTTAAAAAATTAATCTTGAGTTGGCTTGTTCTTTAAAAACCAGCTTAGTTTGGCAAAGGGTCTCACATAGGCCATTTCTGCACTAGGCTGTTATAGCGTTATTATTCCACTTTCAACATCCTATGGAATCCTGGGGTTTGCAGTTTTGGGAGGGGCCAGCCAGCCCCTCCCTAAGCTGCAAACCTCAGGATTCCATAGGATGTTGAAAGTGGAATAATAACACTATAACAGTCTGGTGTGGAAATGGCCATAGAGTCATAGAATTATGGAGCTGGAAGGGGCTGGGAAGGAAGCATTCTGATAAGTGTCTTCCTACATGGCAGAAAGGGGTTGGACTGGATGGCCCCTGGGGGTCTCTTCCACCTCGCTTAAGATTTTATGATTCTAATATTTCAGTGTTTTTATACTTCTCGTTGCTGGTTCTGAGTTTGTTTCTGAGGAGGCTGGCACTGTGAGCAGTGAAATAGCCCCGGATGCAGGAAGGGAATTTCCAAGCGGGTTGGGCAGACTCTTAGGATTTCTGGGGTTTTCACCTGGGACAGGTGTATCCCTCTCTCACACACACACACACCTTATTGTTCAGAAGGATAATTTAATTCTAAGGACAGAATGGGAAAGCCAAATAGAGGCTGCATGACTGAAGTGGGGTAGCAGGGAGAAGGAAGTGTTATGGGTTTCTGCCCTTCGGGGGCTTGGACTAAATGATCCTTGGGAGTCCCACCCTCCGAGTCTTTTAATTTTGCAAATACTGCAAATATATCTCATTGATTCTCCATGTTGTAACCTTCCCCTGCCTGTCTAGATTCAGCACTGTGATTTGAAAGTCCCTGGCATCTTCGTGGGCATCTGGTTTGTCAATGCCTCCTCTTTCCATTTTGCATGAACAAAATTATGGGACTGTGATTCTGCTTTTAATGTCTTTAGACTGATTCGTGCCACAGTGTTATAGCACTGTTATTCCACTTCAACTGCCATGGCAACAGCCTATGGAATCCTGGGATTTGCAGTTTAAGGAGGGGCATTTAGAATTCTCAGCCGCAGAGGTCTTGGACCTCACTAAACTGCAAACCCCAGTATTCTACAGAACCTTGCCATGGCAAGTTAAAGTGGAATAATAGTGCTATAACAGTCTAGTGTGATACGGACCTATGACTGCATCCTATGGAGTTGTGGGATTTGTAGTTTTTTTAAGGTATTTAGATTTTTCTCTGGCTGAGAACTCTAAACAGCTCACAAAACTACAAATCCAGAATTGCAGAAGAAGGAACAGTGACTTTTACAGTGGAATCATCATACTATAATTGTTTAGTGTGAAAAAGCCCTTTGACTTTTTAGTTAGGCAGAACAAAATGGCAAATCGTTCGTGCTGTGTAAGCACATGCCAAGTGAAACTTCTTTTTTTCTTCACTGTATATTTCAAGCATTATGGCTTTATCTCCACTGGTGCATGAAGTTGGTTGTTTATTTTATGTGGTTTGTATTGTAAGTGTCATACACAGCTCTAAAATCTGCTTTGACATTTTGATATTGGAAATAGTAACTCAGAATCTAACTGCAGAGGCAAACAGTGCTCAGCCTGGTGCGTTTTGCATACTTTTTAAAATCTGTGTGGATTTGGATTTTTTTTATTTTTATTATTATTATTCATGGTATTTGTCAATGTGCATCTGAAAATTTCAAAGCAGTGGGTAATGCTGAAATTTCAAATGTATACAGACACAAATTAGCGGATAGTATTTCTGTTGACTGTGAAATGGTTTGGACTATACAGGGAAGAAAGCTTCCATAAAGAATTGTGTTTTCATCTAAAATTAAGATGAGATAGAGAGTGCTGAATTTCTGAGCAAAGGGTGTTCCATGTCGTGGGATTGTGTCCTCTAAAATTTCAAAATCGGGATCAGGATAATAGCTAGGAAAATCTAATTATTTTGGGCGTGCCTTTAGCCCCTTTCAAAATGCAAAGGGCTTCAGAACGGGTATGCTGTTTGCTCTTAAATTTTCATCCCAAGACATGAGGCTGAGAAAACGGGAAGGAGGTGAAGTTGCCCATGCCGTGGCAGAAGGGTTGTGGAATCGAAACAATCTGGTTCCAGTTCCCACTGAATATGGAAATTCACTGGACAACTTTGGTTCAGTGGTTGTTTCTCTGACGGTGCATCCACCCCGCACAATGGTAGCAGTTTGATGCCACTTGAGCTGTCATGGCTCCGTCCTCTAGAATCCCAGCATTTGTACTTTAGTGAAGTAATTAGAATTCTGTGATAGGGAGCACTAAGGACTATAGCTGGACTATAGCTCTCCAGATAGATTTAATCATCAGTCCCTCTATTTTAGGGGTACCTTGAGAAATGTAGTTTGGGGGGCATTCATTAGCACCCTCTAACAGAGAATTCTGAGAGCCAGAATGGTGTAGTGGTGTGAGCATTTGGACTCTGATCCTGGAGATCAGGATCCGATTCCCCACTTTGCCGTGGAAACCCGCTGGATGCCCTTGGGCACGTCACATACTCTCAGCCCCCAGAAAACCCCATGGTAGGTACCCGTCTCATGGTCACCATAAATTGGGAACAACTCGAAGGTATGCAACAACAGAGAATTCTAACCACCTCACCAAGCTACAACTCCCAGGATTCCAGAGAATGAAGGCATGGCTGTGAAAGTGGTATCAAACTGGTATATCTGTGTAGTGTGACTATGCTGTGAGACTGCACAGGTTGTCATGAAGATAAAGCGAAGAGGTAGCAGGCCATGTGTGCAGCCTTGAGCTCTTTGAAGTAAAGGTGGGATATAAACATAGAATCATAGAAATGTGGAATTGGAAGGGGCTCCCAGAGATCATTGAATCCAACCCCATGGCAGTGCAGGGCTCTGCAGTTGAAACATCCCCGAGGCTATGTCCACACTAGCCTGTTATAGTGCTATTATTCCACTTCCAAGCTCCTATGGAATCCTGGGGTTTGCAGTTTAGTGAGGGGCTAGCCGGCCCCTCCCGAAACTGCAAACCCCAGGATTCCATAGGAGGTTGAAAGTGGAATAATAGCACTATAACAGGCTAGTGCGGACATGGCCTGAGAGGTGACCATCTAACTGGCCACCCCGGGTTCCAGATCCGCCTTCCTTCCTTCCTTCCTCACTCCCTCCCTTTACTCATAGGCGCTGGTTGTGTCTCCGCGTGTCAGTAATGATGGAGCTTTTGATCCGGTTTATCTCATCCTTACTCCGGAGAGTAAGAGAGAACCATGGGGAGCCCTTATCTCTTTGTCAATGGAAAAACAAACGTTCGGAAGGATGAGCTCACTCGTAGTTTCAGTCTCTTCTCTGGCTGCTTTTGATAATAAAAGAGGCCACATAAACTGGGTTAAAGATAAAGAAATAGGATAGAGAGATGGATCAGAAAGACGCTTTTCCTCGGTCAAATGTCATGTTGATAAAAATTGTGCGCTTTGCAGAGTTACAATAATACACAGGTGCAAACTGAGTGTCGGTTTTCTGCCTTTTTGTAAGCTGCCTTGAGTCCCAGTTTGGGAAAAAGGATATAAATAAAGCGATGGGTGGATTCAGATTTGGACCTTTACATGACGTGCCGTTAATATGAGAAATTTTCTGCTGGCTGTTTGCCGTAATAAATAAAATGAATGAATGAATGAATGAATGAATGAATGAATATGAGAAATTTGTTATCTAAAAGGTCGACTCGTTTGTGTCCTTAGAAAAGGATTTATACTGTATTCAGTCATTTATTCTTATTTAGGAAAAAGAAATCTAGCAAAATTGAAATGAAAAGCAAGAAGAGTAGATTATGGAACATATATAGGCTACATAGAAATACATATTTAGAAATATAAGAAGGAAGATACAAAGAAATGTAGATGATGTCTGTTATGTTCGCTAGTACTTTTATGTTAACAAAAATATTCAACATTACAATTGTGAGTCTGAATACCTCCGGATTTTCGCTTATAAAAATAAAGTTCAAAAAAAAAAAGGATTGTGTAAATGAATAGAGGATACAGCTAATAGAGGAAACAGGTTGTTTAAACTTGTTTTAATTGGTTTTAAATGGTCTGGCTCCAACTGGTGAATGGTTTCTCTTATTGCTCTAAAACTATTATTAATGTTTGTTGTTTTAAATTGATTTTATTTTATTTAAAATATTTAAATTTTATTTTAAAACTTTATGGGCCTTCTGATATGGTTGTTGTGTGCCTTCAAGTTGTTTCCGACTTACAGTAACCCTAAGGCAATTCTGGCACGGGGTTTTCTGGGGCTGAGAGTGTGTGACACACCCAAGGTCACCCAGTGGGTTTCTGTGGCTGAGCGGGGAATTGAACCCCGGTGTGTAGTCCAATGCTCAAACCATTACATTAGCTCTTCGGATGTAGGGTGGGGTATAAATAATAAATAAATCTAACGCCGCTTGTGTAGACTCTCCAGGTTCAAGAGCAGTCTGTCCTCAAAGGGCAATTGTTGGAGAACAAATCCCAGGGTGGTGGGGCCTTACTTCCCACCAAAGTTTGACTGGCCGCAGTTGGAGATCCGTCCAGGTTTTTCTTAAAGCTCTTACCCAAGAAAAGGAGTTAATGTCGATGCACGTTCTGGCTCAGACCGCCTCTCGGAAACGGCTCAGGTTTTGCAGATAGGAAGCAGAAGGGGAAGTAAGCGAGGAGTTTTTCTTTTTTTTAATGGTTTGTAACGCAAGGCCAGTAATGCGGCGGGGAAGGGAGGAGCCCATCTGGAATAGCAGAAGAGAAACTTCTTTCACAGCCGATGGCGAAAGTGACGGAAAAAAGACACGGCCGAGCAAGATAGCTTAAATCAGGGCTTTCCAAATGGTGCACCGCGGAGTGTGCCACCTGAAGTGTGTAGGTTTGTCACCTACAATCTTGGAAATGTATGTTATTATTTATAAATCATATATTTTTAAAAATATATGAAAGGCTTTCATGAGACACGTTGTGCCCCCATACATTTTGTTATTACAATTGACGTATCTCTTCTAATGGGGTTAGTTTAACCTCTGGTTTGCTAGTAGAACTGAATTACTGTGTCGCAAAATGATGCATGTCTAAAAAAGGGCGTCACCAACATGACAAAGTTTGGAAAGCTCTGGCTTAGAGGTTCATCGGAGGAAGTGGCCTGGTTGCCCAAAGAGAAGTAGAAGTCATGCTTTGGAAGGATGCCGCCTAGACCTCTTAAGCGGCTTTTTCCAAAGTAGAAAAAGAAGATCACTTCTCTTTGGCTCCCCACAGCTTTTAAAAAATCATCTGTTTGCTTTAAAACAAACAGATTCACGCATAGAATCAGAGGCATATAGAATCACAGAGCCCAACCCCTTTCCACCTTGCAGGTAGACACCATCAAAACCCTCCCTTGGACAGATGGCCACCCAACCTCTGTTTAAGAACCTCCAAAGAAGGAGGAGACTCCACCACACTCCACTAAAGCAGCAGCAGATTCCACTGTCCAATTGCTCTTACCACGAGGAAGTTATTCCTAATGTTTAGCTGGAATTTCTTGTTTGTAGTTTGAACCCACTGCTCCATGTCCTAGTCTCTGGAGCAGCAGAAAACAGGCTTGCTCCATCTTCAACTTGACATCCCTTCGACTATGTTCAAACAAACAAACAAACAAAAACACTAAAAACACAATTCTAACAGACTAAACTGCGGACATTTCCGCACTACACTCTTAGAGCACTACGGTTCCATTTTCAACATCCTCTGGAATCCTGGGGTTTGCAGTTTCGGGAGGGGCCGGCTGGCCCCTCCCGAAACTGCAAACCTCAGGATTCCAGAGGATGTTGAAAGTGGAATCGTAGTGCTCTAAGAGTGTAGTGCGGAAATGGCATAAATCATTAAGCACTAACTAAACTATCTAAAACACTGAATGCTAGCCTGCTAAAACACGGAAGGCCTCCAATCAGCCCGAAGGCCAAAGTGTAGTGAAAGAAAACAAGAGAAAAATGTGTTTCTATTTAAATGGTAGAAAATACTATTTAAATATAAACATGTAATATTCATATTTAATATTTATTTAAATGGATATATTTCATATTTAAATATTTTAAACAGCTGTATGAATACTAGAATTACGAGTGACTACAGCTGCAGATCATTCTGTCAATAGATTTCTTACTGCCCAAAAAATCCACACAGCTTTTATAGTGTGTGAAATGACAAGGAGAAAAATCCTTCCATTTAGAATTGGGTTGGATAACTGAGGGGGCATTTTTCGCCCCCGGACGCCCCTCGCTGGCCTCCCTGCGGCCCCTGATGTGACCAGAAGTGACATAACATCACTTCTGCTTTCATATTTTATTTTATTTTTGCAGATTTTCTGCCTGGCTTGGGAGCATGCAGTGACTGACTTGGGGGATTATAGCAGCAAACCTGCTGTATTTTGCAGCAACTTTTAAGCCATTTGGGGCGAGGTATTGGGCAGGGGAAAAAATTGCACACATAGCCATGGCTGCACTTTGCTCATTCCTGCTTTGGAACATGGATGAGGAACTCTTGGCCGTCGAGAAGTTTGGGACCACAGTTTGCATCGTCCCTTATTGTCGTTAACTTCTGTTAAATCAGCTTCAACTTATGGTGACCCCGTGAACAAGAGACCTTCTTAGACCTTCTGCATTATGAATAGCCCTGCTCAGGTCTTGCAAGCTCCAGGCGGCCGTGGCTTCACTGATGGAGTCTCTCCTCTTCTCCTGCTACCTTCCACCTTCCTGAGGCCATTTCCGCACTGCCCTCTTATAGCACGATTATTCCACTTTCAACATCCTATGGACCTGGGTTTGCAGTTGAGAGAGGGGCCGGCTGGCCCCGCTCTCAACTGCAAACCCCAGGATTCCATAGGATGTTGAAAGTGGAATAAGCGTGCTATAAGACTGAAGTGCGGAAATGACCTGAGTGTTAATGCCTTGCTTTCCATACCTTCTATAAGTGTAATTTATTACCCCCGTATCTAATTCTAATCTGGTTTTCCTCATCAAAATTTGCTTAATGAAACTTACCATGTCAGCTGACCTTATTACTTTTTTTTTTTTTTTTGGAAGAAAAATATCTAAGAGTGCCCACTCATTATTGACTTTGTCATCTCTTCTCCATTTTGATTAATGACTCAGCCAAGGTGTAGCAAATGTTTAACTTATTCAATGGCTTCATTACTTGCTTTAAAGTTAGGCAAATCAACTGTGGTCTGTATTTTTTTTTTGGTCATAATTTTCAACTGTAGCCCTGCTTTTGAACATTCTTCCGTAACTTTCATCCGTAGTCATTCAAAGTCTTTGCTATTTTCCGCAAGGAATATCTTATCATCCGTGTATCGTCCATTACCGATGTTCTTTTGCCCGCTTTTCACATCTCTTTCTGTTGTCCCTTTTCCATCAGCCACACTGGCTAGGGATTCTGGGATCAGAAATGGGACACATCTAGAGCATCAAAGGTTTCCCAGCATAGTTTTAGAGAAGCCTCTCTGCTCCTGGGTGGATGCAGACTGCACAGTTATGGGAGTTGGATAACAATTTCAGCTCTCATGGCTCCATCCTTCGGAATTCTGGGATTGGTAGTTTGGAAAGATACTTAACATTTTCAGCTAGAATCACAGAATCCCAAAGTTGGAAGACACCACCAGGGCCATCCTTTTCTGCCATGCAGGAAGACACCGTCAAAGCATTCCCTTTGATAGATGGCCATCCAGCCTCTCTTTAAAAGCCTCCAAAGAAAGAGACTCCACCACACTCTAAAACAGCAGCAGATTCCACTGTCAAATTGCTCTTACGGTCAGGAGGTTCTTCCAAATGTTAGGTGAGATCTCTTTTCCTGAAGTTGGAAGCCATTGCTCCATACTGTCCTAGTCTCTGGAGCAGCAGAAAACAGGCTTCCTCCATCCTCCATATGACATCCCTTCAAATATTTGAACATGGCTGTCACGTCCCCACTTAACCTTCTCTCCTCCAGGCTAAACCTAGCCAGCTCCCTAAGCCAATTCTCAGAGGACCTCATGGTTTCCAGGCCTTCTGCCATTTTGGTCACCCTTCTCTGGACATGTTCCAACTTGTCAATATCCTCCTTGAACTGTGGTGGCCAGAACTGGACACTATGGCCATTTCCACACTACAGTGTTAAGAGTGCTTTAGTCCACTTTCAACATCCTGTGGAATTCTGGGGTTTGTAGTTTACTGACACCGAAGAACTCTCTGGCTGAGAATTCTACATGTCCCTCGCTAAACTACAAACCCCAGGATTCCATAGGATGCTGAAAGTGGACTAAAGCACTCTTAACATTGTAGTGTGGAAATGGTGAATAATGTTAAGAGTGCTTTAGTCCACTTTCAACATCCTGTGGAATTCTGGGGTTTGTAGTTTAGCGAGGGACATGTAGAATTCTCAGCCAGAGAGTTCTTCGGTGTCAGTAAACTACAAACCCCAGAATTCCACAGGATGTTGAAAGTGGACTAAAGCACTCTTAACATTGTAGTGTGGAAACATCCACGTGGGGTCTAACCAAAGCGGAATAGAGTGGTACCGTTGCATTCCTTGATCCGGACACCATACTCCTGTTGACACAGCCTGGAATCGCATTGGTTTTTTAAACTGCTTCATCACATTGTTGATTCGTGTTCAGCTTGTGGTCTACCAAGACTCTCAGATCACATGTACTGTGGCCAAGCCAAATGTCACCCATTCTGCATCTGTGCTTTTCCTTTTTTTCTCCTCTAAGTGTAGTACCTTCTGTTTCTCCCTGTTGAATGTCATTTTGCTAATGAAGATGAGCCACCCCATTTATAACAAAGAGGTGGGAATATGTGGTCCTGCAGATGACGTTGTTCTACAAATCCCACATCCCCGGTCACTGGCTACCTTGGTTAGGGGATAATTGGAATTGCAGTCCGACCACCCCTGGCCCACCCAAGATTTACAGAACAAAACTTTAGCAAGACATTCCTCCTCCCAAATGAAAGAAGCTACAGAAAAGAAGAGGAGTGAAAGGAAAAGGAAAGTGAATGATCAGGAACCAGGAATGGAATCCAAAGATTGAAAAAAGAACTAGTTCTCTTGGGCGAGAATGGAAGGAATATTTTAAAATATTAGAAAAAATAGTTAAAAAACCTGGTTTCTTGACTATTGGGAAATCCCGATGAGAAGAATTCTTAACAGCTGAGAACCTTTGCATAAATTTGGGACTTATTCTGTGTAAAAAATGGACACGCGGTTTTATGCTCAGAAAGTGACATTTTCTGCACAGAAAACTTCACGGAAGTGCGCTTTCGTGCTCCAAAAAAGTGCTCTTTTTCTTTTCTTTCTCCCCCACTTTTTTTTTTTTTTTTTTTGGCACAGAATAAGTTCCATACTGCATAGAAAGAGTGAAAAAATGGAAAAATTATTCATTCTTGCCTGCCAGAATGAAATCTCTGCAGCTTTTCATCGCTGTTCCTGGGGACACCCAGCCCTGACTAAGAACTGAATTTGGAGATCATTTTCTATTCCCTTCAATTATTTTTAAAGTCAACCTATTTTGACTTCTGCTGCCCTTTCCGCTCCCCGCTTTAAGATAAATGGGGAGGCAGCGAACAGGTAGATTCATGGGTGCTGATGAGTTTAGTGGCTCTCTTTGACTTCTGAGAAACAGCAGCATCCTGTAATTTTGGGGATGCACAGATGGCCTTGGAGAAGGTCTTTTGGGCCAGTCTGTCCTGTCCTGAAAGGATGCATGGCAGCGTGTTCTAAGTCATCCCTGGGCAACGCTTATCTCTTTCAACCTCCACCCCCACTTCTTTCTTTTGTTTTTATGGTGTTTAAACTGAAACTTGTGGGGAGAGAAAGAAGAAAGGGTGCTAAGCTTAGGGTGGTGAGAAGCTGATTGCCCTGATCTCAGGCCCTGTTTGTTAAAGCGACACTCAAGGGTCAATAAAAGCGTTGGGCAGGCTTTGCACACAGGTCTTTGTAGCCAAGAACGTGGGCCCTGCAAAATCTGCAAAGAACGTGAAGGGCAGGCAGGTTTTATTGGGGCAGCTTTGAAAGGTATTACACGTGCCTCACGATTCTCTGCTTTTTGGCTTCTTCTCCTGAGGATGAGAAGAGAAAACAGTGGAGGAGGCAGTTCCCCCTCCACATCCCAATAGTGGGCTGCCAGTGACGTCTCATCATTTTTGACTACCATTTTGGACAATTTTCAGCTGGCATGTTTTGCAGGTGGGGGTTGGATTTGAGGGTTGAGCAGTGGAGTGAAGTTAACATTCAGATTTTCATCTGGTTTTTGGTGTTTTTGGCTGGTTTGGCGGGAGGAGGCAAAAGAAAAAGCATGAAAATCAGTGTGAATTTTCTTACAAAAATTGGGGTGGTCTGGGGCAGTGGGGGCCATACTTCAGGGTCCCAAAAGCCACATGCAGCCCACAGGTCATACCTTGCTCCGCTTTGGGATGGGTAGAACTTTTAACCAACTTGTTGTGTGCCTTCAAGTTGTTTCTGACTTAATGGCAACCCTATCATGGGGTTTTCCGGACAAGATTTGTTCAGAGGGGGTTTGCTTTTCGCCTTCCTCTGAGGCTGAGAGAGTGTGACTTGCCTAAGGTCACCCAGAGAGCTTCCGTGGACAAGCAGGGGCTCAAATCCGGGTCTCCTGGAGTCCAAGTCCTAGTCCAGTGCTCAAACTACTACAACCACATTGGCTCTCATTAACCACTGATTAAACATTTAATCAATTGCAGTTGGTAGCTCTGTCCTTGGTAGGGGGTTGAATATGCTTCAGCTTTTTGGTCTGAACTTAAATGTTCCTCTTTAAGCTACAGAAGCTATTTTTTGGGGATACAGTTTAGCACCTTGGATTCCTCTCTTTAAAATTCAGACTGAAACCTGGGATGGATTTGCCATGACTTCTGGCAGTGGGAGCCCACAGTTGCTCTCGCCGTTGACCCTAAATGTTGTTGGCTTTCAGTTCTCAGAAGCTTCAGCCAGCGTGGCTGAGAGTAAAGGACTGTGGGAGTGGGAGTCCAAAATGCCTGAAAGGACAGTTGTTCTCTGATGCTGGTGCTATAGGATCAGGGAGGATGAAAAGGAGAAGAATGGGGCTTCAGTGCATCCCACAGCCATGGAATAAGGTGATCTTCCTCTTGACTTCACTTAAAATTATCCTAGAATCATACAGTTGGAAGATTCTGCAGGAACGCACCGTCAAAACAATCCCTTTGACGAATGGCCATTCGACCTCCGTTTAAAAACCTGCAAAGAGGGAAACTCCATCACAGACGGAGGCAGTGGTATATTCCACTGTTGAACTGCTCTTCTTGTCAGGAAGTTCTTCCTATGCAAAGTTGAAGGCTTTCACGGCCGGAATCCATAGGTTGTTGTGGGTTTTCCGGGTTTTGAGTCCGTGTTCTATTAGTATTTTGTCCTGACGTTTCGCCTGCATCTGTGGCTGGCATCTTCAGAGGATCCTTCTTCCTAAGCTTTAGATGGAATCTCTTTTCCTGGAGTTCGAAGCCGTTGCTCCATGTCCCAGTCTCTGGAGCAGCAGAAAACAAGCCTGCTCCATCTTCCGTATGACATCCCTTCAGATATTTAAATATGGCTATTATTCACTGCTTAACTGTCTCTTCACTTGGCTAGAGATACCCAGCTCCCTAAGCTGCTCCTCATAGGGCATCATGGTTTTCAAGTCTTTAAACATTGTGGTTGGCCTCCTCTGAACATGTTCCAACTGGTCAATATCCTTCTTGAATTGTGGTGCCCACAACTGGACGCTGTACTTCAAGTGATGTCTGACCAAAGCAAAATAAAGGTGGGGATACCACTGAATCAAAGGCTTGGGTAACCCCTTGCTCTGTCCTTCAGGAGGTTGCCCAGCCAAGAGACCACATAAATACCTGTGTGTATATCCATTCATTTTTTCGTTTGCTAATTTTTTAAAAATGAAAAGTTATTTGAAAGGAAAAAACTGTTTTGTGAGGATTAGGATGTTAGGAGGATTAGCACTGACAGGGAGTTGGGCTGGATGGCCCTTGGGATTTCTTTCAACTCTAGGACCATTTCAGTGCTATTATTCTACTTTCAACCTCCTGTGGAATTCTGGGATTTGTAGTTTCCTGAGGCCAAAGAGCTCTCTAGTGGAGAATTCTAAAACTGCAAACCCCAGAGTTCCACAGGAGGTTGGAAGTGGAATAATAGCATTATAACATTGTAGTGCAGAAAGGCCCTATGATTCTAGGATGGAGTAGACTGGGAGGTGACGTAACAGGTATTAACCAATCCGCGCTGTTCATGTCAAGCTTCTTCAGAATTGAAGACATGCCCACGCACACACAATATTGCTTCCAGAGAGAACATATTTATATCCTACTCTTCTTCACAGGAAGCTCAAGGTGATTGACTTTGAAAGGGCATCTATTTTGCTTGAAAACTTTGGAATTTTGGAAAAGTGGAACAATAGCACTATAACTGCGTAGGGTAGAAATGGCTCTAGAGTTCATAGGGATCCCAAGGTGAGGTTGCCAGTTTTGAGGGACTGGCCCTGAGTCTCCATTTATTTTGTGGATCATCTCTACGCAGGAGGTGGGGGTGCAGATTTCCCAATTTTTCAGAGCTCAGCTCCACACGAGAGGAAAGGGCTTGCATGTCCAGTTCACCTATGACAGTAGCAGCTTGCTGCAATTTCCAAGGCTCAATCCATTTGTTGCTGTAACTTTCACTGGCCCTCCAAGACTTGTGTATTTATTTTAGCTTTTTCCTTCCCTCCCAGCTGTTGTGGTGACAGGGCTCACCTTCCACTCTGCTCTGCATTCGCCTTCTGACTAGAAACATGTTCCTCATCCCATCTTGTTCTGGGAACAGCCCCTTTAGTTAAGATATCTGTCTTCGTTTCCAAATACGGCAACACGTTCTCTTTTTCTGTGTGTGCGTGTGCTTAATTGACAAGCTGTAACGCTTCATGACGTCACTAGGGGCCATCCCGAAATAGAAAACCTCATGGGGAAAATCCTGAACCAGGGGAACAAAATTTACATTTCTGCAAGGGCCAGAACTGGTGTTTATACTGGAAAGAAAATTTAGCTGTTGGTGTTTTTTTTAAAAAACTAGGTTTTTAAACTAAGTTCAAACTATTTTTTTTAAAAAAAAACCTTAAGTTTCTAGTTCCTATGGCTGTGAAAATAGATTTGAAAGTGCGTGGGTGTTCAACCGCACCTGCGTTCGTTTGCTTCATCTCACCTTTTTGCCTTTTGCAGTAGAATTAAACAATTTCTGTCGCAAGGGGAAACTGCTGAGGAATTGAAAATGTTAAGACCGTTAGCCTTCCACATTCGTTAGGGTTAGGGATGCAGGACTTCTGCAGAACTGGGAAGAACCGCAAATATCAAAATGTGTGTGTGTGTGTGTCTGTGGAAAGGGGGGCCAAAGCATGGTGGGGAGAACAGGTACCCAAGGTCCAAGCCAGGCCAGGGAACGGCGTGGGTTGGCATGGTGGCCCTATACTTCCTCGCTCTTGGAGGGCAGCGGGAGAGGGTTTGTGGTGCTGAGAAATGGGGCTGCAACCTGTCCTTAGCTGGCCAAGCAGCTACTGGTGGAGGAGGAGGAGGAGGAGGAGGAGGAGGAGGAGGAGGAGGACTAGAGGGTTTTTTTAAAGGGCTGCACAGCCTGATAGGAGCTACAGCAAGGGAAGGTTTCTCTGGAAAAGAAGTGCCTGAGGTTTGGGGATCAGGGTTGGAGAAAGGCACACATAATCAAATCCATGAAGGTCAAACCCGCAAATGTGGAGGGTCAGCTGTGTAATGGGTTGGCATTATTTGCGAGCCCAGTGTTTGCGAATTCAGCCTTAACGCGAGGTTAAAAGAGAAGCTACGTCACAATCTGTAATGGCACCTCCCGGAGGGGTCGCCCGCCTTGCAGATGATTTAGGGCTTGGTGCTGATCCTGGTTGTGAGTGAGTGATGGGATTGGCACTGCTGCCAGCTGTCCAACAATCAGCTTCTTGCAAGAGGTCCTGGAGCCCATTCCTCACAAACGCTGTGGGCCTACCGTATTAACGTTTTGCCAGAAGAAAATACGGAGAGCCGTGCTGGATCGGTCCAAAGGCCTATTTGGTCCAAAACTCTGTTGCCACAGCAGTCAACCAGTTGCCCCAGCGGGATGCCCACTCGCAGTAGATAGGGGCATCGGCACTCTCCCCAGCAAGTGAGGACAGCCAAAGTGCCGCAGGCAGATTTTTAAGAGGGGCTGGCTACAGGAGCACACAACTCCCTCGGTGCAACTGCTCCACTGGCTGTGCCAGTCCATTTCTGGGCACAGCCCAAAGTGCCGGTTTTGACCTATGAAGACCCAAACAGCTCAGGCCCAGGTTATCCGAAGGGCTGCATCTCCTCCTATAAGCCTGGCCAGGTTCTAAGATCTTTGCATGGGACAGTGGTTGGAGCGGTGGATCATGTCCGGGAGGCATAGAATCATAGAATCACAGAATCCTAGAGTTGGAAGAGACCCCGGGGCCATCCAGTCCAACCCCCTGCTATGCAGGAACTCCCATCAAAGCATTCCCAACAGATGGCCATCCAGCCTCTGCTTAAAAGTCTCCAAAGAAGGAGGCTCAGCCACACTCCGAGGCAGCACATTCCACTGCCAGAGAGCTCTGACCGTCAGGAAGTTCTTCCTGAGTTTCAAGTGGAATCTCCTTTCCTGCAGCTGGAATCCATTGCTCTTTGTCCTAGTCTCTGGAGTGGCAGAGAACAAGCCTGCTCCCTCTCCCACATGACATCCCTTCAAATATTTAAACATGGCCATCATGTCCCCTCTTCACCTTCTCTTCTGCAAGCTAAACATCCCCAGCTCCCTAAGCCGCTCCTCATAGGACTTCGTGGCTTCCAGACCCTCCACCATTTTGGTCGCCCTCCTCTGGACACGTTCCAGCTCGTCGACATCCTTCTTGAACTGAGGTGCCCAGAACTGGACACAGGATTCCAAATGAAGCCTCACCAAAGCAGAATAGAGTGGTATTCAGTTCCCCACTCAGCCATGGAAGCCCCCTGGTGTCACACACTCTCAGCCCCAACAGACTCCACCTTAAGGTTACCATGAGTCTGAACCTGCTTGAAGGCACGTGGCAACAACAACTGCTCTCAGTCCCACCAGTTTCACAGCCACAACTGGTGAGTTCGAGGGATCGGGACTTCTCAGTGGCTGCTCCCAAACTTTGGAATTCCCTCCCTGGAGAGGCCAGGACAGCTCCGTCCTTGCTGTCCTTCTACCACAAGTGAAAACTTTCCTGTTTCAATACGTATTGACTGCAGTGAGCTTTTAATGGTGCGGTTTTTTGATGTTGTTGTTGTTGTTTTTATATCCTGTCTATGCTTGTAATTCTTAATGCTTGTTCAATTGCTTTTAAAAATGTTTTTCATGTATGAATGAATGATGTGTTTGTACATTTTTCACCTGGTCTGATTTTAATATTCTGTAAGCTGCCTTGAGTTCTAGTATTGGGAAGAAGGCAGGTTATCAATGGAGGAAAAGGAAGTCGGTGATGATGATCATGATAATAATAATAGTAGCTTTAATAACAACGACGTGTCTCTAGTAATGGAGGAACTATGTAGACAACAATTTATGAGTCCTTGGTAGCCCCAACCTCTACCAGTTTGTCCCATCATCACCCATTATGGTAGCAAATTCCAAAGTTTCACTAAACATGCAAGGTCTAAAACAGCTTTACTCCTTAGGGCAGTAAAAAGATAAGTATTTGGGTACTTTAAAGAAAAAGTAAGTTACACTGGCTAAACTGGTTAGAGAAGGAGGAGGCCCTAAGGGCTGTCATAAACTTAAACCTTGGAACCTGTTGAAGAGAGTTAGAGAGACTTTAACTTAATGGGCTGGGGGGGTTGTTGCATTGAGACATGCACCAGGAATGCAAGAAAATAATTTTACGACAGTCTTTGGAGCATATAGTCTAATTTGGTGGTAAGTTTGCTAGTGTTGCAAAGCAATGTGGATCAGTTTAGTCTTAAGAGGAAAATGCCCCTGTTTGTGCAGTTAAAATGACATTGGCCTTTTGTGCTGTAGTATCACGCTGCTGGCTCATGGTCAGTTTCTTTTCTGCCATAATCTCTAAATCTCTAAAGACATTAGTTACTTCTCCAGGTTTGGTATGATCTGCAAACTCAAAGAGCCTGCCCTCGATTCCATCACCAAAGCCAATATATTGAACAGAACTAGACCCAGGGCAGAACTCAGTTTGTTAGTGTTGCAAAGCAATATGGTTCAGTTTAGTCTTGAGAGGAAAATGCCCTTGTTTGTGTAGTTAAAATGACATTGGCCTTTTGTGCTTTAGCATCACACTGCTGGCTCATGGTCAGTTTCTTTTCTGCCATAATCTCTAAATGTGTGCTTTAACACATCCTACCTTCTTTGTCATAGGTTTTGTTTTTTTTAAACTGCTTAATCCAGAAAAAATGTAAAGAGATTGTCCTAAATTGAGAGAAGGAATAATTGGAGCAGAAAGGAGTAAAAGAACCAAGGAAGATTTTAACCTCTGTAGATTATAGCTAAAAAGCCCCAACCTGTTCACTAGTCTTATTTTGGTTTTAAACTGATAGGCATATCGTGATTATCTCCCAAGAATCTTGGCGTTTGTTTGTATCCTCAGTGACAGATTCTGTAGCCCTTCAGCTGCAAAACTACAGTTTTAAGAATTCTGTAGGAAAATAGGGGCTTTCATCTCCCTGCACTAGGATTATCCTTGTTCGTACCTCACTTTGAGAAAATAGTGCCGTGTTTTCTGATCCTAATGAGAATTCTGAAGTTTGGAGGGTTATAGTTGCCAGCCTGCAAGTTGTGAGTTGTCGGTCTGTGAGGAGTTTCCAGGAAAGGAAGAAGCACTTACAGTCAGTGGGTACCAACATGGTGCCAATTCCTGACACATTGAGGAAAAAGATCTGCTGGTTTTCCACATTGGGCATCTTAAGAAGCACCGATTCGTGCTACTTGAATTTCCTAAACCCACTGAGAACGCAAAAGTGCCACCCCCAGATGGGGCCAGCCTCCCTCCTCCAGAGTACTATTTCTCAGCATTGTGGTTTGTTGAAAAAGGGTATAGGACATTTTTAGATCCAGTTCATTACCTTGGCTAGGACAAAAAGGTACTGGATAGAGGGGCACAGATGAAGCAGTTGATTGGTCGGAACAATTTTTTTGTTGTTACCATTGGTATAAAACTTTATAAAAAGCTCAACATAGCAAGTATCTGAAATTTAGGGACGGAGTTCATGACCATTCCAGTCTAGTTCTGGGTTGATGACCCATTTTGTCCTATCCTTATTACAGAGGAGAAAGCAGATGAGTTTTGTTCCACATATAAAATCTAATGACCTGGAAATCACTTTCTGTTCATTTCTTGTTTCCAAAAAAGGCCTCTCCTGGAGTGGAAGTGGATCAGGGTCCCCAAAAGCGTGACAAATAATGCCCTTCACACCCCTTAGAAGAATCATAGAATCATAGAATCCTAAAGTTGGAAGAGACCCCAGGGGCCATCCAGTCCAACCCCCTGCCATGCAGGAACCCACATCAAAGCACTCCCTTGGACGGATGGCCATCCAGCCTCTGCTTAAAAACCTCCAAAGAAGGAGACTCCGCCACACTCCATTGAGGCAGCAGATTCCGCTGCCGGACAGCCCTGACCGTCAGGAAGTTCCTCCAGAGGTTCAGGTGGAATCTCCTTTCCTGCAGCTTGAATCCATTGCTCCTTGTCCTGGTCTCTGGAGCGGCAGAAAACAAGCCCTCTCCCTCCTCAACATGGCATCCCTTCAAATATTTAAACATGGCTGTCATGTCCCCTCTTAACCTTCTCTTCTGCAGACTAAACACCCCCAGCTCCTCATAGGGCTTCATGGCTTCCAGACCCTTCACCATTTTGGTCGCCTTCTCTGGACACGTTCCGGCTTGTCGATATCCTTCTTGAATTGAGATACCCAGAACTGGACACGGTATTCCAGATAAGGTCTAACCAAGGCAGAATACAGTGGTACTATTATTTCCCTAGATCTCGACACCATACTCCTAGGGGTGGGCAAAGTGCAGCACACCGGCCACATTGATTGATTCATTCATTTATTTATTTAAAGTATTTCTATTTTGCCTCCCAGCCCACAAGAGCTCCCAAGGTGATGAATAATTAAAAAAAAATTAAAACAATGCAAAGATAAAAACATTTTAAAAACACATTAAAATATTCTTTAAAAAGCCCTAAAAGTAGTCTTAAAAAAAATCCTAGAATCCAGCTTTGAAGCAGTTAAAATAGCAGTTTCTAATGCTGAATGCCATGCAGAAGAGTTTCAAACATTGAATGCCTTTTTTTGGCAGCCCAGCAGAAGCTTAAAAGAGATGGGGCCAGGCTAACTTCCTTGGGCAGGGAGTTCCACAGTTGAGGGGCTGCTGCAGAGAAAGCCCTGCTACTGTGTGCCCACCAACCTAACTTCATGAGGTGTTGGGACGCACAACAGGAGCTCCTCCGAACATCTCCAATTTCTGGCAGGCTTGTAAGGGAGGAGACATTGGTCTTTCAGATATCTTGGTCCCCAGTTGTTCAGGGCTTTGTAAGTCAACACCAGCCCATTGAATTGAACTCAGAAGCCCTGGGAAGGACGCCCAAATGACCAAATATTAACACAAAATTGGGGAAATCAGTTCAGAGCACTGCTATAGCTTACAAGAGGCAGGGTAATTTAGCAGGACCTTTTAGCTCTGTGTCTACGGAGTCAGATCAGTGAGCTAAAACGAATTCAGGGTAAACCAAGTAATGTTTTATTGAAAATTAAACAAGTAAGACAACAATCGCCACACTACCTAAATAAGAAATAGGAAAATAGAAATGAAGTCAGGAATAAGCAATACGACCTGTTCAGAAGTCCTGAGCAGATAGAGAGAGAAAATGGAATTCCCTTGGAGCTCGCTGTGCGAACTGGCAGCAAGACGGGATGAAATTGAAAAGCGGCACACACTGAACTCTCGAACTCAGGGGTTTTTCTAACAAATTTGTGCCTGTGACTTATGTCATAAACTTTGAGACAAAGTTAACTTTGAAATGCACCACAAGGCTTAGAAGTGGAACAAAACATATCAATCACGCAGCCCAAATGTCAATCAATGGACACTTTATGGTCTGTTATTTATGGGCGCGAATCAGGCATCTTGTGAGATGAAAGGAATAAGCCATGCAGATCCCAGATAACATCCAAGGCTCTGAGATGCCTGCCTAAGCAAGAGGAAGTTGGAATTCCCGTCATAAAAACAGCTGCTTCCTTGTGACTGTTTTTCTCAGGATCCTGGCAAATATATAAGCCAAGGGTGCCACAGAAAGGTCAAATTATTTGATATCACAAAGGGATATCTCGTGCTCAAAGTTCTATGCCTAAATCACAGTTACAGGAGGATCAGTGTTCTTACAAGATCAGTGTTATATGGTTTCTAAAATGCACACCTGACACCAGTCAGGTGGTTGCATTTTGTACCAGCTGCAAATTCTGAACAATCTTCAAGGGCAGCCCCATGTAGAGTGCATTACAGTAGTCTAATTGAGAAGTAACTAAAGCACAAGCTGTTAGAGAAAGCCCTGTTAAGCATACCAGTGCAGCCCCCCAGAGCCATTTCTGTGCCCCAACTTAACATTTACATGGTGTGGAGGGAATTTCCACTATGTTTGGAGACACATTCCTAGATTAAACTTTTTTTGGGGGGGGCGAATTTTTTCTACAATTGTGTGTGTGTGTGTGTGTGTGTGTGTGTTCAAATGACTTCTGGAAGGCATGGCAGCATTTCCATAACATTCCCACCACCCCTCAGCCAAATTAGACCCAAAAGAGGCCTTTGCAAAACAGGAGGTGAACAGGAAGTAACTTCCGTTCACTCCCTGTTGTTAAAAAAAGGCTTCTCCTAGCCCCCCCCCATGGCCCAGGAGGGCCCAAAAACATCATGAAAATTCCCACATGTCCTGGAAACCCTTTCTGGACTTCTTGAGCAAGAAAAATCCAAGCAATGCAATAAACCAGAGCTAGGGCCATTCATTGTTTTGCTTAGCCGGATCTGTAACAGTTGAGCAATATTACCTTGGCTTATTTTCATTTTTCTTTTCTCATTATATGTGGGAGTAAGAGCCCTTTTATGTATTAGTATTTTATTGTTTAGTTTAGTTAGCAAGTCAATGTTTAAGGGGGCTTTTTTGAATTCATTGTTTGGTATTTTATTTGGTATATAAACATCAGTTTATGTCTATGTTGGAAATGTTTGTTGGAGTTTATGTAATTTCGTGGAAAAACATATATAAATACAATAATAAATATATCAAAATATAGTATAGTATAAATATAGTATAAATTTTATAATTATAAATATATTTGTAATATACATTTTGTAATATACTTTAAATACAATTTTTTAAAAAGTGTGTGTGTGTGTGTGTGTGTGTGTGTGAATTTAGAGCAAATTTTTATTTTTTTTAATGGGAGGCGGAGGAAGGAGGTAGAAAGACTCTACAAGGTCCCCTGGGGGGCTACACTTCCCATTCCTACTGAGAGGGTCATTTTTGAAACAATTTCTTTATTGAATATATAAAGAATTTCTTTATTGAATATATAAAGTCAAAAGAAGCAAAAAGAAAAATATACAACATATAGTAACCAATAACCAATACAATCAAATATCAAAAAATGTTAACAATACAACAAACAAAAAAAACCTAAGCTAAATTAAACTATCTAAACTATCTATTTAAGTAAATTAAACACTAGACAGCAATCTAAGTCAGTTAAACAACTAATCTATTTAAAATAAATAGCCAAATAACTAACAAAAATCAAATACCAACACATAATTAAAAAGTAGTTATCGACATAAATAAATAAAATTACCCCTTTGGGGGCCACAAAAGCGGTGTTGGAGGGCACATGCGACTCACTCCTGCTTTGGAAAATTTCGGAGTCTAATCAAAATAGGTGGCTTGGACCTTGGGCACCTTAGCAATAAATAATCATTATTCATTTCCCTCACTTTTCCTCCCTATAAGCCAGGCTGGTGGTTCCTCAGTTGGTCTTTAACTTGGGCAAGGGCCACTGAAGCCACCGGAAATGGAGGTCTGGAGGTGCTTTTGTGGTGACGCAGGGGCTTTGAAAGAGGTGCCCCCCTTTCGTCCCTGAAACCAAGACCTTTAATTTTAGCTTAGAAATGAGGTGTGGACCCCGGGGCTCTTGCCAAATTTAGTATAGCATCCTCCGTTGGGCTCGAGCTGGGCAAAACCTCCTACGGGTTGGTTTCTGCAGTGTCCTCCAGGGCAGCCCCAGGTGGGAAGAGCACAAAGTGGGCTAGAATTAGTGGCATTGCTTTATCTGTGTGCGGGTGTGTTACACAAGGTCCCCCAGCCCACCCCTCTTTTTTGTGGGAGACTTGGTTTCATTTCTTCACACGCAGGCCTCTTTCCTCATTTGAAGGCCCTGGCCCTCACACAATGAGTCAGGTCTCCAAGGAGGAGAATCATCACAGAACAAAACAAACCGGTTGAACTTTCACTTCCTGCAGCTTCCTTGGGAAGAAAAAGGGTGACATGAAAATCATGTCTCAATCCCACATAGTCTCTCTCTGTGTGCCTTCAAATTGCATCTCAACTTATGGCAACCCCATGAAGTTCATAGGGTTTTCTTAGCAAGGAATGCTCAGAGGTGGTTTGTAATGCCACCTTCTAAAATATAGTCCACACACCTGATATTTCTTAGTGGCCCCCAGCTCAGTTTTCATTCTTTCTGCCAATGGCTTAGAGAATCATGGAGGTGCCCTAAAGCCCATCTAGTCCAGCCCCCACTCTATCAGTGTAAGAATCCAAAGATGAAATCTCCTTGACTGGAGGCCACCCAACATCCATTCAAATGAATGAATGAAGACTTGACTACCTTCTGAGGTGGTTCATCGCACCATGAAGCAGCTCTTACCTTCAGGAAGTTCTTCCTGATGTCTCCTTGGAATCTTCTTTGTTATTTGAATCCACTGATTCACATCATGCTCTCTGGAGTAATAGAAAACTCTCCATCTCCAACATGATGTACCTTCAGATATTTAAGATGGCTATCTTGTCACCTCTCCGTCTTCCCTTCTCCAGGCTAAACATCCCCAGCTACGATGTAAAGTCGAAGGCTTTCACAGCCAGAATCCATAGGGCGTTGTGGGTTTTCTGGGCTTTGAGGTCGTATTCTATTAATATTTTCTCCTTACTAGTATTTCTGGTATTTCTACTTTCTCCTTTTTAGTATTTTCTGCCCAGCTACCTCAGTCATTTCTCCTAAGGCTTGATTTCCAGATCTTTCATCGTCTTGTTCACTCTCCTCTGGACATGTTCCAACTTGTCAATCTCCTTCTTGAACTGCGGTACCCAGAACTAGACACAGTTTTCCAGCTCTGGTCTGCTAAAGCCAAACTGAATGGTGCTGTTATTTCTCTTGATCTGGACACTATGCTTCTGTTGATGCAAGATGGAACCGTGTTGGATTTTTTTGCTGCCATATCACGCTATTGATTCGTGTTTAGCTGAGGAGACCCAATTATGCCCACCAGTTTTCCGTGTATAGCAGCAGACAAGTTCTGAAGAACATGGAAGAGGAGTCTCCATGATCTGTTGTGAGTCCATTCCTCTATTGAGGTGCCCTGTCCAACAGTCTCCAAAGTTTGCCCCGGCAATAGAGCAGTGAGATAGGGTGGAGGATCCTGTTGGTGTACCGTCCACCCCACGGCCAGAAGTGCTGCAAGTGATCTCAGAAGGGGTGTTAATCTCCCCAAAACTTATTATGTTGAGAGATGCTAACATCCATACTGAGGCATCCTTGTCAGGCCCGGCTCAGGATTTCTTGGCTTCATGGCAACCGTGAGTCTATCTCAGTTAATATCTGGCCCAACATGTGTAGCAGGCCATAGCCTTGATCTGGTTTTTGCTGGTCAGGATAACGGTGATCTCGGGGTAGGGGTGTCTGAAAAAAACCCATTGTCGTGGACAGACTACTATCTGATAGAGTTTGGATTTGCTGGGACTCCTAACCTCTGTTAAAACGGTCTGTCCCCAGAGACTAATGAAATCCAAAGGGTTCCTGCATGCTCAGGGTGGTTTTCCAGCTGCTAGAGTTTGTGATTTTGTTGACTCCTTGATCTGTGAAAGAGGGAGATGACCTGGGAAACTGACCCAGTTGCTCCGAAGCATCCTTTACCTGGGAGCAATGCACGGGCCCCTTGGTTCTCTGAGGAGTTCAGGGCAATGAAGCACCTGGGTAGGTGACTAAAGTGACAGTGAAGAAAGACTCAGGATGAATCCAGCTGAGTGTGGGTTAAAGCCCATTTTAGAACCTACTTTGCAGCAGTGAGGGCAGCAAAGAATAATTTCTGACTGTGTGTGTGTGTGTGTGTGTGTGTTTGCTAGAACGTAACTGTAAAACTCAAAAATAATTTTTATGTGATTGTTATGAAAGCTGTGGTCAGGGTGTTATTGTCACTCTATGCCAGGGTTTGACTTGAACCACTGTCCTTGCAAATGTATATGAATAACTTTGCCCTCAGTCCTGTGGGTGCACTGTGGTGGTGTAAAAGACATTGCACAAGTGGTTACACATTCTCAGTGACGGTGTAAGTCCAGCCGCTTAGACATCTAGTCATCCCACAGTGACAAAGGCAGCTGTCTAACATCTGACTTTGTGGATAAGAAGAGGATCAGCGGTTGCTCTACCAGTGAGCTCACTTGGGCCATTTCTGCACTAGACTGTTATAGTGCTATTATTCCACTTTCAACATCCTACAGAATCCTGGGGTTTGCAGTTTAGGGAGCTGGCTAGCTGGCCCCTCTCTAAATTGCAAACCCCAGGATCCCATAGGACAGTGGTTCTCAACCTGTGGGTCCCCAGATGTTTGTGGACTTCAGCTCCCAGAAGCCCTGAGCATTGAACATAGTGGCTGGGGCTTCTGGGAGCTGAAGTCCACAAACATCTGGGGACCCACAGGTTGAGAACCACTGCCATAGGATGTTGAAAGTGGAATAATAGCCCTGTAACAGTCTAGTGTGGAAATGGCCTTGGTTGCTCCACTCGGAGATCAGGCATAACAATACAGGTGTATATTTGTGCTGTGCTCAAAGTGTGTAGATTCTTGGCTTTTGCCAAGTCAGTGCTCATTGTTTACAATGCATTCTAACTGCAAATTCCTGTGGGTGTGTGTATAGGTATTTTCACCTGTGTTTCCACATTCCTCAGGGTGATGATGTGGTCTTCCTAGAATGGATAGGGAATGTGCAGGTCTCTGGATGTTGCTGGATTGCAATGCCCATTGTCCCTGAACACTGGCCTTGCTTTCTACAACTGATTGCCATTACAGTTCCATTGCTGGAAAGCCAGACGTTCCCTCTGTTGCGTGCCATGCTCGAGTCTGAAGAGAGGTTTCCCAGATAAGGCAGTAAATATTTGCTTTGGAATGCTTGGAAACATTAAAATTCCAAGAGCCACAAAATCATACAGTTAAAAAAAAACACCTTTTCATAATTACTGACAGGGAGCTAGCTTTGTTAGCTAGTTGCACAACCATAAAATCTTAGAAGAGACCACAGGGGTTATCCAGTCCAACCACCTGTACCATGCAGGAGGACACAATCAAAGCGCTCGCTTTAACAGATGCCCATCTAGTTTAAAAACTTCCAAAGAAGGAGATGCCACCAAATTCCATTGAGGCAGCCGCGTATTCCATTGTTGAACAGTTCTTACCAGCAGGAGGTTCTTCCTAAGGTTCAGGTGGAATTTCCTTGTTAAAGGGCTGCGACTTGTAAGTCCTTCACTGTATATCCAGGAAGTCTGAAATGTCCTGGAACTGGTTTTTGGGTATTGCTATTTCTAATGTCAGATTTGTGTCCATTTTATCCTGTTGCATAGAGACTATCCTGTAGAGCGGCATAGGATGGCATACATCCCATTGGAGGAAGAGCAGGTAAATGCACCTCTGATGTTGTGGGTGATGTAATAATTGCTTCCAGAGTAGATGTGGGGACAGACTTGGGCATCTGGGTTTGCAGCAAGGTCTTACCCTGTCTTACCATCCATGTTACGTATCCTGTTGTAAGAAGTTGTTTAAGATTTGGAAGCCGATAAAACTCCCAGAGTTTTTGAGAAGGGTGTGTTATTCTCCAGAATTGGTTGTAGTTCATTGATGATGCATTTGGACGGTCCCACCTGGGGACTGTAGGTGACCACTAGGGGCATTCTGTTATTTTGTGGTTTTGGACTGTCTTGCAGTAGATTGTTCCTGGGTATTAATCTTGCCTTGTTGATTTGTTTCTTCACCTCCTTCGGTGAGTATGCTAGTTTGAGTTTTCAATAGAATGAGTTTTCAATAGAATGTGGTTTTTAGAAGTCCATTGTGTGGTTGCATGGTGGTGTGAAGAGAGTGAATTTGTTGTGTGGATTGTTCCTGGCGTAGGCTGATGGTAGGGCAGAAGTTGTAGAAGTTCTTGAAATGCTGGTGGGACTTCTCAAGAGCTTGGAAAAGCTCCTCTCGGGAGCTACGCCTCACTGAATCTTTTATACTAAACTGGGGGATTCTAGGAGGGATCTTCTCCAAAATAAAATTTCAACTGGGAATGGTGCTATTAAGTTTCGATGTGAATTGGACTTTCATTCTTTATCCAACTTCAGAGCAGGCAAACAATGGTCCTGGGAATACCTGGGGGCCCCAAAGATATCTACAGATCTCCACCCCTCCAGAACACCCATTTCCTGGCCGTGAGCGGGATGAACTGCCTCTTCTTGAAACCAGCAAAACCACAATTTAATTTTTAAACAAGTTTCAGGACCTCTCTGCACTGTTTCACGTTGAAATATACCCATTTTTCTAAACCAGATGTGGACATCTCACCATTGCTGGCTTGGTTTTGCTTTCCCCAATTTCTAGACATTTTTAGAAGTTCACACAGCCCTCTCCCAGCCCCTGAAAGGTCCCAGACACAGAAAATGGACCCTGGATCCAGCGATGTAGACTCAAATTGATTGGCTTGGGCTCAAGTTGGATTTAAGTCACTTAAGACTTGATTTGGGCTCAACTCGGCAATAAACGATGCACTGGCTCGACTGGAGACTTGTATATTTTTAGTGACTGACTTGGTCTGCTAACACAACACATTCATCCAGAAACCTTAGGACTTTGAACAAGGCTTCCATCCCTTTTTGCCTACTGGTCGTGTGATAAACTGCCTCAAGCCCAAAGTGCGGGCACGTTTCTCAGAGGGAAAAAGCAAATGGGCTAGGCGGTGGGCTTGAGGTCTGCTCAGCAGCCTGTCCCCGCTGCAAATTGGGGAAGCCTTCTAAAACATTTCCTAAAAGCAGAAGACAAGCCTCGCCTACAGTGCAGGGTGCATTTCTCAGAGGGGAACAGCAAATGTGTTAGGCAACGGGCTTGAGGAGGAAGGATCCTTCTTTCTAAAGCAGGGGGGTCAAACTCAATTTCATCCTGGGCTGCATCAACATTATGGTTGCCCTCAAAGGGCCAGTTGTATCTGTAATTGTATCTCTTTCTTCCCCTCCAGCCCCTCTCTGTGCCTCTCTCAGCCCCCAAGACCCTCTCTGTGCCTCTTTCTGCTCCCCCTCCCTTGTGGCTCTTTCTGCTCCCCTGCCCCTCTGTGTACCTGGTGAGCCCGATCCTCATATTTTTGGCCCCTGGCTGCCAGTATTCTGAAAAAGAGCCCAGCAGTCAGCATTTGCCATCTACTTCTATTTCTGACTGCTCCTCTGTCCCACTCTCATGAATCCTGCAGAGCGTTGCCATGGTCACCCACAGCAATGCTCTGGCAGTGAGATTTGGACAGAGGAGCAGTCAGAAGTAGAAGTAGATTGCGAGTGCTGGCTGCTGGGCCCCTCTTTAGAATGCCAGCATTGGAGGGGGGCACAATGTGGAGATCAAGCTCACCAGGCGGAGGGAGTGCCGCAGCTGCAGGAGAGGTCTGAGGGCCACGTGAAATGGCCCAGTGGGCCGGATTCAGCCAGCGGGCCTTGTGTTTGACACGTGTTCTAAAGCTTTTGGAGCTTCAGTAATGGGAAGTAAGGAAGCTCCTATTTCCCACTTCGAAAAGTCCTCCAGCTTCAGAAATGGGAAGTAAGAAGGATCCTGTTCCCCACTTCTGAAGGTGCATACTCTTTTACACCTGTTGGCACCAAAGCCGCCAGCCTTGGGAAGGAGGAGCAAGGCAGATCCTATTCCCCACTTCCGAAGCTGCAGATGGCAAAATTGCAAACGTGGAGGGCCAACTCCACTTAAATTGTTAAAACTGACTTTACTTGACTCTGTCCTGAAATTCTGGAATATAGGTTGGGGTATAAAGTTGGCTCCCAGACTTGAGACTTGACTTGAAAGTATCTTCAGGGACTTGGGATTGAAGGTACAGAGACTTGACTGGAGACTTAGAGTAAAAGACTTATTGTAAATACGTCACTGTTCAGATCCACCATAGTTGCCCAGCCCTGGATTCAACACTCTGTATTTATGCATTGCCTAATTCAGAAGTGTGTGTGTGTGTGTGTGTGTGTGTGTTACCCAGGCTTTTGTTAGAGCTTAACCTAAGAACTTGGTGTCCCTCTGAGGCTGGAGCTTAACTGTGCTTTGTGGACCACTCAGAAATATTTCTTCATTTATTACTTTATTTCATTATAACCTGCCTTCCTCTCAGGGTTGGGACACAAGGTTGAATGGCTGGTTGCCTGAACAGAAGGTTTGTTGAGATGGAAAGTAGGAAGGCCAGCTAGCCATGGGGTTGCGGCGGACAGCTTAAGGGACTGATGATGTTATTTGCCATCAAATCAGCTTCAGTTTATGGAAACCTCCAAAATCCCCAATCATCTCAGATCTTGCAAACCTTCTTTGTGCTTTCTTTGAATCAATTCACCTGTAATACTCTCTTCCTCTTTTCCTACTGCCTTTGACTTTCCCCAGATATTCCATATCGTTGCAGTTATCTGTCATAAAATCAACTTCAACTTCTGGCAACCCTATAACCAAGAACTGCACTCGGGTCCCGTAAACTCAGAACTGCGGCTTCTTTGATTGAATAAACCCGTCTGCAATGTGGTCTTCCCTTTTTGTTCCCTAGTGCCTTTCCCTTCACTGAGCGTTGCCATCTTCTCACGCTGTTTTACGATGCGTCCAAAGCACAACAGCCTCAGTTTAGACACTTTGGCTTCTAGGGCAAGTTCAGGCTTATTTTGCTCTTGGATCCATTAATTTGTCTTTTTGGTAGTCCATGGCATCGCAGAATTCTCCTCCAACACGACATTTCAAATGAGTTAGTTTTCACCTTGTCAGTTGTCTTCACTGTCCATCTTTCACAACCCTAGATAGAAATGAGAAATGTTTTGGCATGGAAGATTCTGGCCATTTCCGCACTAGACTGTTGTAGTGCTATTATTCCACTTTCAACATCCTATGGAATCCTGGGGTTTGCAGTTTAGGGAGGGGCCGGCCGGCCCCTCCCGAAACTGCAAACCCCAGGATTCCATAGGACGTTGAAAGTGGAATAATAGCACTACAACAGTCTAGTGCGGAAATGGCCTCTAACTCTGGTATTCATGATATATCTTAGGAACTTAAGGTACAGGAGCAGGAAAACACGGCCAGCAACTTCTCACCCAAATTAAATTTGCAGAAGGTGTCTGTGATACAACAGCCTGATGTCAGGGACGGCCCCGCTCTACGTTCCATCATGTGGTCACACTCGTGGAACCAGAACTGGAGGCTTTTGAGTCATCCGGGGAGATTAGAGTCATCTCTGAAGGCTTTTTTTATTTTTTATCTTTTTTAAGTGTGCGATGCATTGTTTGCAACGTCACACGGAGAGGGAAGAGGAACCGCGTTGGGTTAGATGAAGCGAAGATTCAGGAAGGAACAGCAACGCTGTTACTGACCACGGTAAGATTTTATTTTCTAGATCCAATGCTTTTCCAGGAAGAGTGTTGCCCGTGTTCCTGAAGTTGTATATTGGAGCTCAGTCAGGAGGTGTTTTCACCATGGAAGTCGTGGTTAGGGGAAAGGGTTTCTATCTGCAGAACGCAGAGCTTTAAAGAATTCCCTGTCATGGACTGCAGCTCCCATAATCCCCTTGGTCAATAAGGCCACTGGGTGTATGACACATCTGGGGACAGCACAACTTCCAAAAGTTGGGAGTGGGATTTCTGTAACTTCTGTGGCCCTTTCCCTCTTCCCATGACCAGAATGAGTTGTGCAAAATAAGCAAAAACGTGTACATCTCTTTCCTTGGCACCGTTCATTTACAGCAGCGGTTCTTAACCTTTTTTTTTTTAACCGCAGGCCCCCTTTAAATATCTGTGGACCACCAAGACTAAACTCAAGTTTTAAAACACCAAAGTGCATCAAATATTGATTTAAATTTGCTCATCGGTGGTCTTCAGGTTTGGAGAGAAGGGAGAAATAAGCAAACACATCCAATCTTATTATAATTTTTTTTTTTTATCGGAATGATTCAGTGCAAATTTTTACTGAAATCCCACAAATCCGACTCAGGTGGGATTTCAAGGAGAGCTGGGACATTTCTTTGAGCAATGAAGTAGGAAGCAGCGTTCCCGAAAGCTCACAGATCAGCTTAAAGGGCGTTCGCCTGGCTTTGCAGCTTAACTTTCAGTGCACTAGCTTTGGGGTATTTTTCCTCTGCGGGTTCTATGTTTTTGACTTTTAAGTCTACTGCTGCATCTACAATCATGCTTGCGGCAATGCTGAGCATGAGGCTAGGCTCCTATCTGCCTTCGTTTTATACTTTTTGCTTTGTTTATATTCTGCTTAATATCATGGCTTCTTCAAAAATCCCTTGGAAGGTTGCAGATTTATTTAAATCTGCAACCTTCCAAGGGTGCATTCCCCAGGTTCGGTTTGGTTTTTGTTCTTTGCAGTGTCGCCAACCGCGATAAAGCCCCTATCCAGTGACAGGGAGGGCCTGAAAGCTATCTTGTCCTAGAATCACAGAAACCTAGAACCATAGAGTTGGTGGCCACAGGTGGTCCCAAAGCCACATTTCACCCATAGCTGATTTAAGCAGTGAGCCCCAGACACATACAAGTCAAAGAATCATCGTGTTGGAAGGGTCATCCAAGGGCCATCCAGTCCAGCCCCATTCTGACACCCATGAAGACACAATCAAAGCACTCCTGACAAATGGCTATCCAGCCTTTGTTTCAAAAACCTCCAAAGAAGGGAGACTTAACCACACTCCCAGGCAGCTGCATATTCCATTGTTGAACTGCTCTTACTGTCGGGAAGTTCTTCCTAATGTTCAGGTGGAATCTCTTTTCCTGCAGTTTGAATCCATTGTTCCGTGTCCTAGTCTTTAGAGCAGCAGAAAACAAGCTTGCTCCACCCTTAATATGACATCCCTTCAAATATTTAAACATGTCTATCATGTCCCCTCTTAACCTTCTCTTCTCCCAGCTTAGCATTCTTAAGTCCCTAAGCCGCTCCTCATAAGGCTTCATGGTTTCCAGGCCTTCAGCCATTTTGATCACCCTCCTCTGGACACATTCCAGCTGGCCCATATCCTTCCTCAACTGTAGTACCCAGAACTGGACACAGGGTTCCTCCAAGCAAGGTCTGTCCAAAGCAGAATAGAGTGGTACCATCACTTCCCTTGACCTAGACACTCTACTCTTGTTGATGCAGCCCAGAATCGCATTGGCTTTTTTAGCTGCCGCATCACACTGCTGACTCCTGTTCAGCTTGTGGTCTGCTAAGACTCCTAGATCCCTTTCACATGTGCTGTGGTCAAGCCAGGTGTCACCTGTCCTACATCTGTGCATTTCATTTTTCTTCTGCCCAGGTATAGCCCCTCATATTTCTCCCTGTTAAAATTAATTTTGTTAGTTAGTTGTGGCCTCGCTCTCTAATCTGTTCAGATCATTTTGAATCCTGATGCTGTCCTCTGGAGTATTAGCTACCCTTCCTAACTTGGTGTCATCTGCAAATTAGATATCCGTGGTGCCATTCCTCTTCCAAATTGTGCTTGCCTGTTCTTGGGGTTTGTGTTGTGCCTTCTGACCTCTCCCACTCCCCTTTGCCTTTCAGGTCAGGGGTCCCTCCCATCACTGGCAACGCTATGAGCTCTCACCCCCGCCGGATCCGCCTGAAGCCCTGGCTGGTGGCCCAGGTGAACAGCGGCCAGTACCCGGGCCTCCGCTGGGTGGACGCTGAACGGAAATGTTTCTGCATCCCGTGGCGCCATGCCACCCGGCACATCCCCAGTCAGGACGACGAGAACACCATTTTCAAGGTGACGAAGGCATGGGTTTGCAGCTTCGGGGTGGATATGTTGTCAAGTGGCTCCTCATTCTACGGATTCATTTCATCTATATATTTTAGCTGTTTTTGCCTGATGTGTTTTTAGCCATCTGAGCTCTTATCTAGATCTGTTTCAATTTTGGTAAGGAGCCCCGGGGATTGGGGAAAATGTGGGATACTGATATTACGATAGAATAATTACGTCAGGCAGCCTGTTACAGAATTATAAGATTTCAGGCTAGATTGATAATCTTGTAATGACTGATGATTATGTTTATGTCAGTTAACAACAAAATGTGACCCCTCAAAACCTACATCAGTCAGCCTGGCAGCACCCCAAATGAAAAGTTTCTTTAAAAAAAAAATTTTTTTTAATTTTAAAAAAGTACATTAAGAATTACAGAGATTGGAGGGGGGGAAGATAAAAATTGAAATACAATACAATAAAACTTTAAAAGTGCCAAACCAGAATAAAAAAGAGAAGAAAAGAAGAAGAAGAGAAAAAGTTACTTCCAATCATCCTTTCAACAGTTATATACACATGCAGTTATTCTTACCTCTCTCTCTCCAAGTTCTTTTGAATTTCTTCCTTCTATTTCTAATCATCAAAACCAAAAGCTGTCAAGTCAGGAGTTTGGGTTTTTTACAATAAGGGGTTTCCAGTCCGTAATAAATGTCACTAATAACTTTTCTCTAATCAAACCAGACAGTTTGCCAAGCAAAAGGTTTCCAATCCACTGCATATTGGAGCACTGAGAAATGATGTCTGCAGTGCTCTTCTAGTTGTGGGACACACCGAGATAAAGGGGGGGGTCTTTCCAGCCTCCTGTTCTCCACATTTTCAGGAGAGTGCTGCAGATATCATATCCCACCACCCCATCTACAGCACCTCATAAACTCTCTGGATTGAGGCCCTGCCAGGCTGACAAGGTAGGGTTTTTTTTGGAGGGGTGGCGGCATCATCAGACGTAGCTGGGATGATGTATCTGCATCGTTGTAGTTGCATCCGACAATGCAGGATCTTGACCAATAATCATCTCAATCATTTGAGTGGAGGATGAAGAGGAGAGATTTGCAAAGTTTGGGGGCAGGATTCTTTCTGGACTACAAATCCCAGAATCCCTGAGCCTTCATGGCTAGTGCAGTAGTTTTGTCTTGGTCATCTCGGCTGGGGGATTTTGGAAGTTGCAGTAATTTTGTTTTTCTCCAAATCTCTGGAAGAAACCTATTTTGAATCACCTTGTGAGCCCCGAGATGGTAGAAGGACAATGTAAATATCAATGCTTTAAAACAGGCAATAATCCTATCACTAAGGGGTGGGCAACATCTACCCACGACCTTTTGGGGTGCACATAGACTGTGACAAAAATGCCAAAGAACAAAACAAAGAGCCAGGAAAGAGTGGAACTCCGCTTCTCTTTTTGCAAAGATTGGCTTCTTTTAACGCTAGATCTCTCCAAAATATTAAAAAGCAATTGGCTCTACCCTCTGCACCCCCCAAGTCTTGGGCAGAAAATAGGTACTTTGGGGAATCTGTCACAAAGATGGTTTCAAAATGGGGTAAATATATCCACTAGCAGAGTTACGCTGCACAGTCATTATTCTGAATATCACTGTAATGCAGTATATGAGAAACAGTGAATATGCATGGTTGTAACTTCCTTACTTACTGTACAGCACATGGAAGCAATGTGCAGTGACACACTCTTTCGATGCATTCTTTTCCATCTGCCACTTTTTCACATATGGAATACTGGACCCATCACCATCAGCTGGATATGTCCATTTCCCATTATCCAAAAAAGTCACTCCAATGTGTGATCTAATGTAGGCCTGTGTATATCACCAAGAGTATGCTGTCCTGAATGGATAAAGATCTGGAAAAGAGCCCTTTGAAGGGCACATGTGGCCCGAGAGCCACGTTTTACCCATAGCTGATGTAATCAGCATCAAACCAAAGAACCCTAGAGCTGGAAGAGACTCCAAGGGCCATTGAGTCCAATCCCCTTCTGCCATGCAGGAAGAAACAAAGCACTCCTGACAGATGGACATCCGGCCTCTCTTTAAAAACCTCCACAGGAGGAGCCTCCACCACACCCCCAGCCAGCATATTCCACTGTCAAACCACTCTGACTGTCAGGAAGTCCTTCCTAAGGTTTAGATGCGGCAGCCAAGAAAGCCAATGCAATTCTCAGCTGCATCAATAGGAGTCTGGTGTCCAGATCGAAGGAGGTACTGGTACCACTCTACTCTGCTTTGGTTAGACCTCATCTGGAATCCTGTGTCCAGTTCTGGGCACCCCAATTCAAGAAGGACATGGTCAAGCTGGAGCAAGTCCAGAGGAGGGCGACCGAAATGGTGAGGGGCCTGGAAGCCATGCCCTATGAGGATAGACTTAGAGAGCTGGGTGTGTTTAGTCTGCAGAAGAGAAGGTTGAGAGGGGACATGATAGTCATGTTTAAATCTTTGAAGGGATGCCATGTAGAGGAAGGAGAGGGCTTGTTTTCCACTGCTCCAGAGACCAGGACAAGGAGCAATGGATTCAAGCTGCAGGAAAAGAGATTCCACCTGAACCACAGGAAGAACTTCCTGACGGTCAGGGCTGTCCGGCAGGGGAACATGCTGCCTCGGAGTGTGGTGGAGTCTCCTTCTGTGGAGGTTTTTAAGCAGAGGCTGGATGGCCATCTCTCGGGAGTGCTTTGAGGGTGTTCCTGCATGGCAGGAGGTTGGACTGCATGGCCCCTGGGATCTCTTCCAACTCTACATTTCTATGATTCTATGATGGAATCTCCTTTCCTGCAGCTTGAATCCATTGTTCCATGTCCTAGTCTCTGGGGCAGCGGAAATCAAGCCCGCTCCCTCCTCAACATGACATCCTTTCACATATTTAAACATGGATCTCATGTCCCCTCTTAACCTCCTCTTCTGCAGAATAAACATCCCCAGCTCCCTAAGCCGTTCCCCAGAGGGCTTCATGGCTTCCAGACCCTTCACCATTTTGGTTGCCCTCCTGCGATTACCTTCCAGTTTGTCCATATCCTTCTTGAATTGTGGTGCCCAGAACTGGGCACTGTGGTCCAGCTGAGGTCTGACCAAAGCAGAATAGAGTGGTACTGTTACCTCCCTCAACCTAGATACCTATTGATACAGCCTGGAATCTCCTTGGCTCTTTTAGCTGCTGCCACATGCCGCTGTTGACTCATTGACTCACACTGTGTTTTGTATTTGCAGGCCTGGGCCAAAGAGACAGGCAAGTACAACGAAGGGATGGATGAGCCGGATCCTGCCAAGTGGAAGGCCAACCTGCGCTGTGCCCTGAACAAGAGCCGTGAGTTCAACCTGATCTACGACGGGACCAAGGACACCCCGATGCAGCCCTACAAGATCTACGAGGTTTGCGACGTGCCGCAGCCCAACGGAGGTACCAGCTGGCCTGTGTGGCCGTGTGCCAACTTTATCTGATGCTCCCCTAAAAGGCAGCTTCTCTCCACTTTTCCCCAGTGTGGGAAGGCAAACTACAATGCAAAGCCAACAGGCTGTTTTCTAGCCTGAAGCAGACAAAGGTTTGGCAAGGCTGGATTATCAGTGGTGCAGTTGGAACCGATGCTCCAGGGCCCACAGTGGCTAGGGAACCCATGCTGCCAGTACCACCACCGTTCATAGAATTGTAGAGTTGGAAGGGGCTGCAAGGGCCGTCTAGTCCAACTCCCAGCCATGCAGTAAAGTACTCCTGAGAAATGTCCACCCAACCTCCACTGAAAGTCTTCAAAGAAGAATCCCTCACTTTTTAAGGCAGCCTCTTCCACAGTCAAACTTCTCAGGACGTTCCTCTTGGGCCGCTTCCCACTAGCCTGTTATAGCACGATGATTCCGCTTTCTACATCCTCTGGAATCCTGGGGTTTGCAGTTTCGGGAGGGGCCAGCTGGCCCCTCCCGAAACTGCAAACCCCAGGATTCCAGAGGATGTTGAAAGTGGGATCATCCCGCTATAACAGGCTAGTGCGGAAATGGCCAAGGTTTAGGTGGAATCTCTTTGTCTAAAGTTGGAAGCCATTGGTTAATGTTTTGGAGCAGCAGAAAACAAGTTCACTCCATCTTCTACATGACCTCTCTTCAGATGTTTAAGATAGGATATTGCCTGTACTGTCTCTCCATCTTCTCTCCTCTAGACTAAATATACCCAGCTCCTTGAGTTGCTCCTCAGAATACTTAGTTTCTGGACCTGTGGCCGTCTTGGTTGCTCTCCTCTAGTCAAACACAGCTTCTCAGTATTCTTCTTAAACTGTGGTACCCCGACATTTAACACATTTTAGTGAGCATTCTTACCTTCCCCAAGTAAGAGTAGAGGAAATGGCTCTAATGAAGAGAGATGGACAGTTTCAGCATGAAAATTGAAAATGGAATAAAACAACCAGGTCAGATATGTTTTGTAGAATCATAAAAACTGTAGAATCCTGGAGTTGGAAGAGACTGCAAGAGCCATCGAATCCAACCCCATTCTGCTATTTAGGAAGATACCATCAAAGCCCTCCCTTTGAGAGATGGCCATCCAGCCTCTGTTTGAAAACCTCCGAAGAAGGAAGAGATTCCACCGCACTCCCAGGCAGCAGCATATTCCAGGGTCCAACTGCTCTTACCATGAGGAAGTTCTTCCTAATGTTTAGGTGGAATTTCTTTTCCTGAATTTGAAGCCATATCATTGAAGCCTGAAGTCTGAAATCTTACATAAGTAAACCAAACATTTCAGACTGTTTGAAAGGCTTCTTCCAAAATGAATCCAAGCATGAGTTTTTCTTTCACCACTTTGCTTATGATTTCCATCTTGGTGGCCAAAAGAATAGGCCTCTGTGTGTGTGTGTGTGTGTGTGTTTTATTTGTTTAACAGGCTGGGGGTAGCTGGCAGGGCAGGTTTATCTGCTTGCTCTCGTCTTTGTTTGGCTGTTCGCTCGTGCTCTGTAAGGGATTCTGGCGGCAACTGCTGTTTATTTCGGCTGTTGTAGGCAGGCACACACAGCTAAAGTAGGGTCTGGTGGAGCAGAATCTCCTCTTGCTCAACTCACACTTTATCGTGTTGCTTATTGGAGACACGCCACTGCAACTCGACAATGAAAGTCTGTCTCCCTCTAGGCCTTCTTCGCAATGCTGGTGCTGACTCCTCACTAGACAGAGGACGAGGAGGAAAGGGATGGGCAGGCGTAAAAAGCTTTTGTATAAAGGAGGTTCACTGTCAATGGTTTTCTTAACCGGAACATGCCTCTGTGTGTGTGTGTGTGTGTTCATGTTCGTCGGTCCATCCATCCATCTATTCTTTTTCCTTTTCAGAGTCCTTTGCTGGAGATGAGCAAGCTGGCTGTGAAGATGAGGAAGAGGTGAGAAACAGCTGATGTTGTTTATTCCTTGGGTAAGGTCCCAGGCGTGGTGTCCCCTTTGCTTAACTAAGGCTGGTAAATCACAATTACCCCAAGAGATCAGTGTCTGAGAGCCAGCATGGGGTACTGGTTTGAACATTGGCCAATGACCCTGGAGACTGGATTCGATTCCCTGCTCGGCCATGTAAACCCACTGGGTGACCTTGGATGCGTCTCAGCCCCAGAAAACCCCATAATAGGGCTACCCGAAGTTGGAAACTGCTTGAAGGCACACAACAGCAGCATCTTTGGCTTGGATTTATGACATGAAGCTGTTCCCCTTCTGTTTTTCTTCCAGTGGGAGAACAGGGTTTTTTTCTGTTTGTAAAAAGAACACTTGCTAAATGGTCTCCCCCTGGGAGAACAACAGAAGAGTAATGACCATCATGTGATGAGTTCCAGCCAGAGATGCTATTATCCCAGTGCAGTTGTGATTTACCTGCCTTGTGTGATGAAGCCCTAATAAATTTTTACAGTTTGTAAATCAATGGACTTCTCTCCTCCAAATGGCTATTATGTGCAAGCATCTCTGAAAGGCAGGGAGAACATTTGGCCTCCAAATGTTGTCACATTTGAATTCTTACTATCCTTTATAAGTGGCCAAGTTGGTTGGATATGATGGGGTTTAAAATCCCAAAAGCGTTTCATTCGTGCATTCATATCTAAATCACCTGGTAGCTACCATAACCTGTGAAGACCCTCTGCCCTGATTCTCTAGCAGAGCGTGGAAAAGTTACTATTTTGGACCATAACTCTTACAGTTCTCAAGGCAGCCTGGCCAATGGTTCTGGGAGTTGTAGTCCAAAAACTAATTTTGCCAGCAACCTTTTCCCAAGTAACATCCAGTTAGTGTCTCCAAGAAGTCCACACAAACAGGGTGTAGCCTTCCACAGTTTCAGCACTAAACTGCTTTTACACAAGGAAGCTCCATTCTGTGGTTAGCAGCCCTTGGGAGTATGAAGCTTGCTTTATACCAAGTCAAAACATGGACCTCTCTCGCCCAGCACTCTCCACCCAAACCAGCAACATCGCTCTGAAGTCTCCACCGGGCAACGTTCAGTTTCTCCCTCGCTAACACTGATTCCCTTGATTTGCAGCTGCAGAAGATGATGCCAACACTGAGAATTGCAGGTGGGTTTTGGGACTGCTGGGGAGGTGGAGGGAATAAAGGAGGCAGTTCATAGGGAAGGGAGATGAAGGGGGATCTTGATCCCCCCACTTGCAGTGTGTATTTGCTCTTGTACTAGGGAGCTATTGGTACCACTTTATTCTGCTTTGGTTAGACCTCATCTTGAATACTGCGTCCAATTCTGGGCACCCCAATTCAGGAAGGATGTGGATAAGCTGGAGCAGGTCCAGAGGAGGGCAACCAAAATGGTGAGGGGGCTGGAAGCCATGCCCTATGAGGACAGACTTAGAGAGCTGGGTATGTTTAGTCTGCAGAAGAGAAGGTTGAGAGGGGACGTGATAGCCATGTTTAAATATTTGAAGGGATGTCATGTCGAGGAGGGAGTGGGCTTGTTTTCTCCTGCTCTTGAGGCCAGGACAAGGAGCAATGGATGCAAGCTGCAGGAGGGGAGATTCCGCCTGAACCTCAGGAGGAATTTCCTGACGGTCAGGGCTGTCCGGCAGCGGAACGTGCTGCCACGGAGTGTGGTGGAGTCTCCTTCATTGGAGGTTTTCAAGCGGAGGCTGGATGGCCACTTGTCAGGAGTGCTTTGAGGGTTTTCCTGCATGGCAGGGGGTTGGACTGGATGGCCCCTGGGATCTCTTCCAACTCTACATTTCTATGATTCTATGATTCTACTTTCCCATTGGTCATTCTCTCATTACCTTTGCTAGGCATATCCCCAAATCCTTGCACTGGGTGGGGGAGACTTTACCTCTTTCTCAGAGGGGAGAGTGAAACACGTTCGCGTGTTTGACTTCTGAGGATTTGATTATTCGCAGATTATTTGCTTCTGCTGCCTTTGCTTCCTTACGCCATTTTTAACAGGGACTTGTACATCTTGCCTCCTGTTTGCCGTCTCTCTGAAAGCCTATGAGAGACAGAGGATGTGAGGTGCGGCTTTTAAGTCCCTCTTAAAAACAGTGTAGGAGCTAGATTAACCTATGCTCAACATTGGAAAAAAGATATTAAAATACATTTAAATGAATGGAACTTAAAGGTTATGGATATGATGGAGATGGAAAAATTGACAAATGCATTAAACAATAAATCCATTCAACAATTTGATGGAGAACAGAGCAAAGTAAAAGAGTGGTTACAATTGTACAGCTAATGATAATAATGATATAATTTGATAAAAAAAGGTAAAAATGTATTGACTGGTTAAAAGATAAGTTATGACTGTTATGCCAAAGATTTTATGTACAGTGGACTGGGACTCCTTGTATTGTATTGTACTATATTTTTTGTTTGACTCAGCTGGGCAAAACTGGAGAAGAAAACTTGTTATGGGAGTTGTGAGGGAACATGTAGAAGAAATGTTCCCATTTTATACTTTCTTTTAGAAATTTTAGTAAAAATATGAAAAACAAAACAGTGCAGGGAAGCAGCAGAAGTGGCAGCAGGCATCATCAGCGGCCCGTTTCTGCCTCGTGAAGGAACCCGGCTCTCTCAAGGACAAAACTGGCATTCTTCTCACCGTGATCCTCCTCCTCCAGTGCCAGCCGCTGCTGGGCCAGCTTAGGACGGCTTGCAACCCAATTTCTCATCACTACAAATTGGCGATGTAAACTCGAGCCGAAAGACTCAGACTCAAGTCGGACTTCAGTCGCTTCCGTGACTCGACTTGGCCATAAATGATGCACTGGCTTGAGTCGACTCGAGACTTGTATATTTTTAATGACTGACTTGCTGCCCGCGGTTCGGTTCGCATAACACATTTATCCAGAAGCCTTATGACTTTGAACAACGCCTCCGTCTGTTTGCCTACTCTCTCAAGGCCAAAGTGTGGGCGCATTTCTTAGAGGGAAACAGAAAGCAGGTTAGGCAATGGGCTTGAGGTCTGCTCAGCGGTCTGTCCTTGCTGCCCATCGGAGGAGCCTTCTGAAGCATTTCCTAAAAGCAGAAAACAACACCCGCCCTCAGAGTGCATTTCTCAGAGGGGAACAGCAAATGCGTTAGGCAACGGGCTTGAGGAAGAAGGATCCTTCCTTCTGAAGCTTCGGTAATGGGAAGTGAGATGGGATCCTGTTGCCCGCTGCCAAAGCTGCAGACAGCAAAATTGCAAATGTGGAGAGCCGACTCTGCTTAAATGGTTAAAACTGGATTTATTTCACTCTATCCAGTAATTCTGGAATTTTGGTCAGGATCTAAAGTTGGCTCCCAGACTTGAGACTTGACTTGAAAGTATCTTCAAGGACGTGAGACTTGGAGGAAAAGACTTAAATACATCGCTGCTACAAACCCTCTCCTCATGCCTCCTGCACACCCAAGGAATGAGATGGTGAGAGGGAGGAAGTGTAGGGCCACCAAGCTGCCCCTGATTTGGTTTGGACTCTGGGTGCCTACTGTCCCCACCATGCCTTGGTCCCCTTCTCACAGACACACGCACGCATGCACACATATTTGCAATTTCCCCACTTTTACAGGGGTCCTGTTCCCCTAACCCGAGCAAAATGTGGAGGTACAAACGTACTTTCATAAACTTACTTCTTTACATTATCATTGCCAGTGGTTAGCCAGGGGATTCTGGGTATTGCAGTACACAAAAGGTACTACCTCCAAAGAAGGAGACTCCACCGCACTCCATTGAGGCAGCATATTCCACTCTTGATATATGGAGTGTGCTGGAATCTCCTTCTTTGCAGGTAGTACCTTTTGTGTACTGCATTGAAGCAACGCAATGTAATTCTTTTTCCTATACACACACACACACACACACAATAGACATCTTTTGTATTTTTTCTTGTTTTTTCATTATTGTTATTACTGGTGATTAAAAATATTTTTTTAAAAAAGAAAGAACTTCAGGAAGTTCTTCCTAATGTTTAGATGGAGTCTCTTTTCTTGAAGTTTGAACCATTGCTCCGTGTCCTAGTCTCTGCAGCAGCAGAAAAGAAACTTGCCCCATCTTCTGTAGGACATCCTTCCAACCATGGCTATCACGTCCCCCCTTACACCCAGCTCCCTGAGCCTCTCCTCACAGGGCTCTGTGGTTTCCAGGCCTTTCTTGCGCTCCGTTGTAGTCGGGAGCAGCAAACGTCCTCTGCTCATCCCTGCTGTGCCTGCCTCTTTTCTTTTACAGATCCCGCTCATGGCGTGGAGCCTCTCCCTCCCTACCCGTGGCTGAAGCAAGAGGCCGTGTACCCCAGCACTTGTGGCAACGGACCTTTCCCCACTTGGCGCACCCCGAGGTCCCGGTCGTCCCTCCTCCACCGCCGTCCGTGTGCCCTTTCACCATCGGCAGGGGGCCCGGCGCATCAAACTTCGCAGAGCCTGACAGAAGGATGCCACTGGCGCCCCTGGTCTCCGGAGCCATGGCCGGGGGGGCTGGAGAGCTGGAGCCGTTGCCCCAGGCAGGATTACCCATCGCCAGCGTGGAGCAGTTCATCCCAAACTTGCTGATCAGCCCGCACATGCTGCCCCGTAAGGATCCGTGCCATGATTGGGTTTTTCTCTCTCTTTCTCGCTCCCTCCTTCCCCTCTCACACCTGCACAGGTTGGAGTGAGGAAGTCAAGGCACTAAAAGGACAAAAGGTTTATTTTATTTTGTCTCAACTGGTTTCGTTCGTGTGCCTCCTTTCTCCCAAAGTGGCTTCCAGAAGGAGTCCGTTAAAAAAGGGGAAAACTGAAACAAAAACAGAATCTGCACATAGAGCAATATAAAATCATTCAAAAGACATAGGAAGGTGTCAAAAGATAAACAGAGCATTCCAATAAGCTTAAAAAGCCTGCTTGAACAGAAATGTTTTTGCCTGCCCGTGAAAGGGAAGCAGGGATGGGCCAGCCTAGCCTCCCACGGAAGGGGGTCCCAAAGGATGGGAGCCGCCGTCTCCTGGGATGGGTAGCCGAACCGAGAGAAAGCCCACAGATCCGAAAACTCCGGCGGCTTCGTACGGGGGGATATGGTCCTCATGTAAGATGGCTCTGTGGTTGGGGCTTGGAAGGGAATCTCCAGACACTCACACCCCCTCACCCTCGGTGAGTTTCTTCCTCCCGTGTTATGAAGGTTGGCTCGCTTGCCTCACTTCCCTCAGGTAATGTGTGGGCAAAGTGTGACCCATGGGCCACAGGTGGCCCCAGCTCTCTTTCTGTGGGCCTCTCCCAAGTACTCCAAAAAAAATTTTTTTTGCAAAAAAAAATCTACCATTGAAAATTATCAGCATATCAGCAGCAAAGGGCCAAATGCACAAATGGAGCAATTAATTATCTAGTTAGCTGCAAAGCTCACCTGACTAAGGGACAAACCAGTCAGGAGGTTGCATTGTTTGTTCCTGTAACTTCTCAGCCTTTTCTTAAATATTTGTTTATTGAATTTATGTGCTGCCTTAAGGTGGGATCCAAGGTGACGTCCAAAAGGTTAAAAAAAAACATTAAAAGCATATAAACAATTATAAAATATATCCAAACCAAGTTCGTGCTGTATTTTCTGCCAATACCCAATGCCAGCAGCAGCATTTTATTCCCACCATCAGGTGGGGTTCTTCAGTTAATTTCTTGGTTTAAGAAGCACAGATTTCTTTTTAAGGCCAAGACATATGAGAATGATATGTTTCCTTCTTCTCCTTCAATTTTTTTTTTTTTTTTGGAAATTTTCTGACACCAGTCAAAATAATGATGATGATGGCGGCCAGGATTGTACATCATATTTGTAACTACGTACACGTCGTGATGAACCTAAGGAATTGACTCCCAGAATCTCTTTGGCTCAGAGCAGCTTCCCGAAATTTAAGATGGGTTCCAGGAGAGGGGAGATTTATAATCATAGCAGTAGTACCTCGGTTGTGAATATGCAATATACTGAACCCTTGATTTTTCCTCAAATGGCTGTGCTGCCCTTCTCACGCACGCCTGTCCCCTTTCCTCCTGCAGTGACGGACTTGGAGATCAAGTTCCAGTACCGCGGCCGGTCGGTGGGCTGCCTGACCATCAGCAACCCCCACGGCTGCCGGCTTTTCTACAGCAACCTGGAGCCCACCCAAGAGCAGGTGGAGCTCTTTGGCCCCGTGACGCTGGAGCAGGTCCGCTTCCCCAGCACCGAGGCGGTGCCCAACGAGAAGCAGCGCTTCTACACCCACCAGCTGCTGGACGTCCTGGATCGGGGCCTCATCCTGGAGCTGCAGGGGCAGGACATCTACGCCATCCGGCTGTGCCAGTGCAAAGTCTTCTGGACGGGGCCCTGCGCCGGGGAGCTGGCGGGGCCCAACCCCATCGAGCGGGAGAAGAAGATCAAACTCTTCAGCCTGGAGAGTTTCCTTAATGGTAAGCAGGCAGCAGGGCAGCAAACGACAGCTGTTCTGGGCGGCATCAATAGGCGCATAGTGCCTAAGGCAAGGGAAAGGATGGTACCGTTCTATTCTGCTGTGGTCAGATGCCGCCTGAAATACTGCGTCCGGTTCTGGGCACCAAAAGTCAAGAAGGATATTGACAAGCTGGAACGTGTCCAGAGGAGGCAACCAAAATAGCAAAAGGCCTGGGAACCATGAAGCCCTCTGAGGATCAGCTTAGAGAGCTTGGGATGTTAAGCATGAAGAAGAGAGTCATAGAATCATAGAAATGTAGAGTTGGAAGAGACCACACGGGCCATCCAGTCCAACCCCCTACCATGCAGGAAGGTTAAGAGGAGACATGATGGCTATGTTTAAATATTTGAAGGGATTTCATATGAAGGATGGAACCAGCCTGTTTTTTGCTGCTCTAGAAACTAGGATATGGAGCAATGGCTTCAAACTCCAGGAAAATAGATTCCACCTGAACATGTGGAAGACCTTCCCGATGGCAAGAGCAGTTCAGCAGTGGAATCCGCTGCTGCCTCAACGGAGTGTGGGGGTCTCCTCCTTTGGGGGGTTTTAAGCAGAGGCTAGATGGCCATCTGCCAGAGTTCTTAGATTATGTCTTCCTGCATGCCAGAAGGGGGTCGGACTAGATGTCCTACCCTATAATTGTGTGACCCAGTAGGTGCTCTGTATTCCCCTAGAGGCTTATGACAGTTCTTACACACTAAAGTCTAGTTACTAGACTGTTAACAATATTTTGATGCCCCTTTAACTGCCATGGCTGTATCCCATGGAAACTTGGGATTGGCAGTTTGGTGAGGTCCTTAGAGAGCTCAGCTAGAGAGCTCCCCCCAAACTATAGATCTCAGGATTCTCTAATGTGCAGACAGTTTGATATTTTAATAGGTAGCTTAATCATCTTTTAACTTTTATATTTTGTGAATTTTAACAATGTGGGGTTCTTTATCTGTTTTAAGTACCCTGGCATCCCAAACTGGGGAAAAGTCAGGATATTGAAAATAATAACAACAGCTGGAATCTAATATCAACATCTACATTACGAAACTTTTGTGTACTTAGCTATGTAGCAGATACTGAATTGCAAAGGTGTGTATTGGGCAAAATTGCCCAGTGAGCACTGGTGCCCAGTACACATCAGTCCAGTTGTGCATCAGTCACTTCACCAGCTCTGCTACCTAATAACCTAAGAGCAGCTCCAGTAGATGTTACACAACTGCCCAGTTCTAATTCCTACAGACATAAGTCCACTTACAAAGAAGCAACTTCCATACAGGATTCCCGCCAATAAAACTACTGCAGCCATAGCTGTTAAAGTGGGATGAAAGTACAACGAGTCAGTGCTACTCAAAGGAGTAGTCTTTGGGCTGGTCCCGGTCCCTGAGCCATTGGCTGCCAGTGCCTGGAGAGTTTCACAGAATTCTGGAGCTGGAAGAAGCTCCAAGGGCCCTCCAGTCCAACCACCTTGTGCCATGCAGGAAGACACAATCCAAGCTCTCCCCAGCTTCTATTTAAATACCTCCAGAGAAGGAGACCCCACCACACTGTGAAGCACCAGCATATTCCACTGCCAAACTGCTCTTAACTAAGGTTCAAGTGGAATCTCTTTTCCCGTAGTCTGAAGCCATTGCTCCATGTCCTAGTCTCTGGAGCAGCAGAAAACAAGCTTGGCCCATCTTCTATACAAAATCCCTTCGAATATGGCTACCATGTCACCTCTTAAATGTCTTTTCTCCAGACCAAACATGCCCAGTTCCATAAGCTCCTTTTCATAGGGCTTCATGCTTTCCAGAAAAGAAAGGAGTTGTAGCCAAAAAGCATAACTATGTGCCAGTTCCTGGGATATTGGGGAGAAGCCCTTGGCAGTCCCCCTGCACCAGAGATGCGGAGGAGCACTGGTCTGGATACGCCCAAGATCTTGTTCCTATCAGGGAAGAGCAGGGGAGCAGAGAAGGCAGGAGTCCCACAAGGGAAGGAGGAGTCAACACGGGCAGGAATGGTGAGAACTAATTGCTTGCAGAGGGAGGGAAAATTATTTTTCCCATCCAACATGACTGAAACATCCTTCCTTACAAAGACTCAGGAGCACAACATATATTTAGAAGCCCCCGGCAATGCCTTCAGGGTTGCTTACTCCCAAGTAAATGTGCGTAGGAAGGGTGATGATGATTTTGATTTATATCTCACCTTTTCCCCAGTCTGGGATTCAACGTGGCTTCCTACAGTTAAAACAAAACACAGGCCATTTCCACTGTAGACTGTTAGAGTGCTATGATTCCACTTTCAGCCTCCTCTGGAATCCTGGGGTTTGCAGTTTCGGGAGGGGCCGGCCGGCCCCTCCCGAAACTGCAAACCCCAGGATTCCAGAGGAGGCTGAAAGTGGAATCATAGCACTCTAACAGTCTACAGTGGAAATGGCCGTAGTTAAAAATTCCCAGTATACAAAATTTAAAGGGCAATTAAACTGTCCTAAAATCGGAACCAGTTAAAATCCTAAAGATTGCACATGGGTCTCAGTGGCCGTCTGTTCTCTTGGGTTTCCTCTTCTCCTCTCCACTGCCCTGCATTCTGGGTCTCTGACCTCAGCCATCTCCCTCCCTCCGTATCTGCAGTCACATCCTGGCCCCTCATTTTCAAAGCTATTCTTTTCCTTCAGGCCTCATCATGTTCCAGAAAGGGCAAACCACCACACCTCCACCCTACGAGATTTTCTTCTGTTTCGGAGAGGAGTGGCCGGACCAGAAGCCCAAGGAGAAAAAGCTAATCACAGTCCAGGTCGGTGGGCAAGGGGGCCCTTTGGGGTGGCACCGTCCATGAGTTCATGCTTGTATCCCTCAGTGTGTGGCCATTCCACCTCTGGAGTGAAAAATCTGACTTTTGAAATCAAATTTTCATTCACCTTGCTAACAACAGAAAACCTCTACTTTGTATAAGGAAATAACTACAGTAGCCCCCTGCCTTATCCTTGGGGACGCGTCCCAGGACCCCCAGCGGGTGCATGAAACCCCAGACAGAACCAAACCCTATATGCCATCCCCTGCGAGGAGCAGCTTAGAGAGCTGGGGATGTTTAGTCTGCAGAAGAGAAGGTTGAGAGGGGACATGATAGCCATGTTTAAATATTTGAAGAGATGCCATGTAGAGGAAGGAGAGGGCTTGTTTTCTGCTGCTCCGGAGACCAGGACAAGGAGCAATGGATTCAAGCTGCAGGAAAGGAGATTCCACCTGAACCTCAGGAAGAACTTCCTGACGGTCAGAGCTGTCTGGCAGTGGAATCGGCGGCTGCCTCCATGGAGTGTGGTGGAGTCTCCTTCTGTGGAGGTTTTTAAGCAGAGGCTGGATGGCCATCTTTCCAAGGGAGGGCTCTGAGTGTTTGTTCCTGCATGGCAGAGGGTTGGACTGGATGGCCCAACTCTATGATTCTGTGATTCTCTCTGTTTTTTTCCTCTACAACATGCCTATGATAAGCTTTTTGCGCTTTGGGACCATTTTTAAGTAAAATAATGGTTCCTTGAACAGAAGCATCACACGGGCTACTTAGATGGCTCTACTTTTCTCTGGCCTTTGGGTCAACCAGCCCATCCCTTCCACTACTCCTGCGTAGGCGGTGATGTTAATTCCTTCTCTCCCCTGCCTACAGGTTGTCCCGGTAGCTGCCCGGCTCTTGCTGGAAATGTTCTCCGGGGAGCTCTCCTGGTCAGCTGACAGTGTCCGCCTCCAGATTTCGCACCCAGATCTCAAAGATAAGATGGTGGAACAGTTCAAGGAGCTCCATCACCTCTGGCAAACACAGCAGAACATCCAACCCCTGCAGCCTCCGGGAGCCGAAACCTGGCCGATGCAGACGGGCAGCGGCATGCAGCCATGAAGACACCGGCAAGCCTGTCGCACGGCCGACGGCTGCGTCTCCGTGAAGAAGGCCAAGCGCTAGGGAAGCCACGGCGTGGCCCTTTGCTGCCGAGGAGCCTTTGCTGTCCCCCAGGGACTGAGGTCTTTGAAATGACACCATGAAGTCCACCAGGGACCTGTTCCAACGTGGCTGGGGCAAGGGCGCGCAGGCTTCAGTTGACGAAAGCCTGGACCTGCTCCTTGGGGGTGGGTGGGGGCAGAGGGCAAAGCAACTGCCACAGCAGCCCAGCTGGAAGGGAAGGGAAGGGAAGGCTGGGGAGGGGGCAGGATCACAGGGTTGAAGCGCATTTCTCAGGGCACCTAAACAGTGGGATTCGCAGTGCCGCAAGATGTGGTGGTGACGACTGCTCATTTGGACAGTGTGGAAAGAGAACAGGACAAATTCAGGTAGGTTGGGGGCTGTTAGTGGTTTAGAGTCAAGACGGTTGCATGCCAGATACTCACATCAGAGGCAGCGTGCTCCTGTATATAAATGGGGAGTAGGAGATGGAGGGGGCAGGAGCACTCATGACTTGCTGGTGGGCTGCCAAGAGTCATTTGGTTGACCCTTTCACAAACAGAATGATGGACTCGATGGGCCTTTGCTCTGATCCTGGAGGGCTCTTCTCACGTTCTTAAGAGGGGCTGCTGGAAGATGGCCGGGTGGTCTGTTGCTTAACAGCAGGAGTGGGAAACGTATGGCTCTCCAGATAGAGCTGGGCTGCAGCTCCGGTTGGTCTCAGCCAGCATAGCCAATGGAGAGGGATACTGGGAGTTGTAGTCCAGCAACATCTGGAGGGGAAGGCTGCAGTTTGCTCACCCTAGCATAGTTTGAAGGGAGGGACATTATTTCAACCCGAGTGACTGCCTAGTGGTTTGCCTTTGCTATACCTAAGGTATGCCACCCAGACCACACAGCTGCTGAGAAACTCACCATTTGCTGAGAAAGGAAGCACGGCTGGCAGCCCTGGGACTGATGAATCAAGGGTCAGACTCGGTAGCATTCCCTGAGTGGCACGCTATGGAGGCAGGAGCTATTGTTTGGCTCCTTTCGGCACTAGATTGTGACCTGGGGTGACTGCTGCTCTTTGGCCCTGCCTGTATGGGAGATGGAATGCTTGCCAGTATGATACAACCGGGGGCTCCTTTTGGAGTCAGAACATTGACTTCTCTCTGCTCCAGATAGGGTACCAAGGAGCATCTTGGACCATCATCTTGAAGAGGTGCATTACGGACACATTGTGGAGCAGTGTCACTTGTAGGGCCACAGCTGTGCCACTTCCACAGAGTCTGGCTCACTTCTGCCTGGGCCAGCGTGTTGAGATTTGGAAAATCAGGTATCTGGAGTGCCCTCATTCCACACCATAGCATGGCAAGGACAGAGGCTTAGCATGTCCGTGGGCTATTCTGCCAGCGGGGGGAGCACTGAGGCCTGGGCATCTTGGACTGAGGCGAGGGGTGAGTGTCCAGAACATGAAGGAACTGTGGGCGAAGGCTGCTGCAATAAATAACTATGATGTGAGTCACAGATCTCAGCTGTTTCTTTTTGGTAGCAGGAGGGAAGGGCAGCTGTTCTCCACCTGAGGCTATTCCTTGGCCGGATGACAGCCAAACACTCCCACAGAGCAGGACTGGAGTGTGGGAGGTCACCCGGACTGCCTCAATATTGCTGGCTCCCTTAGGCTCATTCCAACAAGTCATGGCATTCTCGGGCTTGCTGGTGAAATAAACCACATCTACTACTACTTTGCAAGGACTGATGGGTAATTGAAATGCACTTCTCATAATCCCACACAAACA